>JAWZYV010014373.1:0-600000 GCA_038373885.1 Cheiracanthium punctorium | reverse complement strand
TGTTACTTATCAATGGTTTAAAAGCAAGAGCACATTTAAAAGTACTCATAGTGTTTAAAAGACCAATTAGGAGAAAATTTAGATTAATTCATAGCGTACTCAGACAGTTAATATAATTTAAAATACAATAATGTTGTACAACATTTCATAGTATCAGAATGTGAGGTCATAAAGTCCGACTTCAGCTTCAACTCAAAAAGTTATGACTCTGGGTCCGCAGCCATGATTAAAAGTGCACTCCAAACCATTACGAGCATTCATGTCTAAGGACATTTAATGATATATATGCATCATTAAAATGCTGTTAATAAATAAACTTTAAAGTAGTATTTTAAAATTACTGAGACAGAACAAGTGACTCAGTTTTTGAAATATGTGCTTTATTTTAAAATTATTTTTATTTTTAAATAGCGTAGAATGTGGTCATTCAAAATTTGTGCTCAAAATAGTTTCAATTCTTTTTTATAAGGGGGGGGGGGGCAAGGGGGTGCGATTTCCCCGGAGAGGAAAATATTTACTAGTAAAAATACGCTTCAAATAAAATTGCATGTTCATGCAATTCGGAATTGGTATTCAAGCTTTGCACCCTTCCTGAAAAATATTTCTGGATCCGCCCTTGGGCATAGTATATTTGTACAAATACATAACAAAAAGCAAGTGCCTAGAATATATAATTCAATGCTTTAGAGAAAGAAACTGACCATATTTTTAATAATAACATATATTAATTAAAGCTTTTAAACACATTTAAAATATATATATGAATGCAATTTACATATAACTTACTTGAACAGGCGCCAGTCGATTTTGTTTATGAAGATCTGAATGCTTAGTTATCCTATGTTTTTTTTTTTTTTTTTTACATAATCATTATCAAAAATATCACGACATAAAGCACACTGTACTTTATATCTTGTGCTTTTGGCACCAACGATGTTCTTTTTAGGAAACATAAAGCTAAAAGTGAAATTAAACTTTTATAAACTTCACGATGATATGCTATGCTGCCGTAACAAGAAAAAAAATGCCCACTATTCTAAACTCTGTCTAACTCACTGGCGCAATAACAAGTGTTGGAAAAGTGATGTACTATGGGTTTGCGAAGAAAAAATAAAAATACACGGGATATTTAGAGGAACCATTTCTTTCTCATCATTCTGTCATTGAGGACCAATAAAAATACAAAAACCGTATTTCTGAAAAAAAGAACATCCACCATTTGCTTGTGTAAGCAAAGCCATACTTCCCTTCCCTCGAAATTTTTTATCTACCCGACTGGTCTAATTAACAGTCACTGTCTCCCCCATCCCGACCACCCACACCCATATTCTACTTTTCTATGGTGTCGGCGACAAAATGCACAATCGTTTAAGCAATTTTAAGCAATTAAAAGAGCCTCGAATAGGAAGTGGTCGCACATGTGGTCTCATAAATTTGTCGTTTGAAGAATAGACTGGCACTTTTGTTACCTTAAGATTGATGTCTTGCTGCAAATCCAGTAAAATGCCTCCTGAGAGTGGGATCGCAGATTTCAAGTATACACTATTCGAATTTGAAGTCTCCCCCGCCGTTCGTCAACACATCACAGTATTGGAAGATGCAGGAAGTGGCTGTTTTTCGACAAGAAAACGATCGCAGAGATAAGAGACGAATGAAAACGGGAACTAGTTTTAGCCATTATTCAGAAGTTCTGAGGAATATACCCCCCCTCCACTCCCCCAATGAGCTATCTCCCAGAAATGTAAACATTTCCGCTTCAATCTCCAATACTCATTTGCCTTTCGTGTGTATTTAAAAAGTACAAAATTAATTTTTTTAAATCGCAAAATCAAAATTAAAACTCAGCTAAAATATAGATTTCTTCTTATGAAAATTCCCCGACGAATTAATCAAATAGCCCCGATGGGGGGTCACAAGTTCCCCGACGGGGGGGCACGTGCCCCCCCGGACCCCCCATTGGAGCCACCCCTGCTTTTTGAACAAACCCTTGTATTCAAAACGACAAGTAAGGTAAATAACCTAACGTAGATAAAAATTACGTTTAAGATCCCTGTTCACAGTACTTTCCCAAAAGAAAAATTTAGAAGTACCATACACATTTTTTAAACATTTGTTTTCAGTAAGTTTTAGTGAGAACTTTCATGTAAAATTATATCCAATATGGTTTTACAGATGGTACGCCGCATTTATTATTAATTAGTAACACAAATCATCGCACCCACAAAATAAACTTGAATTACACAAAATTTCAAAGGATACCATACAAAAACTATCTATCTTAAGTATTTAATTTTCCTTTATTTTATGCTGTCTACAAAACTAAACAAAAAATAAAATCCTTGCATGCAACAATTTGACAAAAAGGGAAACATTCAAAGCTAAAAATAAAAGGTATAATATAATAACTTTCTGCTCGCTTCTGATGGAAACAGAAGCAGCGAATTCATTTTAATAACTATTTCCTTCTGCTTTAGCAATTGTACGCTGCTTTTATTATACAAATAACTATAAACATCGCTGTACGATACTTCTTCGTAATTGCTATTATCGTTATTTTGCGATCGTAACTCACAATAAAAAATACACTACTATAGCCTGGAGCTCTTTATATATATTTTTTAACCTTAGAAGCTGTGTTTTCAATTTATTTAAAAAACATGTACAAACATTCCTTGCTCTATCACAAGGAGAAAAAAAAAATGGAATCACGGAATTTTTCAGTTTTTGTACAAGTAACTAGGTTCTCTAAAAGATTGCGTTTGTCTTAAAAACAGAGTAAGAAAAAAAATATATTAAACAAAATAACAAAATATATTTAGTTCTTCCACTCGTTGTTGATGTGCCGTTACCTCGGGTGTTTTTTGTTAAACTACGTGTAATTCTTCTTATGCTTCAGTCATTTTGACTCAATGACTCCGAACAGAAAATAAAAAGAGTAAAAAGAAAAAAGAAGGGACAAATAATAAAAGAAGATCCATTCTCGGAATGCTGCTTAATTTTAGTCGTTAAAAACTGATGACTTTGCTTTTTCACTATCAGAGAAAATGACGCTTCTTCTTCCCCTTTTTCTTTAACAGCTTCTTTACTTTTTTTTTTTCTTCCCGTGTTTTTATTTTCTTTTATAGGGTAAATGTAAAAGTAGAAAAATCGGAGACAAAATGACTTTTTCGTGGGGATATTTCCTTTTCCATCAGGGGGAGGTTCTCTGGCCTGAAGTTTCACCCGTGGGACTCATTTGATGGTGTTGCGTCGGGGGCTTGTTGCTCCTTAAGAAAGCGGGGGGGGGGGAGATAAATATAAGGAACATTCCGTGTAATGTCTTTTAATTCGGGAGATGCCAAAGGAAAATGAGGGGTTGTTCTCAAAGAGATCCACCCGAAGCTCGTTAAAGAACTGCTTTTGGGAGAAAACGGCGCTCTTCTTAAATAGAAAGTGTATAGTTTATAAATTGACGATGATCCATATCGGTTAGTTAAGAAGGCCATTTAAAAAAGTATCTACGGAACAAATTGGTCTTTTGTGAGAATTTTAGAAGGTTTAGGAGAAAATTAGGCTTTAATTTTTCACTATTACATTTCCTTACACAGGAAATCGAAATTTTCCTTTGATCAGGCTGGAACCTTTGAATTTTAGATGGAATTAAAAGTGTTTAGATATTTCAAAAAGTGTTTCTCTTAAAGTCTTTCCGTTATTTAAAATGACCTCCACCCAGGAACCCCTCTAGGCAGATGCTCTTGCTTTATAAATTGACGATGATTCATACCGGCTAGTTAAGAACGTCATTTACAAAAAATATCTATAGAACAAATTGTTCTTTTGGAGAATTTTAGAAGGTTTAGAAGAAAATTAAGCTTTAATTTTTCCAAATACATTTCCTTACACAGGAAAATCGAAATTTTCGTTTGATCAGACGGCAACCTTGGAATTTTAGATGGGATTAAAAAGTGTTCCTCTTAAATGTGTTTCCGTTTTTCAAAAAGTCCTCCGCCCAGGCATTCCCCTAAGCAGATCCTCCGCATGTAGGTTTGCCATGACACAAAACATTGAAATAGCTCGAGAGTTAGTCAATGAGTTAGGGATACGCAGAAATACACAAATACTTATTATACTAGATTAATGTTAAGCAATTATAATACCATATTTCCCCAATACCCGAAAGTTTAACAAATTCTAGTACTTGTCCGTGGGTCACATAATAATTCCTCAGCTGTTTTAAGATGGGTACCCCTACCTTCAGAATCCGGACTTTGTGTGTCTTTTTTTTTAAGCTGATATACTCATTACTCTTAAAGGTGTGCTTATTTTACATTTTAAAAACTCACATGCATAGTATTTTCTGTGTACTTAATTTCCTATTTGACATATTAAAATAAAAGAATGGGAATTTTAATAAAATAGCTAAACAATGAATTTATCAGGTTGTAACGAAAGTTTTCCGCGAAAACTTCTTGAAAAACTAACTTCTAACTCCTTAGATAACTGTCGAGTGGTTAATTACTGATCTTCGTCCCCAAGTTCTCGTAGGCTGGCCTCATCAACATCAATAGTTCAGCCAGAACTCCTTGCTTCTTGAATGTCATAGCCTTTGTTTTTGAACTTTCGATACCAAACCTGCACAGTGTCAGATGGTACAACAATAGTACTTAAAGCTGTACACATAATTCGTTGATATTCTGTAGCAAAATTTTTGCAACAGAACTGGAAGTAAATGATGCTTCTAATCCGCTAGAGTGATAGTTCCATTTGAGACACCTTTTACTCAATGATAACTATATTTCTTTTACAGATTTCACAACACAGTGGCGGGACACTTTCGTCACAACCTAATATGTAGGTATTATGCACTAAACGAAAAGAAAAAGTATATTACACAAGTTTAAAATCTAAGAAATATAACTTCATTTTATTTCTAATAACATTTTATGTATAATTATATTAAAATAAATAGTTAGAACAATGATTTTAGATCTATGATGGGTGGCTTGGTAATATAGCTTAGATTTGATGTATGGAAGTACGATTCATTACAGTGGATTTGTTTGTAGGGGATGAAGTATAATAACAAGAACAACATTATTATAAAAATGTTATTTTTGCTATAGTAAAATTGTAATAAATAATGTAAGGGGAAAGCATCTGAGATGTTTTCTCAGATATATATATATGTTTTATAAATTTTAATTCCCTTCAAATAAAACATTCCAGTAACTTCATTATTATTTTAAGAAAACTTCATCAAGAATAATCTCATTTAAGTACAAACGCAAAAGAATTATCTAAAGAACTTGTGGAAGTTTGATTGCTTTGCAAAATTCTTTACAAACTAATGGTTTAATAAAATAAGGAATAGTTATTAAATTAATTTTTTATCATAAAAATGTTATGAGCAATTCGAAATACTGCTTTTTTAAAACTGCATTTCCTTCCTTGTAAATATTGCCCGAGAAAACCATAATCTACTGGTAAAATCTAAATAGCATTAAAATCAATGGGGAGATAAATTCATCGCTAAATAAGTTAAGTGAATATTGGATAAAGGTGTTTTTAAAAGTAAAATGTGGGGTTTAACAAAGTGGGGAGGTTGGAGTGGGGATGGAAGAAATTATTTCATCTAAATATATTTGCCATTTAATTTTATTACCATTCCAATGGCGCTTAAATCTATTTAGATAACTAAAATGTATATGCGAATAAAAAATTAAAATCTCGAAAACAGAATTTTTTTTCTGTTTTCAGTCGCGGGTTCTTTAACTGTTTATTGATGACATCTTTTACATCGAAGTCATTAAAATGTGGGCATTTATTTTTGGGGAAATACTTTACAACGCTTTTCAAATACTTCATTAAATTTAGATGCACGAGTAGTGACAGTAAAGGGAAAATGATTTTAAGCTAAATAGTGAATATATATTCAAAAATAAAATTGAGGCAATCTTTGAATTACTGGAAAGGCAAATGAATAATATCTTTTAAAATTGGATGCATATTAGAATATTTTGCTAGATAAATATGCATTCAAACCCAAAATTAAATTTTATGAATTGTAATATATTTGCACTACATAGTTTAGATTAAAATTCACAGTGGAACGAAAACACGTGGGGCTTTGAAAATTATACTCAGTGTGTTTTACGTACACTGCTGGCCACCCAAATTGCAACACCAAGAAAAACAAGAGATATCACAACAAAATTTATTGTGTAGATAACATGTTGACCAAGTAACAAATGATTAAATTTACAGCATTCTATGAAGCGTGGTTCCTGCCAAAATCAGTACCCAGAGTAGCCGCCGTTGTTGGAGATCACAGCTGCCACACGCCTCGGCATTGATTCAAAGAGACTTTGAATGTGTTCTTGGGGTACAGCAGACCAAGCAGCTTCCACACGTTGCCAAAGTTGATCTGGTGTGACAGCTGGGGATGAACTCTGGGTCAGTCGTTGAGCAACCATGGACCACATGTTTTCTATCGGCGAAAGATCCGGAGAGCGCGCCGGCCAGGGAAGCAATTCAATCTGGTGATTGACGAAGAACCCTTGGACAATGCGTGCCACGTGTGGCAGTGCATTATCCTGCTGAAATATGGCTGTTGGCAAGCCCTGAAGGTAAGAAAGGACAACTGGCTCCAACACCTCGGAGATGTAGCGCTGGCTGGTTAAAGTACCGGCAATGCGTACTAGAGGAGTGCGAGAGAGATATCCGATACCGCCCCATACCATAATACCCGGTGCAGGACCAGTGTGACGGTGCATAATGCAGCTGTTCAGCATCCTCTCTCCACGGTGTCTCCAGACTCGAATCCGACCGTCGTGGTGTTGCATACAGAAGCGTGACTCGTCAGTAAAGAGAATTTCATTCCATTCTGTCGTCCACATCCTTCTTTCATCGCACCATTGGCGGCGGAGACGTCTGTGGTTCCGCGTCAGAGGTAGACAAAGCAACGGACGTCTTGCGGACAGACCATTCTGCTGTAAACGACGTCGAATGGTACGCGCAGACACTGGATGATGCGTTACAGACTGAATCTGCTGTGATATGGTTCGTGATGTGACTGAGCGGTCCGTCACTGCCATGCGTACAATCTGCCTGTCATCACGTGACGTGGTGCACTGAGGTCGATGCGGTCGATCACGTCTGTCCGTCGTACCCTCCTGCACCCAACGATCACATATCCGCATCACAGTTGTTTGGTTTCGTCCAATACGACGACCGATTTCCCTGAAAGATAACCCACAATCTCGGTATGCCACTATCCTTCCTCTGTCAAACTCGGATACTTGATCAAAAGATGATCGTTGTTTCCTACGAGGCATAATTTATCGTTTTTTTGAAAAAAAAGCAAGAAAAACACAATTGCTGTACTTGAAACCGTCGAAATCTCCAAGCCTTAAATAGCGCTTTGAGGTGGCGCCACAGGCGCGCTTGATGTGCGTCTGCGCTGAAATTCTAATCATTTGCATATCTCACCTCAGCTAATGCATGTTGTAAATTTCATATTATTTGCATGCTTCCTTCAGGGTGTTGCATTTACGATGGCCAGCAGTGTATAAAAGAAACAGTTTTTGTCACCAACTGAATTCAAACAAAGTAATATATATATATATATATATATATATATATATATAATTTTAATGAGTGACCTTGTATTTAAGTTTTCCATCATATATGTGAATAATGTTCAAAAGGGGGTGGGTTTGTTAAAAAGGGCACTTTTCTGTTTAGAAAAAGAACATTTTAAATGTACGAAAAGGGGCAATTTTCCCAACAAGCCTACTGGTTTTCTATCGCTACACAACTAGTGTTCTTTTAAAAGGTCGCTTTCCTTACCTCCTTCTAGGCATTTCTCCCTGCAATGTATATTATGCATAGAATTGTAGAAAAACTAATTTATTTTAAAATATATTACAGTGGTCTAGTGCTACAACGCCATTTATCTTACGCGAATGGGATATCAACGCGAGTTTTTCATGAGTAATATATCTCAGAGCTAACGTGCACTCCCGAGTTTTTCACGAGTAACGTATCTCAGACCTAACGCGGACTCCTCGCCTGCAACAGGAAATATTTCGATAACAGAAAGAAGTTCAAAACCAGAAGTTCAGCGTGTGAGAGGTGATTATCGTCTTCCTGATTTACTAATAAGGAAAAGAGCCAATCAGCGAAAGGTATTTCATCACTCGTAGCATCACTGAGGACAAAAGTTCCTAAAACGTCCTAGTGTAAGCCTCGCTTTATTCTTTAAGTAAAAAATGGTGCTGTATAGTTACGGAATGGTTCAAAACGTTTTCAGAGGTATTTATAAGTGTCTAAAATAACAGTGTATGTGTTACAAGAAGTCCATATTTGTCTTATTTTACCACTCGAAACTTTACGCATCCCTCGCTTATGTCACGACTCCATTGTACCAAAAATTAAATATTATTATAAGCATCCTTACGATCTGAAAAGTAAATGTTTGAGTAAGATTTAATGTTTATTTTTTTAATAAAGGGCAGGGCACATCTGCTCTAGAAAAAGACGGGAAGTGCTCAACACCCCTTCAGAAACGCCCAACAAGAAAACTACGTAAAAATACCGATATTAATGCATACTCAAAAAATAAGTCGATTTGCTTTTGAGTGGGACAGTAGTTCTTCAAAGCACACTATCTTATAATATTAATCAATACTTGACAAAAGTTTACGAAACAATGCTTCAAGTAGGGATTTATTTTCTTAAGCGCTATATTCAGAGATATTTCAGCGTCAGAAATACATCGTCAGGGATATGAAAACTGTGAATGTTCAAGCATCCCGTGTGTGATTAAAACTGAACAATTTTAACTGCAGGTATGCCTTTCGAACTCAGAATACACTTTATAAAGATTTCAGACTGTTTTGAGTCTATGTCATCGTAATATGAACTCTTCAAAGCGAAGAGTGTCGTAAAATGAAAAGAAGAAATCAGAAAGCGTAAAATGCTTATGAAAAGACATATTTTAATGTACAGCACGGCGCTACTGGCAAAGTATATTCTTATTTCAGCGAGAAAAAAACATCGGTTTTTAGGATTCAAAATAAACAGCCGAAACTTGTATTTGAGTTACATATCGACAGCTAAAGCTCTACGAGTATTAAATCACATAGACACAAAATATCTGCAGAAATCGGATATCTTTGAGCATAAAAACTTCAAACAAATACAGGCACGAAATACTCGAAAATAACAGATTTTAACATCCACAAGTTTCCACAGCAATAACTTCTGAGGTGGGAAAGGAAAAAAAAAAAAAAAAATCGAACACCTTTTCTTTTTCCTTCTCTGCTTGCCGAAAGTACAAAATTCAGAATACATTGGAATCCTCGAGAAATTTGGCATCTAACAATCAACCGCCTTCAAAACTAGGAGCAATACCTTTCACACTCCTCTTCTTTTTTCGCGAAGTAATAAGAGTGCGGAGAGATCCCTTCTTTTCTCCGGAAAAAAGAGTGGTTGTGGGAAAAAAAGCCGCGATGCTAATAACTCCAGGTTCCCTTTTTTCAATATCCAACTCCGCTCTTGTGAATCCTCATCAATACCGCAGAAATCCACACCCTGGTGAGATGTCATCAACGGGTAACTCGAGCCCCGCGCGCTCTTTCAAAAAGAGATATACCCTACCCCCTCAACTTTCACTCTTCTTCGAATAGGCGAGAAAAAAAATGAACTTGACTGCACTATAAAAAAAAAAAGAGGGAATAAAATATTTTCTGCGGATGATCTTCCTAAGGATCTTGCGGAGACTTATAACCATCCTACTCTCTCGCACTTTTTTTTTTTATTTCTCCTCAGAAGTTAGGGGTGGTGTCTGTGCTGGACCACCCCTAACTGGCAATGATTCTTTAGATACTCGAATTTCTTGGTAAAAGAGACTGTTTGCAGATAAGGGGATATTTCTGAATATTCCCCCCCCCCCTTGTATTTTTCATTTTTTTTTTTTTTTTGTAGAGAAATACTCGGAAAAATTTTCTACTTGAAAATAATCTAGAAATAGGATATGCGGCTGACTTTTATATTTCCAAGAAAATATGTTTCAGTATCAACATATTATTATCCTGGAATATTTTGAAAAAGTTTTCAGGAACTCCGTATAGAAAATTGGAAGAGACTCTGCATTCTCTTTTGGTTTTAACAATGGCTAGCGTTTTATTTTAATATTTCGCCTGTAACAAGTTTTAGATGCAACTTAGATTGCTTCCGGTTTATACTGTACATACGGAGAAAACCGTGAAACATAAATAGTTGCAATTTGAAGTTTTATTATTAAAAAATAATGTAAGTTGATAGAAAGTATTTCGAAAACATACTATTCCTTTAAGTTTAAAATAATCAGTGATTTTATTATTTTTTATAGTTTTAAAGCTAGTATTTGTAGATAAAAGAAAAGGTTTGGCTTGTTGTTAAGCAACGCTACACAAGGGTTGCCTGCCTAAGGTAATAAGGATGCCTTTAAAAGAGTTTTATAAGGTTCTGAGGAGCATTCAATTAAATCTGGAGAAAAGTGTACAAAACCCTACACTGTTAGTCCAGCGGTGGGCCAAAATTTCGTACCTTCATACTTCAGCCATCCACCAATATTCAGAATTTCATAGATGAACGAAAAAAAAAAATAGGCAGCATTTTACTTTCGGGATAGATTTACGATGCAATACAGAAAAAAAAAATTCACAATCTCTCACAGTGTGCTTATTTTAAATATGTTACACCAAAGGAAGGCAATTTGGGATTACAAATTTATGTTCAGGACACTGAATAAACAGTAATTCAATTAAATTTCTTATGTAATAGTTTAGTGCTTATCTAAATAAAAATTTTAAAAATCACAGGCCAATGAATAGTCAAGTATATACGTGACATTTATAAAAATTTATTTCGTGAATTTATACGTGACATTTATAAAAATTTATTAAAATCTTTAGTACAATCATTAATTATAAATTAAAAAAATATAAAATAAAAAATCTTCCTAAAACATAGTTTTGGGCGGCGAATGAACTTTCACTCTTACTACTAAGCAAACATTTTAAGGGTGTCCTGTCCACCAAAGTCAGAAGGAAAAAATAGTATCATTAGTAGTCTCACTGAAAAAGAAAAGTCGCCAGTTTAATAGCCATTTTCTTCATTTTAGTTGCCGAAATAGAAGCATTTTTGCATGTTTTTGTAGTTAAGAAATAAACATACATAATTTAGCTTCATTTAAGAAAGAATAAATAAAATGGTAAATTAAAAACTCCATGTGTTATATAACAGAGCATATAGTATATTTACTTTTATAGCACAATTGATAAAATAGATTAGAATATTTCATGAACGACCAGTCGCAATTTTGAAAAGAAAGGGGGGTTGAGAAAAACCGAAATCCGGTTTTCAAATGAGTCGCCTGGAATAAGGTACAAGTAGCGAAAAGCTTGAAAGTATTATGAAAATGGCGTTTTTTTATTGAAAAAAGTCTCCCAAGTCGCCTTATTTATTAAAAGTCGCCTTTTTAGTCGCCGGTGGACACCCTGCATTTTTATCTCAGATATATTCATCTTTAATAATTATACATCCACATTTCCTCTACGGTCAAATAAAAAAATAAAACCCTCTATTTCTGGCTGCTATATTTTAAAAATTCTTTTGAGGTACAGAGTTCTGGAAATAAAATACGAGTAAAATATTTCTCTCAGATGATCTTCATAAAGATGTCATGAAGAGTTATATCGCTCCTTTTCTGGGAATAGAGGGGATATATAGAACTCGACCACCCTAACTGGTGATGATTCTTCACAGTGCCGTATATTTTTTGGCATACAATCTTGACGGCGATATGGAAAAAACGGAATTCTTTTTTTCCTTTTGCTGTCCTGTATTTGCGGAAAGCACCCTGGAAGTTGGTTGAATGGGTTGTCGGAGCATTTTTTTATTCACTTGCCATTTTTTTATTTTATTTTCAGATGGAATGCTACTCGAAGTAAAATAAATAAATAAAAAAAGGTGCATAGGGGAATGAAAAGAAAAAGAAATATTAGATAATATCTCTCTTTTCAAGGGGAGGAAATATTGTCGAGTAAATAACATTATTTGTAAATGTTGATAGTTGGATCGTTTGTTGGTTTGATAAAAGGCGTTAGCTCCGTTTTTAGAAAGAATATTTGAGTTTTTGAATACAACTTGCCAGAATTGGCATCGTATATTTCTGTTTGAGTTTTTCTAGTGCAACCTCCTTGAAAAAAAAATTAAAATACGAATATGTGTGCTTAGGTTTATTTTCAGTGACATTATGTACACTTTACTTTTATCTAAATGGACACAAACTAGCATTAGAAGAATAAAGCATTTATTTTAATAATTCATAGAATGCCCTTTTCTTGAAAAGTCGCATGAGTTGTTATCTTTTTTTAATAAAAGAAAGTCGTAGAAAATTCAATTTTCTTAGCAGGGAATTTTTAAGAAAGTATTTTTAGTACTTGGAAAGGAAACCAGAAAGTATTTCGCAAGAATGAAAAAAAAATTATCACTATTTTTGATACCATAAAATCATGAAAAAAAAGCCTCATAAATTATTTAATACATTTTATTTCACAGTTTAAGAATTGCATATTTCAAAAATGTCAAAAAGTACTTTATTAAAAGAGAAAGTTAATGTACTTATTTTTTTGCTTTCGTATAATACAACCTAACTTTGATAGATGAAGAATCTTAAGGAGGACAATCATATATAACTACAACTAAGGTCTCTGAATTATCATTGATTACTGCGCTTAATGATTAATTATCATTTGGTTATCTATTATTTATTTGCCTGTAATAGCCGGCATTTGTTTTTATAAAGCATCACACATGGTTTTTATTTAGGATAATATAGTTATACTATAATGATAATTAAAAATAATATTATAAAATAGAAATCTTACGAATACGTACTATTTGTGCTATTTTGTATTAATAAAAATGATACTTTGTTATATAATTAATTTTTTCAAATAATTTTATGCGAATAATATGCTTAATAGTCTTCCTTTTACCTACCAAAATTTTAAGCTATTTCAATCGTTCTCTATTTAACAGCATCTTTTAACTTACCTTGGTCATGTTTAAAAATGAATAAAAGTATTTTATTTAGTATTATAGCCTAAAGATTATTTCCTTTCATAGACAATGAGTTAATAATTAGCACGTAATTCACAGCGGTTTTCATTACTTTTTCTTTACGAGTTTAAAAGCATTCATGAACATTTCTGAAATGTCCCGCAGTAGTCCAGTCGGCTAAGCTCGGTTTCGATAAGAACACCGGAAGTGAAGTGGCATGGACCTTCGGAAGGTGACAGCCATCGACTGGACTGCTGTATAACCGTGTACGCCAAAGGGAGATGGTACACGTAAAATATATCGTGGATCCTGTGTTCCCCATGTTTAAACGACACCTGCTGGGGTGCGGATCCAGGTGCTAGGTGTCTCACCTGTTCAAAATTTAGGGACTATTCATAAGAGGCGATGTTGGCCTGCTTATTAGGCGACCCCTTAACCCTTTGAGGCGCAACTCTTTCCCAATGCGGAAAAAAGGGCAGCCGTTGCCATCGCTCGACTTCACTACCCATTCTTCCATTCTTCAGCAGATGTCAGTGCTTTTAAAAATAATTGTGACAATTATTCTACGGGAAATGTCGTGCTAAAAAGTAAAGGATTCTCGTGGAACTATGCCACCCGCAACTATTTTTATAGAAATCATATCTATTTTTCGTGACTGACAACAGTCAAAACGTCAGGGTTTGGTGTTTTCAGAGCGGGAACACTGCGCGTTAAAGGGTTAATAGAAATGGCCAACGTCTCCGGGCCTCGTGGTTAAGCCTATATTCGGCAGTTGGCCTGGCCATTTGAACGAAAAAAGAAAAAGTGGGAAATTTCTCGCACTGTTCGACGATCCTTATATTATCTTCGTTTCACCGGTTTCCCAGTCATATTTACTTATCGGTAGAGCAAATACAGTCGAGCCAACTTAATGTAATATCGGTTAAAAGAATATCCCGCTTAATGTAACAACTTTCGATTCACTAAACAGCAGTAAATAGTCAGTTTGGTCCCTGATAATGGAATATTTCGTTTATTGGAATAAACTTTCGTGGCAAATTGGCTATTCTATTAAACGGGCTCGACAGTAATTAAGAAATCGACTTCTGGCAGGGGTTCTGAACGAAATTGCGTTCATTTATATAGCCCCCATCAACTGATGGCCCTTAATCTTTTTCCTCGAAATCTATTCATATTTATCTTCCATCGCATCACAATTTTCTCTCCGAGTCTGCAGGAGCCATAAGAATGCTAGTTGATTTCTCGCATCCAAGCACCGCATCCCAAATATGAGTTTAAGTGAGCCCGGTATAGCCAGAACCAAAATGACTTCCAAAGCCTCATCGCGATAAAGCTATAACGGCTATAAGGAAAGGGCGCCACGGAGGGAAATATCAAGACTATTTTGCGTTTCGAGTCCCATTTCCATTGGGTTATAGGCGATCATTACCCAGTTCAGCTGAACCTGTAGGCGATAGTGAAGCTGTTATAACTACGTTGAACTGTATACACTGATAGAGTAAATGGGAGTTTCAAAGCAAGGAAGGATTACTCGAACATACGAGTATGTATGATGCAGTACACGAATCTATATAATGCGAGTCTTAGAAGATACTTCCGTTATGGATACTGCATTAATTTTGTGAAACGTTCAAAAGGAATTTATTTTATTAAATTCCATTAGATTAACAAATGAGAGCATTTCCCATCATTAAAAAAGATCTCTACATTTTGATTAACATATACCTATACAATGCTGTCAAATAAAATATAATCAAAAAAAAAAGGGGGGGGGGAAGAAAAAAATGAATAAGGCTTATTCTCAAAGTAATGATATTTTTTTTAAAATTCACTTCTTTTTCAAAAGAGTCAAACCAAGCAAAACACGATGTTCTTAATTATCCCATGCCTTTTTCAGGAAATGTTGAAATATATGATGAATATGTATCTCATTTCTATATAAGTATGGTAAAGTGCAGGAATACCGATAGAACTTTACTCTTAAATTAATCCATTGTACATTTTTCTTTGGTGCATTTGAATTAAGTAATAGATATTAAACTCTCTGCCCATACATCTGTATCTCCAGAGATCATAAATTATAATTATAGCAATAAAATAAATTCTGATTAATAATTGTGAACTGTCTAGAATTTACTCTTGTACGTTGCTGCATATGATAGACATATGGGGCAGCATAAAAATGTCGTTTCTTTTAACTGACGTTGAAATTTATATACTTTGTGACAATGTGATTATTATTATTATTATTATTATTTATTTATTTATTTATTTACAATCAGCTACTTTAGGACATTGTTCGGTTACTTATATACAGTTTGATATTGTTAGTTTTCTTTGGATTTTTTAAAATCAAATCAAAACCTACACGAAATGTTTATTCTGCAAAGACATGTGACTTTTTGAGGGAAATAAGTGATCAATCCAATCGTAGCAAATATAACGCTTAAAGCAGATCACTGCTTCAACAAGTCACTTTATGTACTACTTTCGAAATAGAAATGTTAACAACTTATTAGAAAATATCACAGAACAGTAAAAGATGGAAAAAAAAGGATGGAAATATGGCGAAAAAGAACAGTAAAAGGTGAAAAGAAATGCTTCAGATTTTTTTTTTTTTTTAAATGCTTTGTTATGGGAGAAATATTCTAAATAAATAAATTTTACATGCAGAGAAGTAAGTACGGAAGAATAATTTAAAGTATGATAGTAGTTTACAAATAAAGACATCCCCTCAAAAAAAGAAAGAAAGTTAAGCAATATCAAAATGAAAGTCATTCATAGAAACAATAATTTTCCCATCGCACTAACGCAATTTTGCAAAAAACAAGTCATGAATAAAAACACACATCAAGCAGACAACATAAAATGCTTGTAAATTTATGTGCAATATTTTACTGCGAATGGATGATGAGATATAAAGGAAAACGGAAAAAAGCGGAAAGGGAGGGGGTGGACTTTCCCCTTGTTTAAAAAAAAACACACAGAAACCCAATTTGATGCTTTTCTTGCTCCGGCGGGCCATTTTATCAAAGAGAAGACGAATAGACATCAGGAATTATAGCTTCACAAAAAGGGGGAGCGAGCTTGGATAAATACGGAATAAAAAATATAAAGCTTCTCGTATATCCCGTTATCTACCATAGTTTCCCACAAAGATACAAGGGCATGAATCATTGTACGTTTGGCGGTGTAAGTTTTCCTGAAAAGAGCGTATAAAAAGAAGAAAGAAATAAAACACATGACCAGAGGACTGTGTTAAAAGGAATTAAAAGCGGTTGTTATAGAGAGAGACAGTGTTCATTAATGTGAGCTTTTAAATCAGTTTTTAATGAAGTGGAGATAAACATAAGAGTAGGTTTTCCACTGCAATTAAATCTCGAACATAACATAGTCGTATGCTTTAAAAGAAAGATACCTCTTTCAAGTGACACATTTGTTTTTAAAATGCTTTACAGAAAAATAATGCACAATTATGTTTTAAATATGCTGTATAGTTTTAAGTAGAGTTTTAAGTATGACTTTGTTATTTTATTTCACAATTTTATTTCGCTTCTGACATACCGATTCCCATCTTTCTTTTTTAATGTCTGTAGATAATTTACGTTCTTTTAGTTTTTTTTTCTTTTTGATAGTAGAAGGTTAATTATTTTTTATACATTGCAGATATCATACTTGTTAAAATATATCTATTTTTTCATTGCAAATGTAATTAATGCATTAAAACAGAGCATTTTAAATGACAGTATTTAGTCAAAATATGCATCAAAACCAATTTCAAACATATTGATAAAAAAAAAAAAAACATCTGTTAGCTTAAATTTCTCATGTGGTATACAGTTGCTTATTTCTGCACATCAATTTCAGCTCGTCATCTCTTTTCTGAAGCGTACACTCCCAAGATATTTCATAAAAAAACACTCTAATGCGTTTCAATAATTCCTTTGCCAGTTTTTTAGTGAAAATTACTTATTAAACAAATAAGAAGAATGTAGTAAGCAATTTTAGTTCTCATCAAAAAGTGTTAAAAGAAAGTTTTAATTTATTAAACGGCGGCTGTCATTTAACATTAGTTTTTAAAGTACTTCCTTCTGAACGTTTATCTAAGGGCTTGGTTGAAAATTATTAATTTAATATTTTATTATTCTGCTGTTATTTTATATATGTAATTACACATATAGCAGAAACTTCTGTATAATTTTCAATTTTATTTTTGAGTCAATTATAACAGTAATTATAAAACATTATGCATAAAATATTACAAAATATTCAAGACAAATCATTTCTAAAAATACTCGTTTTTTACTTGTATGGAAAGATTTTTCTTTCAAGATATCAAAACAGTCAGATTTAAATTTATTATACTTACTAATTTAAAATAACGCATACATTTTCAGACTATGTTTTAGCAG
Organism: Cheiracanthium punctorium; assembly: GCA_038373885.1. Lineage (NCBI taxonomy): Eukaryota > Metazoa > Arthropoda > Arachnida > Araneae > Cheiracanthiidae > Cheiracanthium > Cheiracanthium punctorium. The sequence continues at coordinate 582,499 of JAWZYV010014373.1, read as the reverse complement.
TGCACGTTTAATATTTATTTACTAAAAATTAGCTGAATACCAGTTCTTCGCAAAGGGAGAAATCAAATAAATTTTAACTCATATAAATAAAATGGATTCTCCGCCGCAGACTTCCAAGAAATGTGAAATTATTTGACTCGCGACTTGCCTTATAAATACTAACTTTAGGATGATATGACCTCATACTCAGGGGCGTAGCCAGAAATTTTTCATGGGGGGAGTTACGACTACTACAACTCATATATATGTATACGTATGTGTGATAATGCAGTGAAGACTATACGTTTTGTATGGCAAAAATTTCTCATGGGAGGGGTTATGACACCCCTAACCCTCCCCTTGGTTACGCCCTTGCTACTCAATAGTTAATGCATTTGGAATATGTTTTTAAAGTTCAAGATCACTAAACTAATATTTCTAGATGAGATTTTTTTAGTCCTCAAACTTTTACCCCCATCGCCTTGGTCGGAGAATTTTTTAAGGGGTTCTAATGCAGTGGTATCGTAATCTTCACGTTACATCTGGAGAAACCGACCAAACTGTAGACCGTTAGATCGACAGCCGCTCAGTTGGCCCGAACGTGGGACCTTCATACTTAAGCCGTCTACCATGTGCAGTGGCTTATTCACTTGGCCATGGTGGAACCGTAAGTCTGATATGAGATTCATAAAGAAGTAGAAACACTGATATTTGAAAAAAAAAAATACGCATTCAATGGTATCGTAATTTGGACGCGATAAGATTATGTATCGTTTGCTATATTTTTTATTTATTTATTTATTTTTGTTGTTTGTCAATTTTTACCCTTAAACTTCGGTTGATAGTGAACAACACCAATTATTTAGCATTACTTGTGAAAAACATGTGTATGTTTAGCACTCTAGTTTGGACTCAATATCTAACTTTTTTTTCTTTGAACAGTAGAGGAAATGACTGTGCAATGGTCAGTGTTGATTTCCTGCAATTGCTCGACTCCAGCCAACTTTTTTATTATTATTTCGCTTGGGATGCAATGACGCCAGAGGGGGCACTCTTAAGGAGAGATGCCGGAAATAAATGATTAAATAATACTGTTTTCAGGAAGTGAATTTATCGATGGTTTTTGTACCCGGAACATACGATCGCTTCCTATTTCACAATGTCTGCTTGCTAAATTTCGGATGAACATCTGTTTTTAATCGTGTCTTTTATGATAAATGAAACTGCAGTAAAGTTCAGATGAACTAAAAGTTGATCCGAAAGTACCCCGAGAGAATTATTTTAGAATGGAATAAATGATAAATTCTATAGAAATACACATATTACAAATAGTCATTCTAAATAATAATATTTCAAATATTGTTTTCGTTTGTTTTCATTACTTTCTCTGTATATTTTAAAATATAATATAATTTGAGTGAAATTACATCAATGATGTATTATACAAATTGAATTAAAAGATTCATTGAAGAAGAATATATTTCTATAAATAGAAAAATATTTCTAAGAAATATTGGTTGAATGTTAAAAAAAAAAAAAAAAAAAAACCGCTTCAAATTTTCCAGCTGAACGAAATCATTTTAAGACTTTACACTTATTAAAAAAGCTCAGTTTATGAAAGAATTTAGTGATTTAGTAAAATACTTTCACAGCTTAAATTCTTGAAGAATTTCTTGGAAATAAAGATAAACCCTTAAAATTCAAAACAAAAATTTAAATTTCATTAATAATGCTACACAGTAAAAAATATCTGTACATTTACCGGGACCTTGCCAGATATTTTACGGAAAATTTCCATACATATTTGAATGCTGGACAACGTTCGTAGATCAAGGATCAACTCATCTTTGAATGCAATTTCTTCTGCAATTCATACGAATAAAATTCCCAAACATACGGAAATAGTGCTGGCATCCTATTTGACAGCACATTTAACGCAGTTTGACGGATTTTCTTCCTTTTTTTTATAGAGCGATATATAGAAACAAAACACAACAGAAGAGTAACTTATCAAAAGTCCATTGTTTTATGTAAAACTGTGTAATACCTTATATTATATCAGTGTAATATTAAAACAATTAGGAGCTTTATCAACAGTATTGAAATCAGTATTATCATGTCACTTATTAATTGCTTCATTAACTGAAATGTGAAACAAATAAAATAAGATAATATGAAGAAAAAATTTCCTTATAAGAATGTGAAGTATAGAGTAATGTGTATAATGTTTAAAAACATAAAAATTCTTAACATTTGCTACAAACATAACACTTGCTAATCCTGATGAATGTAGAGCAATTTAATAAACTTACTATCAAAAAAATAATTAGAAATAAAGTCTTATACCGAAACTGGAGTTTTGTTTAGTTTGTTGTTGTGAATTTATTTTAAGTATATTAGAAACATTAATAAATGTAAGGCTAAATGTGAAGTGGAAAGTATTGAGAATATTTCATTATTTAACACAACTGCACACTACATCACCTTAATAGTATAACAAAAAAAGTACACATGTATATAACTACACGAAGGAAAAATATCTGTCATGTAAATAATGATTTCCGTACGTAGATTTCAAGAAAAATGAGGCTCCGGAATTACTTCTTAAGCTTTAAAGAATTTTTTGAGTAGTAGCCATTTAAAAAATAACTATGCAAAAAAAGAGATTTTTCTTCCACATTAATATCCTTTTACGTGTTTGCTCAGTCTCCATTCTGATTCGCCGTATCCAGGGACTGAGCTATTAGATTCTGTTTTCTTTTGGTCTTCTTTTTTTCCTTCCTTGAGAATAATGTTAAACAATCGATGCTGCAGCCATTTTTATTATTTGGACTTACGAGATTTATTCCAAGCACACAACTTACTCCAGCTGCAACCGAAATAAACACACACAACAGCAGCGCAGCAAGAGGGGGAAGCTGCCGAATGGATTTCGAAAAACTAAAATGAAAAAGGACCCAAGTCTCAGAATAAAATCCTCGCAGGACCCTACAACCTATAAAAAAAAGGATAGGAGACTGCAAAGAGTATAAGGAACTGGTTCCTTCGAGTGATACAGCACGTCGTTTAAACCGTTATTAGAATCCAAACAAAAATCAATAGCTGAAAAGCTAGAAGTTCTTCCATTGCCCTAGGTATCAGAGGTCTGCTATATTTGCTCTGTCCGGATATAAAAGAGTGAAAAAAAAAAAGTCATCGTTTCAGAAATTTACTTTCTACTAAAGCTTCAAAGATGCTGTTCAGATCAATGATAAACATCGGATTTTTTTTTATCTTTGTGAATGTGTTTATTTGAAGAAGTTTTTAAACGATGTCTTTCTTCATTTCTTTTTAGTTCTTTTTGAAGCCCGATTGCAAATAGTGCAAGCACGGCGTATCGTACTACAAGAAGTTTAGTGGCAGGAATCCAATAAAAATCTTAGTATCTAGTACTTTTCAGCTGTGTAAATAAAAGAGACGGCATCGTCGAAGAGATGCTATCGCCCGGAGATGTTGTTGAAGGGATGGATGTTAAGTGATGTTTTGCAATGAATGTCTTGTATCTCGAGAGATTGGCGAGTTTATGTGTAACTAACTGTTCGCAACTTCCGTTCTTGTTTGTTGATGTTCTTATGGGACATTATCTCTGAAAGAAATGTTTAGAGATTTCGAACTGGAAAATAAATTTATAATGTTACTGTTATATAGATAATGCACTTTAAGAGTTATAAATACCTCCATAATATGTACTTCAGATTTGGCGGTCTTTGATATCCAAACTAGAAGTGACTTTAATCGAATTTCCGGATTATTTTTTTAATTTCCAGTGGCACGTAATAAGACAGCTGAACATTGTGTAAAAAACACAAAAAGAGAGAAAGAAAATTGTCATTAGTGTATCTATAAACTCAGGGCTTTCCTAGTCACCCAATAGGAACTCAGCATTTTCGGGGATTCGGCAAGCCAAAATCTGTTTGAAGATTGCAAAAGGGGCTAAAAATAGCCTTGAATGCAGTCGTGGCCAGGTGTAAGTCGAAACACTTTGAGAGATTTCTACAGAATTTGCACATGTATTTGTGAGTAATAAAGTTGGTCTAAACTCGGCCATTCAGAAAGTATTTGCATTATTATTATACTTATAATTTTGTTTGTTGGGTGTTCCTTGCAAGGTCATGTAAAAATTCCTTGAACGAAGAAATAACTGAAATTATTACCGCTGTACATAATTTGAAAACATTTAAAATATTGTACGTGGTTCCGAGTGTTTGGGTATGAGGGAGCGAGAAAAAGATGCAATTATATTACGAATCACACATCTTTATATATACATAAATACACACAGTTTTCATTCTAGTTACATATTACCGCACATCGCGGTTAGCTCACAAAACAGCGCGCGTTACAAGTGCTCTTGCTTTGCCTCGCGGTTTACCGTTAAGTCTGTTAAGTCCATAGACATGGAGTTTGGGTTTTAGAGTGTAGGTGCAGACACCACATCTCCTCCCCCTTTATAGATCCAGTCTCTTGGGAGGCCTTCGTATTCTTGTAGAACGTCTAAGTACCGGACTCTGATCTGTAGGTACTGGTGGACCACTTGAATGAGTTGAAGTAGGTGGGGATGGCAATGGGGAACTCTGATTCGGCACATCCACCGATGAGGCTGCTGGTATAGATGGGACAGCTGGTTCACTGGCCGAGATCTCAGAACCAGGGCTTCCAGAATCGGTGGAGGGATCTTGTTTGATCCCTGTAGTAGTCGTTGGAAATCCACGATATGCGTCGGGTGATGAGCCCCTTTCTTCCACGTTGTGTCCCACTGGGCGTATCTGATCCACGTGTCGTCGCACTATAGTACCCTTTACGTCGACTGTATAATGGAGAGCACCATCCTTATTGACGACTCTCCCAAATTTCCACTTAGAGTTGGCTGTTCTGTAGTCTCTCACAGCAACAGGATCACCGGCATCAAATTTCCTGTCTTTAAATTCAAAGACACCCTTCCGAATTCTATCCTGAATTCTCGATTGTAGTTCAGGCAAAAGCAAATCTATTCTAGTTCGAATATCTCGCTTCAGGAACAACATAGCAGGGCTATAGTTTGTTGTGGCATTTGGTGCTTTTCTGTATTGAAGTAGGAAGGTGCTCAATTTCTGTTGGATGTTACCGTCATATTGTTGCATTGCTCTCAGTGATTGCTTCAAAGTGTAGACATAGCGCTCTGCCTGACCATTGCTTGAAGGCTTAAATGGTGCGCTAGTTTTGTGCTTTATACCATTGCTTTGCATAAACATCTGGAATTCGTGTGAAGAGAATTGGGGTCCGTTGTCGCTAACGAGAACCAATGGCAGTCCAAATCTTGCAAAACAGTCTCTGAGGCACTCAACTGTTTTCTTAGTTGTAGTCACTTTCATCGGGTATACTTCTAGCCACTTCGAGTGCGCATCAACAATTACTAGGAACATATATTCAAATATAGGCCCAGCAAAGTCGATGTGAATGCGCTCCCATGGTTTACTAGGATATTCCCAATAGTGGACTTTAGCTTTTGCTGGGTCGGCCTTGTGCCTGGCACAATCGGTACAATTTCTAACAGCTTCCTCGATATCTTTGTCGATATTATTCCAAAAGACAAACGATCTGGCTATTGCTTTCATTTTTACCATACCCAAGTGTCCTTGGTGAAGTTCTTCTAAAACTTTCTTTTGGTACTTCTTTGGAATGCAAACTCTGTGTCCATACATGATACATCCGTCTTCGATGGTATATTGGGCTTCTCTCCCTTTCAAATTCTGGCCTGTACGCAAGGCTTCTAAAAGTGGGCCCAGTTCATCATCTTTCCATGTTTCCTGACTCAACTCCTTTGCAGTGACTGGTAGCGTTTCAATTTGGGTCATTTGAAAGATTGTTATGTCATCTTTTACGTCCAATTCTTCCGAGGTCTTTGGTAATCGGGACAAGAAGTCTGCGTTTCCATGATCATTAGTACTTCGAAATACGATATCAAATTGAAAAGACTGTAATATCAATGCGTAATGTAAAAGTCGCGTAGCTGCCAACACTGGTAATCCCCGCTTTGATCCGAATATCGCTACTAAAGGCTTATGGTCAGTTATTAAGGTGAATCTTCTCCCTTTCAAGTACAAGTAGAATTTTTTTACTGCCCAGATTATTGAAAGAGCCTCCTTATCGATTTGTGAATATTTTTGCTCTGTTTTGGTTAAAGTTTTTGATGCGAAAGCTATTGGCCGTTCAGATCCATCTGGGTAAAGATGAGATAACACACATCCAATACCAACTGGTGATGCATCACTTGCTAAGGTTAAAGGGAGTTTTGGATCATAATGAACTAATATCTTTGGCGAGCATATTTCCTTTTTAATTTGCTCAAAGGCTACCTGACAATCCTTCGACCATTTAAATTTCACGTCTTTCTTTGTCAGGTTATTAAGTGGATGTGCGATGGTAGCTAAATCTTTACAAAATTTCCCATAGAAATTCGCTAGTCCCAAAAAACTTTTTACCTCCTGTACATCTTTTGGTACACGACCATTCAAAATTGCTGAAACTTTCTCATCTGTTTTATGGAGTCCGTTCGCGTCAATTTTATGCCCTAGAAAATTTATTTCATTTTGGAAAAACTGACTTTTATTTAAATTAAGTTTCAGTCCATGTTCCTTACATTTTTTAAAAAATTCCTCTAACGCTTTAAAATGTAACATCTCATCACTTCCAGTTATTCTAGCATCGTCCATAAACACTTTAACGCCTTCCATACCCTGGAATAATCCATCTATGTAACGCTGCCAAATTGCAGGAGCCCCGTTTAACCCATACATAAGTCTCTTACAAACATATAATCCCTTATGCGTGTTTATTGTCAACAGTCTTTGACTTTCGGGGTTAACTTTCATTTGAAGGTAAGCATGTTTAAAGTCTAATTTTGAGAATTGTTTTCCCCCATTTAAACTTGAAAATATTTCGTCTAATCTTGGCAAGGGGTGCTGTGGCACAATTAAATTCGGGTTCAAGGTTACCGAATAGTCCGCACACAGCCGTATACTGCCGTCTGACTTTACTACAGGAACTACCGGCGTTGCCCATTCCGAGCTTTTACCCGTTCTATAATACCCTCCTTTTCCAGTCTGTCAATTTCGGTTTCAACTCTACCCTTTAACGCAAATGGCACCGACCTAACCCTGCAAAATATGGGTTTAACGTCAGGTTTAAGCTCTAATTTGACTTCGTAGTTGTTTATTTCACCTAGAGTATTATCAAAAATTTCTTTTTATTTTTCTAAAAGTTCATTTAAATTCAGCTTATTTGTAGCCCTGACAGCTTTAATAGCATGCCAATCCAAATTGATTTTATAAAGCCATTCGCGACCGAAAATGGTGTCTAAATTCTCTTTTACTATATATAAGTTTAAATTCAAAATCTGATTTTTATATTCAACCCTTACGGTGACATACCCCATAGGTACCAGTGAGTCACCTTTATACGTTTTAAAAACTATTTCAGTAGGTTGAATTTTCTTATTAGAAATTTTCCTAAAATTCCTTATGCTCATTACACTGACCGCTCCCCCTATCTAATTCCATTGAGCAATTTTTATTCTCAATTTTCAAATTAATCATAATCGGCGATCGTTTTGGTTCTTCCTTGCTTATTGTCCCTTCACTTGAATTCAAAGCGAATAACGGGACTGGAGTTTCGTTTTCAACAACCTCTTTAACCTGTTTTTGTTTAACCGGCTTCGCACCCGCCTTTTTTGCTGCCTTTTTTGCTTCTGGATATGGCCAATTCGAGAACAAAAATTGCATTTACTTGAAATAAATCTACATCTGTCTTTAGTATGATTTGTCCCTGTGCACCGGGAACAAAATAAATCTGTCTTTTGCTTCTGTACTGAGCTTGATTTCCTGTTCATTTGCTTTTTTCCTATGTGCACAGCATTTATTCCACGGCCCATTACATCATTTGCCCCCTTAAATGCTTTTTCCATAGCTAATGCTATTTGTAAGGTTTTTCAAGATCAATATTATCCTCCTCAAATAGCCTATCCAGAATTGTTTTATCGCGTAATCCACTTACAAAAACATCACGTAACATAATATTCAACATATTAGTATCGTAATCGCAATTAATTGCAAGCGATCTAAGCTCTGCGATATAACTACTTATACTTTCCCCTCGTTTTGTTTTCGGTTCAAAAACTTATGACGGGAAGGAATAATCAACGGTTTCGGGGTCAAATGTTGTTTTAACACATCTTTCAATTTTTCTAAGCTTTGATCAGAAGGAATGTCAGGAGCCAGCAAATTCTTAAGTAATTGATATAACTTCGGGCTTAGAGAGGAAATAAAAACCTTAGATTTTTTATCTACAGGTACATTTTGTACATCTAAATAACTTTCGAATCTTTCGAAGAAACAATCAAAATTTTCATATTCTTCGTTAAATTTCTCAAACTGGACAGAAACTTTCTGCGCAGAATGATTTTCTCTCTCTTTCAAGGCCTGAATCAGTTCCTGATTCTGCTTTAATATTTCTTCGAACTTCTGCTCCATTTGATTACTTCTGATATAAACGAAACTAAAACTTTTTACCTTGAGCCGTTTTCGGGCATTGCCCTATATCCAAATTGTTCTTACTTTCGTTATCGTCTTCGTCGCCAGGTGTACGTGGTTCCGAGTGTTTGGGTATGAGGGAGCGAGAAAAAGATGCAATTATATTACGAATCACACATCTTTATATATACATAAATACACACAGTTTTCATTCTAGTTACATATTACCGCACATCGCGGTTAGCTCACAAAACAGTGCGCGTTACAAGTGCTCTTGCTTTGCCTCGCGGTTTACCGTTAAGTCTGTTAAGTCCATAGACATGGAGTTTGGGTTTTAGAGTGTAGGTGCAGACACCACAAATATTTTTTACATGCAGTAACTTAACACACATTTGCTTTCAAAGACATTAAAAGTTTATATTATCTACTAACAGCTTGTTAAAGAATTGTAAGAGATATTCTTTAAAAATAATATTGCAAAATGCTGTCTGTCAAAAATGATAAGTTCTAATACCGACAATTACATTAATTTATTGATTTAATCATTAATCCTGAAATCCTGATAGATGCAATTAATATCAATATCAAATACAGCATTCTATGTAAAAATGATGCAAAGCTGATATCTAATAAATAAATATGTTTGCATATAAGTGTTTGCCACAAAAAGAAAAAAATTGAAAAAGGGTAATAAATTCAAGGAGCATTTTCTTCTTGAGAAACATGTTATAAAGATATACCTTTAGTATAGGGGACTATTACATTGCAATTACCAGCTTTCAAATTATAGTGAAAATGCTATTTCAGTATCTAAACATTCGTTTCTTGATAAATATTTCCGGTATTGGTAGGAATGCGCGTCACTTTTATATTTAAAATATTCACAGGCTATTATTTATATACTATAATTTCACGAGATGGAATATAAATTACACAATGAGACTCGCACGAAGAGCAATTTAATAGATTCAAAAAAATTAAAAACCCACGCTAAAGAAATAAGCTCATGCAATTTCTCTCGAAAGTAGAATTTTTCTTACTGCCTGAGAAATTCTATTATTATCTATTACTTTAAGCACAATTTTATCACGAATCTTGATGTGAAGTATGTAAATAAAAGCACTGAAATAAAACAAACTGCAGATCTGTAAATTATTTTCTTGGTATTCTTGGAAAGTACTTCCGCCAAACAAAAAATACCCAGAGAAATGCAGGGCATAAAGTCGACTTTAAACAAAAATCTAAAAATAAATGAGAGGTGTTCAGTAAGAGAGAGAAAAAAAAAATTGAAGGTTAGAAAAGAGAACTAAAACCAAAGAATAAAATGGATTCAACCAAGAATATATTGAGTGGTTCAAGAAGTGAATGGGAGTTGGAAGAATGGAGCAGTAACAATGAACGCCAGTAAAAATACGACGTAGATTTTCGAGATGGAACTGTTCTAATAAGAGTCAGGAAAAGAAATTTACAATGAAAACAAATTAAGAAAACTCGAATTCGTTTTAATGATGTATTCACGTCTAGAAAATATTTCTGATTTCTTTTCTTTTTTAATAATAATTTAGAGTATTTCCATTATAATGACAAGATTTATTTAGTTGAACTATTGTGAATGAAAAAATAATTTGCAGCAGTCTCAATAGAAAATTCCAAATCTCATAAAAGGAATCAAGAAACAGACTTCTATTATTCTTGCATAATATATTTTTTGTGATTATTATAATAATGACTGTAAAAAATATTGTTATTTCAAGCTTTAAAACGGGTTTGCTCTTGCAAGTAAATAATAATTTAACATAAATGATAACGCCTAGTTCGTTTTCTAAATCTTCAACGTACGTTGGCTTTGTACAGTAACGTTTTTCATTTATTATTAAATGTCTAGACGCTTCGGGAAATTTTTAACATTTTATAGAGACTGCCCATCTAGGCATCCCATTTAGAAAATTCCTTAACCACCGTCTAAACCTTTAATTTCAGACGACATCACTAGAAAAACGGTTATCATTTTCCTCTCATCTAGAAAAGTCATAAGTAAAACTTAATGCACCTCTGTACTCATAGTGTTCACTTTAACATAAAAAAGTGCATATGTAATTGATGACAAGTGTTAATATATATTCCATTATATAATGTCTTATTTTTAACTTTATTTAATTCACAGAATAATTCGTAAATTATTCTTTAAATATATCTGGTTTTTATATAAAAATATTTTCAACTGTGTATCAAACGTCAGAAAAAAGTCAGCTGTTTCTTTTCAATAAACTGAAGGGGAACAACAACAACAACAACAACAACAACAATAATAATAAAAGTGTTGAGTGGGTACATATTTCATCATAAATGTATTTGATTAATGATATATTATTTACTATATCATTCTACGAAAAGTGGTTTATTCGTGAAAAACTATATGCAATCTTTTAAAAATTTTTCCTCTTAAGAACAATTTTTTTAAAAATGTAAATGTTACTTATTGTTAGAAATAAAAACTTTTTTATAAAACTAAAATGTTTATGGAAGTGTTAGTAAATTGATGCTGACTATTATAGACACCCCTTTGAGATTACCATTAGTGTATGTTTTAATACTTTTTTTCGGATAGTTTTAGCTTTCTTTCATTTAAACTAATACAGTACTAAACACACATCGGTTCAAGGCAAATTAAATAAAAATATCAATTTTATAGCGAAACATTATACCGATTAAATAATTCTATATCAGCGTATGCATATTATATTTTTTGTTCCTGCTTATTATGTTTTTAGCAGTATTATAAAAATATTTCAAACTTAACTTACTTAATATTCTAAAGAGTGAAATACAGTTAAGGAAGCTTACCTAAAATAAAGAAATAAATTCGTTATTAAAACAATATTTTTCTGATCATAATGATAAATTTTTTTAATTATTAGATACAAATTATTAAGTATGTTGGTTCTGATTTAAAAGTAAGTAAACATCAACACATTTAATTGCAACTGAAAAATAATTATTGTTGAAAAATCTAAATATACGAAATCCTTTTTTCTGTATCTGATACAAAAATGACTTAAAATCGAAGAAAAAATTGACATTACAAATAAGAGCATAAAGGAAATCATGCTTACTTTATCGTCTACGTAAGTAATTATTAAACAAGTTCAACAGCAAAAACAATATTTTATTTATTAAATGTGGCTGAATGTAGTACATGATTTACAATTATATTTTCAAAACATGTTATCTATCATATAATGCAAAACTAGATATACCCTTTAATTCGATGTTATACATATTTATCCAATAGAACTCACTTCATTGGTAACATTTATGCCACCCTTAGCGTTTAATTTTGACAAATCTTTTAAAAGAAGTTCTTGGGTAATGTACCTTCTTTTCTGGCGAGAATTCTAATGATAAAGCATATAGGCATGCAAATATTTAAGAGGCATTGCAGGGGCAAATCGGGCAGGGCGTTCCCATCACCATCTCAGAATTTCATGATTTTCTTTTATTGTGTTGCCCTAACCAAGGAAAGAACAAATCTGAAATATTTTTGATTTACCTCTTTTAGTTTTGAAGTTATGGGGATCAAAGTACTCCAGAGGAGCAACGTCGAATTAATTTAGGGTCATTTTTGCCACTTTATTCTCTCGACTGTGACTGGCTCAGAGGTGCTTCAGAGAATTTTTTCATTTTATCCTATAATATACCTTGTATATTAACATCTCAAATTGAAAATTCAGCTCTCTGAGCTCCAAATTAGGGCCCCCACAATTACCCCCAATTTTATAAAAAATGCAGTTTTAAGAATGCTTTAAATCTTGGCTCTGACGTGATACAGAAAAACTTTTTGCACAGTGCAGCTATATATCTTCATATAAAGTGAATCCAATGTTAAAATGTTTGAAGGCCCCCAGGGCCCCCGGTACGGGGCCCCAAACATGGTCCTTAGCGCTAATTTACGCAATTTCGAAGCATTGGTACAGCTGAAGCCGACTTCCCACAGGAGAACTATTGACATGGAGATGTAGTATCAACATAGTAGATTGATATTATGAAAAAACATTTCTTGAAGGTACAACTGTTTCCAAGAAAAATCCCAAAAAGTACCTCCCTATTTGGGACATTCCACTGGCACGCATGGGGGCATTTCGGCGTTACTTTTAGAAGTTTAATCGAAAGTAGCAATATTGAAAATCAACTTATTCTTCATATATCTCAAATGTATTTCATATATCACAAATAGTTATTTTACAGGGGCACTCATAAGAATTACATTATGCTGAATGGGGATCTCTGCAACTAGTGAACCGACTGGAAAATTCTTTTCACTGATAGAAAACTACACTCTTCCTGAGTATTATAAGCTACCTTTCAGCATGTAGCATAACTAGTTCTTTTACAGAGACACTCAAAAGAATTCCAGCACATGATGCTATATGGGCATCTCTGTAACTACTGACCCGATTCTAAAGATCTTTTCACTGAAAGCTACACTATTCTTGAGTAACATAGCCAAAAATTCATGCATGTAACATAATTTACAGGAATACTCAAAATGATTCGTAAACATTGTCGTAACTGTCTCCATTCGCCACTCAAATTTATTCAAATTTTATTCAACTCCATTCAAATTTTTAACAGTGCAATTATATATCTTCATATAAAGTGAATACAATGTTAAAAGATTTTGTAGGCCCCTCAGGGCCCCTCGGTATATTTTTTGAAAGCATCACCGTTTTCAAGAAAAATTTAACACATTAATCAAAAAATATATCTTTTCACAATATGAAACTACTATGTTGAAACTATAACTCCAATACCCCAAATATAACCCCATAACTCCAAAACTAAAAGAGCTAAATCAAAAATACTTCAGATGTGTTCTTTCCTTGGGTAAGGCAACACAAGAAAAAAAAATCATGAGATTCTGAGTGATTGAAACTTTCTTCTTTTTTTACCTGATTTGCTCTTGCGATGCCTCTTAAATGACTGGAAGATAGAGTCCGCAAAGCTGGGTGTTTTCAAAAATATTTAACATTGGATTCACTTTATATGAAGATATATAACTGCACTGTCTAAAATTTGAATAAATTTGTGTGGCGAATGGAGACAGTTATGACAATGTTTACGAATCATTTTGAGTGTTCGTGTAAGTTATGCTACATGCATGAATTTTAGGCTATGTTACTCAGGAATAGTGTAGCTTTCGGTGAAAAGATCTTTAGAATCGGTTCTGTAGTTACAGAGATGTCCAAATAGCGTCATGTGCTGGAATTCTTTTGAGTGTCCCTGTAAAATAACTAGTTATGCTACATGCTGAAAGGTAGCTTATAATACGCAGGAATAGTGTAGCTTTCTATCAGTGAAAAAATTTTCGAATCGGTTTACTAATTGCAGAGATTCCCATTCAGCGTAATGTAATTCTTATGAGTGCCCCTGTAAAATAACTATTTGTGATATATGGAAGATACATTTGAGATATATGAAGAATAAGTTAATTTTCAATATTGTCACTGTCGATTAAACTTCTAAAAGTAACGCCGAAATGCCCCCATGCGTGCCAGTGGAATGCCCCAAATAGGGAGGTACTTTTTGGGATTTTCCTTGGAAACAGTTGTACCTTCAAGAAATGTTTTTTCATAATATCAATCTACTATATTGATACTACATCTCCATGTCAATAGTGCTCCTGTGGGAAGTCGGCTTCAGCTGTACCAATGCTTCGAAATTGCGTAAATTGGCGCTAAGGACCATGTTTGGGGCCGCGTACCGGGGGGCCCTGGGGGCCTTCAAAACTTTTTAACATTGGATTCACTTTATATGAAGATATATAGCTGCACTGAGCAAAAAGTTTTTCTGTATCACGTCAGAGCCAAGATTTAAAGCATTCTTAAAACTGCATTTTTTATGAAATTGGCGATATTTTGGGGGGCACTAATTTGGAGCTCTGACAATTTTCGAATGAATTTTCAATTTGAGATGTTAATATACAAGGTATATTATAGGATAAAATGAAAAAATTCTCTGAAGCACCTCTGAGCCAGTCACGGTCTAAACAATAAAGTGGCAAAAATGACCCTAAATTAATTCGACGTTCCTCCTCTGGGGTACTTTGACCCCCCATAACTTCAAAACTAAAAGAAGTAAATCAAAAATATTTCAAATTTGTTCTTTCCTTGGGTAAGGCAACACAATAAAACAAAATCATGAAATTCTGAGATGGTGATGGGAACATTTTTCTATTGACCTGCCCGATTTGCTTTTGCAACGGCTCTTAAAGAAATTTATCTAAATTTTCCGAGAAAATGAAATGAAAATTTTGTATTTCCTGCTTTCCCGAGCCAAAGATCTAAATAAAACCAGAGTGATAAAATAAATATGTATAGTAAAATATTTAAATAAATTGCAATTCCAATATGCAAATGCGGAAAGATAAAGCATGAGCAATATAGTATAAGTGAAATAAAGTCCCATTATCATTTGCAGTTGGGAAATACAAGGATATTTTTCTATTTAAACACATAAAAGATGCGGCTTCTCAAAAGAAAATTACTATAATAAGAGAGAATTATCCATACATTAATACTACTATTTAACATTTATAAAAAAATGCATACAAAATGCTCATCCGTTTGCATTGTGCAGGAGTTTACCTGATTTAAAACATCTTCCTAATCGTCCATAAAAACAAATCAACTAAGATATGAATCTAACAAGTACACCCAAAATATGTTTCATACAGGGAAAGTTCATGAAAATAATGCATTTGAAACATCGTATTCAATAAATATTTAATTTCCTTCTACTTTCAAACCACGAAAAAAAAAAAAGCTTTTAAGACCGCTGCCGTCATGTTCTTTTAACGGCCTTCAATTATAGCCAACGAACATAAATTAACCGTACAGCGCTAAATTTAAAATGAAGCATAATTCCACAGTTGCAGGAACATTTCCTTAAGTGGCCTCATAGACAGGTACCCATTTCAGCACTCAGGAATGTTCTGAATTAAATCACCAAATATACCAAGCTGGGGGGTAAATGTCCTGTTATTATGCTAATATCTCCCGAACGTACACTGCCTGGTCACGGCAGAGTCTCATTACAAAAGCGTTACGAGATTCTGGAATTTCTTTTAAGATCGGTGAGAGTTTGTTGATATAGTATTGTTAACGCTGGGAATAAATGTTCTTTGAAGTTTTTTAAGAGCGCATATATTGAAAGCAGAATATCAGAGATAGTTTAAGTGCAACGGTTAGTTTTAATACAGTGTTATGCAAGACTAACTACATACGCAATACTTTTTAATTTACAAAAGCTTGAAACAACGATTCACGATTTTGAATAAATTTAAGTCCATTATATTTTCTTAATAAATATAGTAATAAATGCTGTTCGGCTTAGAAGGTATAAGCAACAATAATAAGTTTTCGCGTGTCAGTATTTGCATATTTAGCAATTCGAAGAGTTGGTTGCCATTTGGTATAAGCATAAAATTAAGGAATAAAATAATTAAGACGTTGAGATATACGTAAAAACCGTTCTAGGCATATAGAAAATTACACATTAAAATTTTTTTTAACTTGTAAATTATTGAAGAAACGAAAAAAAAAATACTGGGTTTATATGAACCGTAAATTTTGAGTCTGCTCTCTTGAAACCTAACCTTACAATACCTAGCACTCAACTTGTTCAGATATTCCTTAATCAGGGTGTTAGATACATATTAGTCTCTTTTTAGGAGAGTCATGTCCTACTACATGCTCCTAGTACACTACTTCCTAAACACGAGTTTCACATAGACAGATATCTAAAAATGACTTCTTGTAGAAATAAAGTATTTTGTATGAAGCGAGTCCATACTCTTAACTGGCTCTGGTATCTTATTCTGTAAAATAAATAAAGAGAATGATAGTGAGCGGTATAGTAAGCATATAGAAACTTCATCCCACTGAGTACACACAAATTGTAATTTATTAAAGTTACTATTGCAAAATTCTTCGAAATAGGAAGTGGTTATTTTTTAAATGAGAAATCTTGCTACCTCTAATTTTGTTTTTGCTCTTAACCCTTTAACGCGCAGTGTTCCCGCTCTGGGAACACCATACTCTGACGTTTTGACTGTTGCCAGTCACGAAGAATAGATTTGATTTCTATAAAAATAGTTGCGGGTGACATAGCTCCACGAGAATCCTTTACTTTTTAGCACGTCATTTCCCGTAAAAAAATTGTCACGATTCTTTTTAACAGCACTGACATCTGCTGAAAAATGGAAGAATGCGAGAACAGTTGGATAGATTACCCAATGCTGAAAAAAGGGCAGCCGTTGCCATCGCTCGACTTAACTACCAGCAAGATGGCGGCCATCTTGCTGGCGGTAGTTAAGACGAGCGATGGCAACGGCTGCCCTTTTTTCAGCATTGGTAAAGGGTTGCGCCTCAAAGGGTTAATAACATTTATTTTTTACGTCTCCGCCACAAAGTTATTATTTATTTTATCTGTGTTACAGAGTTTGACCTAAAAAGTACAGGGAGATGACATTGAAAGTTTCAACAGAAGCTGATTTTGCATTGATATAAAGGCACAATATAATTGCTATCAGATAGCCTCTCCTATAGCATATTGTAACTATTGTGAGCGCAGGAATTAGCAGTGAAGTTCATTTGGCATACGCAACACTTCCCATTACCTGATAATTTATCCAGCAGCATACCACTAAGCAGCTAGTGTCAGAGCTCTTATGATAGCATATCAAATGGATATTCAGGGCACAGTATATTATAGTATATTCAAGTATGCGTCCCTATCGTTAAGATGGCATATTTTTATACTTTCATTCACAAGTGTAAAACTTACAATACTTTTGTAAGGACGGATCGGTGGTAGAACACTCAGTCATATTATATAAATCATGTACAACTGCATAGTTAGATTAGAGCTTCAAAACACTTTATTTCTTCTACGAAGAAGTGGGAGGGTGTTAAATCTGTAGCCCTACATTCACCAGCCTATTTTATTCCCTGCATTATTGAGTAGTTTAGACATGATATACATAAGTATAAGACAGTGCTGTGTTTTCCATACATAATTTTGATGGATTCCAAGTATCTCGCTCTCGTAATGTTCTTTTTTTTCCTTTTAAGCACAAAGATCGGTTTTTTCAGAAAAAACGGCAACAAGAATAAAAACGGGACTTAATTTTTAGTAATCTGAACAAAATATTCTATTATAAACCCCGAAACTGAAAATTAAATATATATGAATAAATGATAATCTTAATGTGCGCTAATTCTCTAATAATATTAAAATATACTATTTACAAAAAGTATGCATAAATAATTATATTTGATGCATACCTTTATTCAGTTAGGCTAGAAAGAAAAAAATCAACAGTACCTGATTTTATTTGATAACGCACTTAGTACTTTTACGAATATGATATTAGCGAGCCTCACTATTCCTTTATTAATGCTTAAAATAAGTGATTATACTAATTTTTGCCATATTAGCTTTAATACTTATTCATAAGTTTGTGTTTAAATGCTTAAGGTTATTCTTAAACATTTTAAAATTACTGCTGTAGTTATAAGTAACATTTAATTTTCTGCTTTAGGGAGTAATATTTTTAAGTTATTTAATTTCCTGTTTTAAGAAGTAAAATTTATTTTCTGCAGTTTGGGATAGTGACCGTACTTACTTTTACTTACTTATTTTTGCTAGTATTTGCTTTATTTTATGATATATGCCACCTTTATATTGTTCTTCGTGGTTTTGAATAATATTTTATCTTTTAATATCATATAGAATTTTTTATTTTGATATTATATCTAAAGAGATATTATATCTATTGAGTATTGTTGTATTTTTTTTAATATTATATAGCACTGATTTTTTAACTTTAGATAGTGCTAGTGAGACTGTCTTGTAAACTTGGGATTATCAAATGTTTAGAGTTAGGCTACTATGAGATCTTAGAAATATCGGGGGGTTTCGACATCTGGGTAAGATTTAAATCTTATTTAATCCTCATTCTTTTTTACTTTCGCGTTTTTCTTTCATTCATATATTTAGAAGTATTGTTTTATTTTGTATTTTTATTGATTTTCTACTTTTTACTTCAAAATTTATACCGTTATGGGCGATTTTTATGGATTAGTTTTTCAGATTCTCACCTGGCTTGTTGTTTTTATTTTGACTTTCCAGGGGTTGATACTGGGAAAGGAGGTGAGGCCGTTTGATCCTTCCGAGATATATTATTATTATTATTATTATTATTATTATTATTATTATTATTATTTTACATTAGGTATCCCGATCGTCTGTGTGGGAAGTATAAACCACCCTGATTCTATACTGTGGCTTTCACCTCGCCATTTAGGTTATATGGAAGATTATTTTGGCCTATATGCTCCCCGAAATTACATAATCAAAACCCGAAAGATTACATACAAAAACAAACTCTTTAATTGTATAACTATAACCATGTGAAAATAATATCTGGCTTCCTAACAACAATAATGATTATTAGCTAAAAAAATATTTTGTTTTTTTTAAAGAGTAGTTACTACAAGCTATGCAAAATGCATTTCAGTGTCTGACTGAGATAGTTTCGAAATCTATAGAGGCGAAACCCTTTAATGCGCGGTGTCCTCGCCGTGAGGACACAAAACTCTGACGCTTTGACTGTTGACAGTCACGAAGAATAAATTTGACTTTTTCCAGAAGAAGAATAAATACGAAGAAGACGAAGAATAAATTTGACTAACGAGAATCCTTTACTTTTTAGCATATCATTTCCCGTAAAAAATGGTCGATTATTTGTAAAATTGTCAGGATTATTTTGAACAGCCCTGGCTTCTGAAAAATGGAGAATAAGATGGAAATACATTGATACAGAAGAAAAACTGGATAGACTGCCCAATTCTGAGAAAAGGATAGCCGTTGCCATCGCTAAATTTAACTATCAGCAAGACGGTGGTCGATCGAATCGTTCATCGTGTGCCCCAGATATAGAGACCATTTTTGACACAGCTGGCTGTGCGCCGCGCGTAGCCAGTCTGTCGATTGTCCGCCATGTTGCTGGTAAGTAAATCGAGCGACGGAAACGGCTGCCCTTTCTTCAGCACTGGGAAATGGTTGCGCTACGAAGAGTAATGAAGAATTTGACTGATACATCTCTCAATGAATTATACGAAATTAAAAAAGAGACAGAAATACGAATTTGAAACAAACATTTCCAGAGAAACATAATCTTCAAAAACCATGAAACATAATTTCAAAAACCTGAGCTTAAAATTACGTTAATGTATAGATATAATATTTTTTAATCGATGTAATACATATATTTAAAAAGCTTTTCTAACTTTTTATAAAATTTACTAATACAACCAGTAATCATATACAGATGATTAAGCAAAGTTACGAATAAAAATAAGTGATGATAACGAATTGCTAAAATACTTTGAAAGACGATTTCAACTTATTTTTCGGGACACTTTATTTTATTTAGAGTCGATCCCTCTTAATGGAATACCCGATTCGCCACAAAAATGTATTCTAATAAGCGGCATGTTCCACTATACGAGATCACATTGACTAATTATTATGGTTTGGCATACATTGAAAATTAATCACAATAAGCGGGATATTCTTTTAACCGATATCTCATTAAGCGGGTTCGACTGTATATAAAAATATTTCATTAAAAAATAAAGAATTACTCTTAGTTTTTTGATTCGATAACTCCAAGCTGTATATAACTCGCTGGGGTAAAAACTTTGAACTATTGTCATAGAAATAAAATAACGCCAATGCGTCAATAAAAGCCTACGAGGAAGGCGGGTATATCTCAATTTGAACGGGTCTTTTCTCTGGGGTACATTGCTTATGAATATTACATGGCTGTAGGCGAAGTGGAGCAAAAGGCATTTTCCCAGTTCGATTGTGGGAATGACTCGCGCAAGGCTATCCTTTCTGTAAGGAAAGTAGCTGATCCGGAGATCCAGTCGTCACGTGACTGTCCGTAATGAGGGTGTCTCGTGACGGAGCTATATATACTACATTAGCATAATAACAGGGCATTTACGCTTAGCTTTGCTACACGGCTGGATTTAATTCGGAAGAAAACAAAATTGTTCCTGCTTACTAGGTAAATATTGATGTGTGTATACGCTGCGTTTGTTATTTTACTTACCTATTCATGTGTTAACATGGCTTCAGAATATTTACACGCATGTGGCTCCTTGCATAATTGCATAATGAACGATAATTATCTGCCTATATTACCCCCTTTTACTAGTACATTGAATGAAGGGTGGTCGTCACCAAACCAATGAAAACACATACACGTGAAAGGTACAGAGATGCACGTTTCATTTAATATCCCACAGTTGAATAGAATACAGATTTTTGGACATTTTATCAACGTAACTGTTAGAAAGACATACTAACAACCATTTGTAATAATTCCATGGAAAGAGAATGTATGATTTGTGGTTATAGAATCAGACATATGAAAACACATAATCAGTTAGGGCACGTTAAATACACGATATTATCACAATGGCGTTTACTACATTTCCGTTTGTATTACATTCATAACTAATAATTAAACGTTTATTATTTTTTGAGTTCATTAGTTTTAGACATGAGATATTTATTTTGTTGCTGAGAGCAACGAAAGTGTATAAAAAAATATTTTAAAGATAATTACTAGAATTAGTGTTTGTGTTATGGCAAGTCAATACGACGGACGTCTGAGTATGGGGTGCTTGTCTTGATCGGAGAACTTTCTAACGGATTTTAAAGCGTATTCCACCTACATCTGGAGAAAACTGACCAAAACTCATGACTTTTAAATCGAGACTCGCAAATGTGGGATCTTTACATTTCAGCCGTCTATCATGTTTAGTGTCTTATCCAATCGGCCATAGTACGACAATTAGTTTTAGCCTTTAGTGGCAAAGAAAGTGAATTTTTTAATGCAAGGTATAGTTAAGCCAATTTCATAAAATTCAAAAGCAGCGTGTAATATTTTTCACACAGTTATAATTTAGTCTAGCAACCCAAAAGTGAACCAAAATAATAACAATTTAATCTCTGTATATGGGAGCTCAAAGCAGTGGGAGCTGTCTAAAGGGCACATGAACAAAATATCAACTCAAAATTCTCATATGCCAGCAGTAATGTACAACAAGAAAAAGCAATTTAGAACTTGCAAACTTCCACAGTAAACAGCCTTCGGAGAAATTGAATAAAGAACGAACACGACTGGAAAAAATTCAGTTTGCACAACTCCATTTTCTGCATCATTCCGGGCATGTATCTGCCTAAGAAAACGGACGAGAAATGTTAAGGATTTTTTTTTCCTTTTCGGGGGGGGAAAAACTATTTTCGATGCTTTTCATTGCTCGTTAGACTCTGCGTAATGCCAAAAAAAGTGTATTGTTAACTGTTACAGAATGAGTATGTTTACTGTTATATATAATATAAAATCTGTATAAAATATAACAAGATTTAACTATTTTTTACAATGATTCCAAAATTCATACATTGTTCCGGCAACCTCATAATATGAATTTCATTGATGCATCCGTTTTTGCACTCTTATTAAATTACCGCCGATTGAAATGAAAAATATTGAACTACTATTTTTTATAGTAAATAGGCTAAATACATTGAGAGAGAGAGAGAATGTAAATAATTAAAATGGAACTACATTTTTTTTTAAATTTTACACAAAGATATCATGCGTCTTCTTTGTTAAATTTAAATACAGCTAGTTGTTGCCAATGGCAAATTAAAATTCAACACTTGAAGAATTATTTTGTTGGATAATTTATTTAGAAAACTTTTTTTTAGTGGACCGGAACGGTGCAGAATACGAGTAAAGTTGCAATAACTGCAATAACTGCGTAAGTTAATATAACAATATCGAAAGTTTTCTCTAAGTATAATGTTTTATTTTTGGAAATACACAATTTAGTAACACAGTGAGAAACTTTTTAAAACAAAACGTGAGAATCCTTAATGCATCCCTAATCATTGAACCAAAAATGAATTTTATGGGATTTGTTGCTAGTTAGATTTTATTTGTGGACACATTTTAATTTTTTTATCTAACCGATACAAGCTCTCTTGAATAACAAATTCCAATGCCGGAATGAGGATTCTTAGTCGAACATGAAAAATTTCAGTCAGTAGAATCAAGCCTCTGACTTTTCTTTCTGAAAGTGTGAATGCCAATGGTAATTTTTTAAGAGTTCTTCAACAGTATTTACTTTTAATATTTTTGAGTTAAGGATATTTCATCGTACTTGTTTTATAAGGTTATTATTTTCACAGTATAAGCACGTAGCCTTAAGGCTCACAATAAAGGAGAAAATGGAAGTAATTTAATAAATAAATCATTTACTTCGATTCCTTCGACAAGTATGAACTATTGTTGTATTTTACAATTTTAAAGACATTCAATTATTCAGGTCCAGTTAGAAAATAATTCTAGCAAGCTGGTTACACAGTTAATTAAAATAGTTGAATTTAGCACCATAAAATGGTGCTAAATTTCCTGCAACCTTTCTATGGAGAAACGTTGAACCATGATCAGGTGCTTAAACCGATCAATGGAACCAAGTCATGGTGAAAAGTTCTTCCATAGAAAGGATGCAGCTATCTTGGGAGCTGCTGCAGCTATCAATGGATCAGCATGGATGCAGCTATCAATGGAGCTGTTACAGTTAAAACCCGAATTAACTAGGGAAAACGCGTTCTAACTGAGTGCGTTAGGCAAAACCCGAATTAACTAGGCAAAACGCGTTCTGACTGACAGCGCTAGGCAAAACCCGAATTAACTAGGGAAAACCCGTTTTATTCGAGTAGCGGTAGCACGTTTTCGAGGGACGCCTAGAGCGGAGGCATATTTTCCAGGGGCCCCCTAAAGCGATGGCCAGACTGACTGATTTTTTTCGGGTCTCACAAAGAGCCAGCGTTAGCATATTTTCGAGGGGGGCCTCCTACAGTTGTGGCCGGACCCCATGTTTTCCCATGTGAATTCCGGAATGTTAATGCTTTATCCACTAAAAATTGGATCTTGCTCCCCCTTCGAAAATATGCTATTGCTGGCCCTTTGCGAGACCCAAAAAAACATCAATGTGGCCGGCCACCGCTGTAGGGGCCCCCTCGAAAATATGCTAACGATGGCCCTTTGCGAGACCCAAAGAAACATCAGTGGATCCGGCCATCGCTTTAGGGGTCCCCCCTCGAAAATATGCTAACGCTGGCTCCCCTGGAAAATATGCTATCTCTGGTCCTTTGCGCGACCTAAAAAAACATTACTGCGTCCGGCCATCGCTTTAGCCCCCCCCCCCTCGAAAATATGCTAAAGCTGGCCCTTTGCGAGACCCAAAAAACATCAGTGGGTCCGGCCATCACTGTAGGAGGCGCCCTGAAAATGTGCTAACGCTGCCCCTTTGCGAGACCCGAAAAAAATCAGTGGATCCGGCCATCGCTGTAGGGGCCACTGGATAATATGCCTCCGCTGTAGGGGGCCCCCAGGAAAATATGTCTCCGCTGTAGGGGCCCCTCGAAAACGTGTTACAGCTACTCGAATAAAACGGGTTTTGCCTAGTTAATTCGGGTTTTTCCTAGCGCTGTCAGTTAGAACGCGTTTTGCCTAACGCTCTCAGTTAGAACGCGTTTTCCCTAGTTAATTCGGGTTTTGACTGATTTCGGGTTTTCACTGTAACAGAGCTGAAGGATTTAGCTCCATTGGATGGGGAAACGTTGAACTACTTCTATTAACGGTGTAGTGCATAAACATTTTTCGAAGCTTTTTTTCAACTAAGAGAAGTTTTTTTTATTCGAGATTCTTAAAGCTGTGTGCGTGAAAATACATGTAAAATATTTTTTAAAATATACACAGTCTTCTTCTTTCTTCCGAATAATATTTATTGACCAATGGATATGTAAACGAGCCAAAACACAAATAAAACTTAGTTAATAAACTTAAAGTTTATTTCGACACATTTTACGCTCTTGAGTCTCTATTAACCAGGACAAGTCAATAACAGTACTGTGACATTGTCATTTCTACAAATATAAAGTAATTTTTTATTACGAAGGATATCTGGTGGATTTAAATACCAACAAATGAATTAATTTACGCATGATGTGACTTTACTTCAGGTATTCGTGCATGAAACACTTCTTTAATTCATGAAAGTTGTTTCCAATTGACGATTCTTTTATATAATTGCATGACAAAGATGGTCGACTTTGTAATGAACTAAATTAAGTAACGGACTTCATGTAATTAGGTTTTCATTGATCGTTCCGATTACGAGGCTATTTGCAGATAACTTTCTACTCACCATATTATTCTCACAATTACACGGCTGAAGCCATTAAGAACATCGAAAATTCATAATCTGTTTTAAATGAGATAAACAATAAAAGTGGGTACCACCTAGTGCACACAGAGCATTGAGTTGTAGCCCATCCAATCCCGCAATTTGAGTGTGACGAGCAAATTACCTAATTATCCAATCAGACGGGGAGAAAATATACAAGACAAGTACACGCGAAACATGCAAAAAACAAAAGATAATTTCTCACCAATTTGTTTCTGATGCTTCTCTGATAGAGGAAGGTATCAAAAGACGGCCTGTTCAAGCACCAGCTTGCATATGACATTGATAAATTGCTATTGATTTTTACTGAATTATCAAGGGAAAGGGATGAAATTTGACGACACGGTGAGAGAAAAATTAGCGATTACAGTTTTTTTATGATTGCTTCTTTAAAAAAATGGCATCGACGAGCTTCTGTTTTAATGATTAATTGAAAAAAAAAATGAAAAAAAAATATATAAAAGAATCACTGGCATTATCGTGGTAGAAGGTTCTACCAGAGACCAAAGGAAGTGTCGCAGTAATGAGCACTTAAAGATCTGATTTGTTAGAGTAATAAAACGGCTTATGAAAAAATTTATTCTTGAAGACTTCGTTAAGTTTGCTTATTATCTCTGGGTGGTAAATTTTGACAAAGTTCCTTTTTTTTTAACTTAAATATGTAGCTTCTGCAGATAAATGGCTGCCAATTATAAATGGAGGAAGTGATTGTGTTTCTGATACTTTATTTTTCATAAGTATAGATTTAAAAGTTAGCACCCTAGAGTGTAATTAGAAAAGCTGTCTTAAGTTAGGCGGTGAAGATTATGGAATCACGTAAACAAATTACATGTAAGAGATTATGAACAAAACTAATGCGTTTAATTGGATATTTTGTGAAAAATGAATTAATACTTTATAAAAAAAAATGTGAAAGATGAGAAACGCTGGGGGGAGATGTTAAAAGACTCTTTTTGATCCCATTTACATCGATACATATGTGAGTATAATCCTCTTTTATCATTATCACAAATCGAGTAAAGAAAGAAAACTGCAATGTTATAATATTTTAACTTTGTGAGACGTTGAATGAATATATATTTCATTAATAACTATCCATTAATCACAAAGAACGGATTAAATTTATCACACAGAAGCTTTGACAAGCATTGTTCTCTTCAGGCAAGGGTTTTTGAAAAGAAAAATAAAAAACTTGAATAAAAATGACAGATACACGCTTTATCTTTTCTTCCTCTGTTTTATGCGGTACATAATAAATCAAGCAAAAAAAAAAAAAAAAAATATAATTTTTTTTGTTACTTTGTTGTAACACACTACGTTTAAATGATTTTGCAGTTGGCAGTGCATATTTTGTCTAAAATAACAGTTTTCTCTATAATCCCGTACATTGAAGGGTGCAGCATGAATTTTGCAAACAAATAATTTTTGCTTGATAAAGTAGCATTTTAAAGCAATAAGTTAGTCAAGGACTTTGAACGAATGTTCCTTTGTTTTCAATATTTTAACGAAGTGCTTTTTCCTGTTTAAAACATTTCGAATATGTACTCAATATTTAAAAATAATTTAGTGTTTACTAAACCATTAGTCAACTGTCTATTAATGGTCAAATTTTACTTAAAGGATCTTCAGCGTCGTACACAATCCAAATTCTGTAAATTCAAACAAAGGGTATTCTGCACTTAATCTAAGCCATACCTTCTCTTGAGGCGTCTTGCAAGGAAAGCAATTTATGAAAAGCGAATGTAGTTACAGTTAAAGCCTTCTGCATGACTTTCCTAATGGGCTGCACTACTTCTCTGAAGTAAATGCGTTGCACATGACTCTAAATTTAATACATATTAATAAAGGTAATCAAACGCATATGTCCGAATAAGTTCATGTTGCATTATCCCTATAGTGGTTTGAGATTACATATTTAATCGCATTATGAAACATACTGCAGTATCGATATGACTAATAAATTATCTCTAACATAACTGCAGCGTACAGTTGCTACATAGCTGTAATACATTTAATGTGTTTATGCAGCCAAAACTTTAATCTACCAAGACAAGTTTTGAGCATTAAGAGTAATATTAATCATGAATAATCAAGGCTTGTTTACTGTGAATAATACTATATATGCCACCCAATAAAATTAATTGGTGAATTAACAAAATAAGGTCATACAAATATTACACATTTCAGTAAAAAATGTAGAAACTAACATTTGACCCATTTTTCTTCTTATGCTTTATAAATTGGTTACATTTCCATAATTCCATTAAAATAAAGGTATTATCATTTACAGCAATTACATTTCATTTTACATATACATGCATAATTGCTTTACTATGTAGCGACATTCAACAGTGTCAAGTACAGGTCCATAAATATTTTAAAGGTAATATAAAAATATAAATTTTAAAGAGTCCAATTCATTTTAGAATTTAGGGGGAAAATGCTCTGGGGAATTTGTATTAGAATTTAGGGGGGAAAAAGCTCTGGGGAATTTGTACTAGAAATTAGGGAAAAACGAGAAAGAATAAATCAATGTCTAGCCTTTAAAAATTACATGAAAATTCAATTACTATCTTGAGCGCAAGTTATTTAGGAAAATTATGCACGTTCTATTCAGTAACGGTTAACTCAATTTTTGAATATGTTTAGAAAAATGCATTTATTGTTGATCTGAAAATTTCAAATAAAAGTATGTGGTTTATTCAGATAAATATAATAGTTAAAAAACAAATATTTTTACAGTAAAGCGCGTTACTTAAACAATGATCGCGATTACCTTTTTAAGTTTTGCCTAACCATCGAGCTTCAATTTGCTCTCAGGAGTACACATGAAGACAGCAACATATTTTGTTGAATGGCGACTTGCGTTTGACATTTAAGAAGATTTCAAATTTGAATCTCTTCCAGTGGCTGATTATCAATGGTATGAGGTAGTATTAGGAATAAGAAGAGCTCCGAAAATCAGAAATTTTTATACGTATGTATAGCCATTTCTGACGTGACATTGTACGATATATAACGCATAATAGCCAATCAACGTGTAAAATATTTTAATATAACTTTATTCTAACCTTAAATGAAAGCACACAATAGCTCCCAGGTGTTGTCTTCCTCTCACAAGACAACTGCTCGTTATCACACAGTAATTACTCGGTGGTATTCTTGACTAATTTATTGTCATTATTTACATATATTTACAATAATCTTACTATAATTGCACTGCCGCACCGCAGTATTCATCATGCGTTGTTCCCAGAACAACGGTTCCACTCGTTCTCCGTCTTACATCACACTGCGCCGTTTCACGGCGTTTGCAGCGCTCTCTACAGGCTTATTACATTCGGCCTTTCCTGACAATACAATCTCCTGATTGTTGAATATTATTACATATCTAATAAAAGTTACTTACCTATGCATAGGAAAAATCAACATCACACAAAATATTAGCATTTACATTTAAAAATAATAATATATCTATACTTAAGAGTCCTTAAAGAGTTCAAAGTTCTTCATTATTGTCACTGCTAAATGTCACTCTGGAATAAGATATAAAAAGAATGTTCTTACCATAGGCACAGCTATAAAAAAAAGTCTGTCAGTCTTTCGTACGAACTGTTCTGAAAGGGTTGCGTCTCGGTGCTCTTTTGGAGTCATCATCATCATCTAGGAGGCTTTGGTCATCATCACTGGACTCGTCGCGGTCGTCATCACTATCATTGTCACTGTCTAGAGACGATTCACTTCTCCATGGTTTCAGCTGGCTTACGTGAGCAGTTGTTGAATAGATATAACCTTTCTTCTTTGGTTCTAAATGTTCTACTCTATAGGTGTCGTTAGGAAGTACTTCAGTTATTGTTAGAGGTCCTCGATATTTTGGTTGAGTTTTTGTGGGTTCTCCTGTTGATTTTGGAGCTCGTTTCATCACCACAATTTCTCCTACTTCATATTTGGCGATTCGACACTTTTTCTTATCGTAGTACTGTTTCATTTTTGTTTGATTTTCTTCAATGTTTAGCCTTGCTTCATTTTGCACGACTTTCGGTTCTGTCCAAACTTCTTCGTCAGCTAATCTTCTGTGCAATCCGTCGTTAAAATGCGGCTTATAACCATGTAACATTTCAAATGGTGTTTTATTTGAAGTTTTATTTAAAGAATTATTTAAATACTTCTCTACGTCTTTGATTTTTGTATCCCAGTCCTTTTGCTTCTCATCCTTCATAGACGTTGTAATAACACCCAGTATCGTTTTGTTCGCGCGTTCCACCATCCCGTTAGCTTGTGGATGTCGTGTCGAGTTTAATGTGTGCTTTATACCGTTGACTTTACAATATTCCTCGAATTCTTTCGATGTGAAACATGATCCTCTGTCACTTATTATTCGATCAGGTAATCCAAACTCGTTAACAAAGTTCTTCAATGCTTTCAGGACATAATTCGTTCGGGTGTTTCTACTAGGAACAAGCCGTGCAAACCTAGTGAAGTTATCGATAATAACTAGCAGTTCTTGATTGCCTTTAGAACTTCGAACAAATGGACCTAAATGGTCAAGGTGGATAATAGAAAATGGCCTCTTACCAGGACTTATTGGATGAAGTAGGCCCTGTTGTTTCCCGGATGGTATCTTGTTTACCAGGCATTCGAAACACATTGCTATGTGTCGTTTGACATATCGTTTCATAGAAGGAAACCAATATAATTCTTTTATTTTTCCGATTGTCCTATCAGCTGCAAAATGTCCGAAGCAATCATGAAATTTCACTACTAAGCTTTTTCTCATAGACTTGGGAATGACATAAAGTAACTTTTCTTCACCTTTTACTTTAGTCTTACGAAATAATCTATTCTCTTTCAATACATAATCCTTCACTTTTCCTTTTTCGTCTTTTGTTCTTTCGCTACTTTTTTTCTTTAAGATTTCAATTATTTCTTTTAATTGCGAATCTGCTTGTTGTATCATCAAAATTTGCTCTTCTATCGTCAACGTCAAGTTCACTTCTAATCTATCTTCTACGATCGTTTCCAAGGTGTCCGCTTCTTCGTCAACGGGTGACCTACTCAAAGCATCAATGTGAACCATTTTTGTCAAATTAGTGCACCCCAACTCACTCAAATCAAGTGCAAAACAGTCTCTATAATCATTTATTAAGTTAAGAATTTCAAGCTTTTCGTTATAATTCATTGACGAGTCAAATTTGATTTCCTCAAGTGTTATAGCTCTTTTACTATTCGGTACAGTGTATACTTCATTTTCTTTGACGCAAATGTTATCATTTAAGTTTTCATTTACTTCTCTCAATTCCCAATCTTCGGTTATGTCCAATACCCTTCCGACACATTGACCTTCCTTTAATTCGATATCAACATTCCCTATGTTCATAACTGGCACTAGTGTGGAATTATTTTTTATCTCTAACACCGAATCCGGACTTCCGTTTTTACCTTCAAACAAAACCATTCCTTGACTCATTTCGGAAGTTTTAGCCTGAACAAAGTTTATAGAGTTACTTTTAATTTCAATTGGATTGTCCGTGCGAAGTACAATTCTTTCATTCCTAACTTCATTCTCTAGTCTCGCAAACGGAATGCTATGAGAATACCACAAGTTAAAATGTTCACCAAACTTTCCGTATGAGATTCTCTTATCGTTCAAAATATCCCTTCCTAAAAGTAGGTCATAGGACTGTGCTGAATCATCAACGATAAATAAAGTAGCTTCCAGTGTTATATCGTCTATTTCCAAACAAACTCTTGCTTTACCCAAGGTCATCGTAGATGGCTGAAATATATTCCCAATACCGTACAGCTGGCGCCGGTCGGGAAGAACATTTAACTGTAATGATTTCGCCACAGAATTCTTCAACAGAGATAGACCACTCCCCGTGTCTAATAAACATTCTATCGGGCCTTCATTATTGATGCGCACTTTTTTGAGATAAATTGCTGAACTCGAAGTTTCAGAATGTGATGCTGTATAAGAGATGTTTTCTTTTTCTCTTTTCTGCTCCGACGAATTTTTAAAGACTTTTGCTTTCGGGCAATCACGAGCAAAATGGGTTTCGAAAGTTAAACAATTAAAACATTTAAATTCACCCTTTTCATTGAGAATATTAGAATTGCATTTAGGTTTGGTATGTGTTTTAAAATCATTTGACTCATTGGAATGAAACGTGTTACTTCCATACTCGCTTTTGAATTGCCTGTTTGTTTTTGTCGTACAATCGCGATTCATGGTGTTTTCATTAGTCCAGCAATTTCTTGAATTATTTCTATAGTTTGAAAATCCTGTTGACATCTTCATTCCATAACGGACCGTTTCATATGCGTCAAGTTTTTCCGCTAAATCTTCGGGATTATTTAGTTTTGACCATTCGTCGATAAAATGTTCGCGTATCGCAAAAGGGACTTTCCTTTTTAATTGATCGGAAATGATCAAATTCTTTAGTTCTTCAAACGTAGAAACATCTAACCCATTTATCCATTCATGGAAATAATTTGAGAGTTCGAAGCAGTAATCTTTCCATGTACCTTGTGGTAATCTGACATGGTCAACAAATTTTTGCCTAAACTGTTCTGGGCTTAATTTAAATCTCCGTAATAATAACTGCTTAATATGCTTGTAATCGTTAGCTTTCTCTTCACTTTCGCGTGCTATTAATTGATTTATCTCGTAGGGTAACAGTCCTAACAACTGAGAAACCCAAAATTCTTCATCTAGTTCTATACGTCTAGCTTGACGCTCGAACAGAACTAGAAAATGACTGATATCACTAATTTTTGGATCATATTTATGCATTAAATAACGCATTTCTGTTACATTTTTATTTTCAATACTATTGGACACACTTCCATCCTTCTTACTTTGTGTTTCTAACCGCAATTTTTCTAGCTCAAAATTTTGCTGCTCTTTAAGTTTCACTTCGTTTTCTGAACTGATTCTATCATTAATAATTCTCTCTAGCAAAACTTTTACAAATTCCTCTTCATACTGCTTACTTTCAACAATAATACGTTTTAAATCAACGAGTTTAATATCGGCGGATACCTCTTCGCCCAATTCTGAAGCAATTTCAAGCAAATCAATTTTCCTACCTTTAGCTAGGTAAGCCATCTTAGCATCCAAAAATATAATATATTCACGACTCAAAATTTAATCTTCGGCGATATTTTGGTCAAGTATTCTTTTCAAGTAAAACAAATATACTTTCTAACTCTTTAGAATAATCGAAATAATGTTTTAAACAACAGTTTAAATGAAAAGTTCTGTACTTACAGTTTGCATTCAGCTTATGAGGTCTTGCATCTAAGACATAGAATCTTCTCCCGCTTCTGAAATTTTTTGTTGTCTTCCTCTCACAAGACAACTGCTCGTTATCACACAGTAATTACTCGGTGGTATTCTTGACTAATTTATTGTCATTATTTACATATATTTACAATAATCTTACTATAATTGCACTGCCGCACCGCAGTATTCATCATGCGTTGTTCCCAGAACAACGGTTCCACTCGTTCTCCGTCTTACATCACACTGCGCCGTTTCACGGCGTTTGCAGCGCTCTCTACAGGCTTATTACACAGGGAAGGTAATTTAACATTCAATTTCTGAAAGAATGAGTGTATAAGTTTAAAAAAAAATTAAAGTCAACTGTGTATCCTTAATGCAGTGAAAAGTTACTCATTTCTAGAACTTTTTGAAAGTAAGTTTTAACCGTGTCGTGATCAGATAGAACTCCTCATGCTGCTGGATAGTATTTTATTTTCATATACCACTGATGAAAATATGAATCCGTTTGTATGATTTGAGGCTACATCGAATTGTAATGCAGAATCCTTTTATTAGAAGACAACTTAAAAAGTACTAATGATCACCTTACATTAATGAAATACTATGCTAAAAAAAATCCTCCCGTAAATTTTTTAAAAGCTACACTTTTTAAGTTGTATAGGACCCTCCACCCCCAGTACAAAAAAAAAAAATCCCATTTAGTAAAATGGTTCCTATATATGTATATGCTGACTTAAACCACTTTTCAACAGCTGCCGATGGGGAAAAATCACGTTGGAAGGTTGTGTTTCACGGGTCGGGCAGAAATTACGAAAGTAAATAATTTTTTGCTCTCTAGCATTAATCTCATTTTGCTCTCAAGCACATCCAAATTCCATCCTAATGAGCCATTAGCCCCTCGATTCTTTTTTATTTAAGATATTTCAGGGAAGTCTGATGATGAAAGGCTGAAATTTGGTTATTCTCACATTAGTGCATGGGTCACATTTTACTAATTGGGATTTTTTTTTGTACGGGGGCTTGTACACAAATTTAGAAAGTGTAACTTTCAAAAATTAACGAGAGAAACTTAAAATATTTTTTTCTACCTTATTTTGAACATATTTTCAATTTATATTGCCCACACTCTAACAGATAAAAAATGAAAGTGTGTAACTACCTTTTGGGGCACCCTGTATGCATGTTTGCTCACACATCAGTGCTTAAAGACTCTCTCATACTGGGCGATATTGAAAACCATTTATATCTATTTTTGTCTAGGAATTCAGGAAAAAAAATCCTTCAAAATTGAAATTTTGCACACATTACAAAGCACCTTTTACTACATCAAGAAACAAAATGCCTTTCTGGTTTAATGATAAATTCCGTTAAAAAAAGCACTTTTTTTTCTATTTCCTTACGGATATAATCAGGAGAGAAATAGAGTTAGCTTAAGTGCAATACTGGAACAACAGATTTTATCGGGGATTTAAAATGCTTTCAGTTTATGGTTGCAGACTTAGTAATAATCGATTTAGCGCTTTCTGCTTTTATGGCCCGGCTTTATGGGACCTCATGCTACGCTGTTAATAGACACAATTTTCAGGAGAAGTTTTAAAGGAACTTGCTCCATAAACGAAACATTTTATTTTAAATTAAGGAGAACAAATGAGATATCTTCGCGAACTTCCGTGACTTTTTACATCCATTTAAAAATTTGCACAGGAGAAGAAAAACATGGCATGTCCTAATGAGTGGAAAATATGGACTAATTAATTAGCTGCATTTATATGTACGATTTAGAGAATACTTTATTAAACTACAGAGAAGGGAAAAATGCTGTAAGAGTTTGATTTGAAATCAATTCGGAAATGTTAATGATAGTTCTCACTTAACGACCTAGTTCCGCTTTGTTACATTTCTGCCATTAAGTAGAGACAGCGATAAGCGAGTTAGCCTTGATACTCTTAATTGATACATTTATTTATTTTAAGTTGTAACATGTACAATCTTGCACAAATATATTCTTACGAATTTTTGGGATCATCTGCCCTTCAGAGGTTAAATTTAATCCGAAATTCCTACTCTAAGGGTTGAATAATTAAATTATGTATTTTATTGCATGAAACTTGGCTAACTAGAACGCGAGATAGATATTTTTAGTCTTCCCTATTGCTTAACATAGAGTTTGGCGATATCTTCCAAAAAGTCACCAACCAAGACGACACATGGCGCTATTCTACTAATGAGCCTGCAAGTTTGCTTTCCTTCTTGGCATTATCCTTACAATATCAAGTTTCAAGATTGTTTGAGGCTCTCGCATAAGTGGAATCGCATGGAATTTTCTCGAATGTTTGGAGAGTCTGTCTAGGAAGGTTAGATCATGTCGAAGCTGTTCAATTCTATCTTGTGTAAACGCTCGTAGTGTTCTCTCTATTGAGAGCCTATTGTTTGTTAAGTCTTTGGCAAAAGAGTAATATCTTATTAATAAATTTGTGCAATTTCAACATCATTCCACAATACAGGACTCTGTCAAAATATCTCGCATGCATAACACGTTGGCCTCTTGAAAATCATTCTCTGAGTTTCATAAGATGCATTACATAGATTGGATTTAGAAGAGAACCATTCTGCCTGAAAAACACACATAACACTTAAAGTAATTGTTGAATGCTAACAGAAAATCATAGGCTGCACTTACAAAAAATTACTGAGGCTGTCAAAACGCATCAAATAACTTTACCAACTGTTCGCTGTATTCAAAATATATGCAAAAATCATGCCTAAGCACACACAAGTGTATGTGTGTGTGCTATTAAGAAGGATGAATGTAACGGTAATTATATGTTAAGATGGATCATTCTTCCAAGTTCTTTGTTCGTAATCAATTTTTAAAATCTTTTGACAGCAAGAAGTATTAAATATGCATTAAGAGAAATCCGAAGGATTTCATACCAGTCTTCCCGGTGCCATAAACTGAGTTTCATGAATAAAGAGAAAACCTCTTTTAAGACGAAGAATTGATTTCTTAAAAAACAATTATTGACATTCTGTAGAGAAAGCGGGGGTAGGCCCAAATATGCGGTTCGAAAAACGGATTTTATTGAGGATTTTAAATGCCTGCGTTACAAGCACTTTCAAATAATCGATTGCAAGTTTCTGCTTTTATGGTCTGGGTTTATGGGGCTTCAGTACAACGATGAAAGGAACCATTGTGAGAGATTTTAAAAGCACTGCCTTCATAATTGAAACGTTTCATTTAAAAAATTAAAAGACCAAATCTAAAATTCTGATCCTGTAAAGTAAAGGTATGAAAACTAAAGATAGAGGAGACAAATATTTGTTTTTGAGTCTTTTTTAGTAGAAATTTCAGAATGTTGTTTTAATTCAAGCACTATAAGCAAGGAATTTTTAAACATCTATTTGTTGAGTAAAAAGGAAATTCATTCAAAGGAATTTTTTTTTTCAATATAAAAAATACTACTGAATGAGTACTGCAAAAATTGTGGATTTACTTTTCATGTTATATTTAAGGTTTTTTGAAGGTGAAAAATGTTTACGATTTTGATTTGTCCGTCTGTCTGTGCTCTAATCACCGTAAATATGTATAGATAAAGTAAGCATATGTATAGAAAAAGCAATAATGTAAACGAATTATATGTGTTTATACAAATGCACAATATTGCAGGTGTCCAATTAAAAATAGTAAATATAGCATGAATATATTTATATTCTGTCAGGTGCATAGAATAACTAAGACGTATGAAGATCTATGGAAACCCATTGTTCGAAGTGCGTTTGTGAGATTTCCATCAAATTTAAACAAAACGAAATCAACATACATTAGTTATTGTAAGTCTACGAAAGAATGACGTGCTTAGCAAACGAAATAATTTACGCAGAATTTTAAAAGGCAGATAACAAGGTAAGTCTTGTAGATTAAATTACATGAACAATTTAAAACAAAATATTTATAAACATTTGCTTTAATGATTTCGCTTTCTTTGTAAAAGAAGACTCAAGATGGGAAAGGAAAGACAGCTATCCTTTTTCTGTGTCCATCGTTGCTTCTCAAAAGTATCTTTAAACGTTTTAGACCCGATTAAATAACTTTTTCGACAATATAAATAAAACTTGTAATTAAAAATAAAATGAAAATCCTGATTATTATTATTTTATGTATACATATTAGAACATTCATCTGTACGATCGAAGTGTGGATGCCGTACCTGAAAGGATTAAATGTCCAGCTCACAGCAGCCATTTTTATGTAAAAATGGGCCGGAGTGGTGAATCGGTCACTGATTCAAGTAATAAAACATTGTTTTAGCTACCGAATCAAAAAAATATATTAGATTTGGGTATTTGCTCAGTTTTTAGTTGATCTAATCATTCCAATGAAGAACATAACATGTTCAATTGGTGATCAACGAGTTAAATCTCACAGACGACTTAACAAAAATGACAGCCACGTGCCAGCCGGTACATTGTAGGTTCTTTAAGTTGTCTTTCCTATATGGGGAAGGAACATGGAATAGTAATCTAAGCCGTTGCATATTTCAGACTAAGGCAATTTAGATATATTCGTTACGCAAAAGAATATGCGCAAATGAAACTACGTCGGAAAGGGCTTTATGCTCGATACGATCAAAATGTGATTTTTTTTTAAAACTTTTCCTTAAAAAAAATTTTAACCAACACAGTTTGCTGTTTACTCTGCTAAATATCCCGAGGAGTGACAGAAAAGCAACAAAACAACGCATTAAAAACTTTCCCCGGGATCGCAAAAGCTTGTCTAGTCCTTTGTTCTTTTTGGTGACCTGATTTACTTGGGTGATTTTGACGGCGAAATTTTCTTCTCACTTTATTTCTGTGGCTGGGACGTTTTTTGTTCTAGTTTTTTTCATCTTTACTCTTGTTCGTTTGATGTTAAAGGCCAGGGTATAATAAATGTTCGGTTTAATAATTTTCACTTTGACATCGAGTAGGATGAATACTAGGAACGAATAATTTATAGATTTCAAATATTAGGGTATTGGAGTGGTGTAGGTATTTTCGAACATATCGATTTTTGTTTCTTTCTGTTTCATTTTTTTCTTCGTTATCACTTTTTGTCCGAAGCATTTGCTGCTACATCAATTCTGATACAGTTAAGTTAGTGAAAAATTTGTTAAGTATCTAACAAAAGTATTTATTATTTCAACTCATTCTAATGCAATACTTTCTTTAACTTCAAACAAATATTTATTTCTGGGAGTATGTATTTTTTTTAGCTGCTTCAAAACATATATATATGTATATATATGTGTTTGTGCGTATATATTTACACAACTGAAAAATTATACTAGTTTTAAATGCAACTAATGCCATAATAATGTGCAAAATATGACATAATATAATGTTGTAAAGATATTTAAGTGCTAAAATTCATGACTGGGCGAAAAGATACTTTGACCTAAGCACATCATGAGCACACTTTAAAATAATTTCATTTTCAAAATTATCTTGAATCCCTTATATTTGCTTCAATTATATTTTGAATTATTAAATTATTTTAAAACTATGTCGTTTATTAATTAAATTCATTTACCTTCCTTTTAATTGATTAGGTAAGTTGAATTTCCATAGAACTGACAGTAAATATTCACGTATCAAAATTTTCTTATGCAAATATTTACAAGTATTGCTTAAAACTTATTTAAGTTGTTATGGAATGTGTCATTAATATCAGTTTAAAACATCTTGTAAAAATATTTTAAATATTTTTAAATAACAAAGTACTTATTCGATAAAATATCTTAATCATTATTGTTATCATTCTATAAGTGTTTTAAGATAGATCCACTACAAAAAGCATGAAATGAGAAATATTTATTAGTATACAAATTTTAATGAATGTAATGGAATATTTTAATGTTTCATAGCTGTTTCTATTTCCATGAAGATATGAAAATAAAATGAAAAATCGGATGAAATATCTAATAAACCTCACTTTTTCATATTAATAGAATTAATTTTTCTAATTTTAGAGAATCTAATATTAATAGAATATCTAATATTAGTAGAATAAATTTCAAATTAAACTGTTTCGTAATTATTTGAGTGTATATAGGCAGAAAAAAATAAATATGCGTTAAAAATATTTTATAAAATTTTCTCTGATTAAAGCACGAGAACGAGATACACAGTAGCGCGAGTAGCTTCTCCAAACTATTAAATATATACAGGGACATTGAAATAATTAAAACGTAAGATAACACACATAAAATGTACTTATTAATCTGATAAGAACCTTTTATGTGTGTTATTTTACAAGGTTTTGATTATTGAATCTTTTGAACTCCGGTTTCTTTTGAATGATTTTTGATACAGGGACGATGTATAGAAAAATGTGCATTATTTATTGTTCAAAGGATGTTTTTCAAACGTAAAACAACATTTTACAGTTATTATTTATTTTCAATATTTGTTTTTTATGGTGTTATACATGCTTTTTAAAACAATTTCTGCAATCATTTGGCATTTTTTGAAAATGATTTCGAAGTGTAAAATTGCATTTAAATAAACTCTAAAAACTTGGGAAGTAACGACTTGACAAATTGACAAAAAAATAATCTTTGAAATATAAATTTTATTTTTAAGAGCTACATCTAACTTTCCGCTCCCTAGACATTACAAGTTCTCTAAAAGCAAAAGCAAAAAAAATGTGACACCTACTTTCTCTATACATAGCCCATTCTGCAACACATGATCATTTTTGATTGGAGGGGAACGGGGGAGGTTGAAGCAGACGAAGGAAGGTGCTGGTCGAAACTTTTTGCTTCGACAGTGACTTTGATGGAAGACCTTACAGCTAGATCATCAGTGTGAACTTATAAATGGTACACTGCAAACGATCATAGATGTTTTCTCGGTTGGAGATTTTTTCCCCCTTTTTTCAGTTTTGTAAGGAACTACATCATAATGTTCCCTTCCCACCACAGTGAGGTTGTTCAGTGTTTTTTTTTCCCCTTCCAAACACACCATAGGGAAAAATGTTATGATGTACTTTTTCTGGCACTGATGGTCTGAGGTATCACGAAATAAAAATGAATGAGGGAGTAAAGGTTTCATTGAAGTTGTTAAAAGAGCGTAGAAAAATTCTCGGCAATATATTTTGCTATAAAAATGTTTAGATTTCCCTTCATATATCTCTATAAAAGTTAGAAAAGCAGAGGGTAACGATTGAATTGCCTGTTTTTTTTCCATTTAATATATATATATATCTATACATTCATATATATACAATTCAGTGATATTTTTTTACGACAAATTATTCTTTAAAAAATCTGAGTTTTTGAAAGTTGCTTAAGTATTTAACATAGATAAAGGTCTTCTCTTTGGCAATATGTTGATACTTTTTTTTCTTTACTTTAATGAAAGAGAAAAAAAGAAAGATATGTACGAACTAAACTAATTTAAAATAGTTGTTTTTATATATCATTTTACTTTAAAGTTTTTGTTGTTTTAATTTTTTTCTGTCTTGGGATTTTTTATTTTCAATAAATATCAATTACGATTGTTGTTTCATTTCCTTTTAAGTTTATTAAAAGCAATCCAATTTGTCTTAACTGATTGCACGTTTTTGATCATTATTCTGTTTTAAAATATTTTATAGAGATCAAAATACAAAAAGGGCACTTTTCTTAAAATTTATGAAAATAAAAACATAAACATTTCAAATGAAATAAGTAAAATAAAGTAAAAGTTCAGCAATAAATATTTTCTCTTAGGAAACTGAATTAAGTTTATATTTTTTATATCTTTTCATTTAGAGTATTACGATATTTTTACGATGCAAGAAAAATTTACTGCCTTGACTTCAAATATGTTGATGGAAAATTTTAGCATATTCATAAACATTAAGGTCATGCCTTTAATTTTCGGTAATCCATATACAGAGCAGATATATGGAATGAAATCAT
The DNA here is from genome assembly GCA_038373885.1 of Cheiracanthium punctorium. Classification (NCBI taxonomy): domain Eukaryota; kingdom Metazoa; phylum Arthropoda; class Arachnida; order Araneae; family Cheiracanthiidae; genus Cheiracanthium; species Cheiracanthium punctorium. The sequence continues at coordinate 542,352 of JAWZYV010014373.1, read as the reverse complement.
TTAACATTTTGCGTAAAAATACATTTAATTGACATAACAGAAGTATAATAATGTACTGTTATTTATGAATTTCATTTCAAATGACTCAATTTATTTATTATAAAGTCACGTAAAATTATTAAATTTAAATATTGGAACATTTATTTATACCACATAATCAATTAGGGGGGGGGGAGATAATGTTATTAAAACCACGTTTATTACATCGGTGAAAAAATCTCAAAACAACTAGTGTAATTGATGAACATTTGAATTATATACGGAGTGATTTAGAACTTGAGAAAAAAAAAAAAAAAACATGTAACGGATGGCAGAGGGAACCAAGAAGGTTCAGTCACATAGAAATGTGGAGTCGGAAACGTCGTCTTCATCTATCTGTTTATTAGTTAGTATCTACTATATTTAAAAGAGTTTTGAAGAAATTTTATATTTTGGTGAAATTGTTTGGTGAAATCAAACAAAGACCTATTTTCTCAGAATTTAAAACTGCTCGTACTTTTATTTCATGCAGAGTAGAATGTTCGCTCTAGCCACTTAATAATCACACTCGACATCTGGGAAAGCCCACAAAATTATTATTATTATTTTAAGAATGAAACTTTTGTTTGGGTTACCATACGAAAGTAAGATTTCTCAGGAACTAATGCAAAATAAGTGAGTTAAATTTGAATAAATAATTGTTGGACCTCTAACTGTGTAACAGACTTCAGGTTTTCTGCTATTGAGAAAGGAATTTTGAGGAAAATGTCTATGCACTATGCTATATATGTAAGTTTTAAGTTGCGTGTTTTTCCAAATAGTCGAATTTTAAATAAAAGTTTCACAAAATATCCAGTTTTTTTTTAAGTAAGTATAATTTAAAATGCTAATACTTATGTGCTTTTTCTTAAAATACACCCAAAAATATGTTCAACAGGTTATATATATTGATTAATTAAAAAAAAAGATTTAGTACGTAGTCGCATGATTTCTGAATTTTGAATACATTAGAGATATTGATGTTTCTTACTGCCGTTAAAAGATGCAATAATTAAATTCATTTTTTTAATATTAAATATCGAAAGCATTACTTAATAAGGAAACAATTGTTCGAAAAATAGTAATTGAATAAAATAAGCCAAATAAAGACGAGGTTATCTGAATAATTTGTTAATATTCTTCATAGTACATTTTGCATGTATAAATCTAAAAAGTTTTTTAATTTTTACATACGTTTTAAAATATAACTTTAAAAAACTTTTTTCCTCGAAGCACATTCCATAAAGCAAGCGAGGAAAAGAACATGCATGAGAATGAAGGGGGTAAGAAAATAATACAACATCGTCTACATGTAACTGATTAAAAAAATAGTGCCAGCAACAAAATGTCAGATTATCATTTCGACATTCTCCGCTGACGATTCTCAGCCGCAGAGTCGTTCATCAAAGTCACTGAGTGAAGCAAAAACTTTTGAGCAAGCACTACCACACGCAGACAGCCCTAGCTCAAAAATGGTCTTCTATGCTCACAGTATAGCCACAAAAATAAAGATTAGGAAAGAATACACAGGATGCTTGAGAAAAACAGGTCATGAAGAAAAGTTTATAATCTAAGGCAGATTTAAAAAACAAAGGGATTTTTTTGGAGTGTGGGGGGGGGGGGGGGAGGATTTTCCAAACTTATCGAGATGCAACTCTGGAAATATGGAATAAAGAGAGTTGTGAGGCATTTTAGTGACAAATAAATTTGTTCTTAGAATTTATGTAAGGAAAACGTGAAATAACAATAAGCTGCGAAAAGAAAGCATAGAATGCAAGAAGGTTTTAATGAAATAGCCTTATCTATTATCAATACTATTGATTTTACACTTTAATCTTGACATAACTACATGTCTGTTTTATGAGATTTTCTCGATGAGGAGAACAACAGGACGTCAATAATATTTAATTCTTTACGTTATGTATGAAATTTGTTTGATACTCAAATAAAGATTTAGTTCAATATCTGTGATGTGGAAACTATTAATAATGCAATGCAAAGTACTGCGATATTAGGGATGGACGCGAGACGCGAAAATTCTCGCATTGTCTCGCGTTCTCGCATTGTCTCGCGAGACGAGACAGGCATTTTTTTTTGCGAGACGAGCCACGAGACGAGAAAGAAAATATTTTGCGGGACGAGACGCGAGACGAGACAGAGTCTTGTCTCGCGCGAGATTTCTCGCGAGAATTCTCGCATTTTTTTCCGTCTCGCATATATACGATCTGAAAAGCGACAATTTGCCTGAAGCCTCTACCGTTTAACTTGCGTCTCCTTCGTTTTCGGTCCTGGTATACTATCAGCACTCTACAATACGCACAAACACGTAACATTTAAAATTAGAACAGACGAGAGATATACAAAACACACAAAGGAGAGGATAAAGAAAGAGGCGGAAAAAAAAGAAAACAGAAGAGTTGAAAGAAAAATAATAAGTAAATAGGAAAGGCGGTACGGTATGTTCAAATCTGGACACTTTTAGACGGGGCCCGGGGAATTAAGTTTGGGGGCCCCCTTACTATCCCCTTTTTTACGCATTAAGCCCCTTTACTGAGCCCCCCTTTTTTAAGCATTTTAACCCAGTTTTGACCGCTGTTGTACTCGAAAATTGCATTTCAGTTAACTGTAGTTTTTGTACTTTAATGAAATCGTATTTATCACCCCAAAAAAATATCACTAACTTGATCTAGTGATAGACAATTAGGTAATACCTATATTATAGAGGAAATTCATTTTTTTTCCCACAATTACTATTTCAGTACATATGAATTTATAATTTAGATAATCGGGATATATATGGGCCCCCTTTTTCTTCACGGGCACCGGACTACCGCCCCCCCCCCTTGCCCCTGTGATAATCGGGTTTCGGGTATTGGTATATCAGAGAGAGATTAGAAATACAGCAACTTGCATTCGCATTGATGCTTAGTCTGAGTAGGTTGAAATAGGGTTGAATATCCTTGGTTGAAATATCCTTGTACCGATATTATCCTCAAACTTTCCCGCACGTTGCGGCGTGCGTAGGGGGGGGGGGCGCCCACCCTGGTAACAACTTTCTAATGGCGGTTAAATCCCTATTGTTGGCCTATTTTAAAGAGATTAAAATGACATTTTTTATTCTCATATATTAATATCGGACGGAAAGAAATGCAAGCAATTTTTTTAAAAACTACTTCTCTTTTCGTTTATATTATGATGTTTTCCCTTCCTTCGGCTTGCAAAACTTTTATAAATTTTTTTCCTCCCCATCATTTTATCTTGCAGTTGGGTTCCTATTCTAAAATTATCTTCGCCTGATAGATGTCTTTTCATTTTTAAAAAAATCCACACTGGATATACATTAGGGGGATTATGGTTTAATTTTTCTGTAAACAGGGCGACCATAACGACTGTAGTACTATCGCTAAAAATTATTGTGGAAAAGGACAAACGGATAGTCGTCAACAAATTAACTGTTCAGTAATTTAAAATATAAACAAAAAATAAGACGTCTATTAACCAACTGAGATACTATAATGAAATCTAAAAATGCACACACGGTAATGTTATTGGAAATATTAGGCAAATAATTATAATTATCGTTACTATAATCTTGTTTTCATTAATATAAAAATTACACATATTTTAGAGACTTGAAATTGACGTTAAAGTAAATAGTAGAGATTTAATAAAGACTAAAAGTGTTCTGTTTATAATTTTTCAAGGGTTATCTTACAAACAACTGAACGATAAGTAATTCTAATTTGTGTTAATATATCCCGCAGTAATTTCAACAGAGGAGATTACTTGAACTTAAAAAAAAAAAAATCTGTTTTGTCTCATGCAGATATGATTTTATTAAAATATTCGCTACTTCTCGCATGAAGAGCGGGTGCGCAGCTATTTTAAAACAAACGGTTGTCCATTTCATGTAGTGTCTGAGGTATTTAATGCTTCAACTTGAACAGTATGATGTAGAACTACAGTATGATGTATAAATAACACATTTTGAAAGTCGGAAGTTCTCTGCAAACCGCTAAGCTTTTCACTTTTCTGATTGCGAATGACACTGACGTAGTTTTTTGAGTCATTATATTGCAATGATGCCAGGTTAATACTCATGAAGCAAACTTTACATCAAGAGTCAAATAATTTTGCTTTTATTTTAGATTCCACATCACTGGAATTAATTGAAATTACTCATATTAGGAAAATTTTCGTTTACTACAGTGCGAAGAACGGGCACGCAGCTAGTAAATAAAAATAAATACTATATTTTCGGTGTGACATTATATATACGGATTAAATCTCAATTTCTTTTACTTCAAATGCCGATATATGCTGATATAGCTATTAATATATCTACTAATGTGGCTATATGTAAGTAATTGTTATTATTCATATTAATTTTCAATAAAATCCCAATAATAAGTTAGTGTAAAATGGTAACGAAATCGCAGTCCTTAATTTTGCGAGACTCGCGAAACGTCTCGCGTCTCGCGCGAGACGAGGCAGCAATTTCTTTGCGAGACGCGAGACGAGACACAGTGTTTGCGAGACGAGACGAGACGCGAGACGAGGCAGAGGTTTACCACTGCGAGACGAGACGAGACAGCCCCGATTCTCGTCTCGCACGTCTCGCGTCCATCCCTATGCGATATTGAACAATGTATCTTACTATTGAATTTTTTTAAAAATACTTTAATGCTTTTAGCAGAAAAATTCTCAAGATTTTACTTTTAAATACTATCTCGGCCTTTTTGTATATTATGCTTTAAGATATTTAAGGAAATAAATCTATAATTATGCTCAAAAAATAACTTTTAATTCTAGTTATGAAAATAACTTTTATCCACTTCATGTAAAGGTACTGACAAGTATACAGTCACGTGCCAAAGTTTAAGACCAGTAGCCGTTTTCCTGTATTTTAACAGAATGCATCATTTTGCTCGTGATTGCGTCATGTCATGCGTTGACTGCGTCTGATGCTTTCTACTGCTGTAAATAAACGTGCCTATCTCGTTTATCGGTAGTTCGTTATTGGATTTTACGTACACAGTGCTGTTGTGTAATTGTTGTAATGGATTAAAAAAAAACTTTCACTTACTGCTGAAAAACGGGCAAAAATAGTAGCCCTGCATGAGGTTGGCTTTTCTGAACGTGAAATAAGTTTGAAGTTTAATGCCAGCAAGACGGGTGTACATAAATATATTAATAAATTCAAAATTTCGGGAAATTATACGGATCTTAAGAGAAGCTGTCGCACAAGAAAAACTAGTGCAAGAGGTTATCATGTGATAAGATGGGTGGCAACTCGATCTCCAACTACCTCCAGCAATAAAATTAGAGTTACTCTGGCTGCAAAGGGTACCAACGTCAGTTCGACTTCTATTTCAAGACGCTTGACTAAAGTTTTTGGTTTATTATCCTACAAACCTGCAAGGAAACCTCAACTTACTCAAAGTATGAAAAAGAAACGCCTGATTTTCGCCAGACCGTATGAGAATTGGACCGAACAACAGTGGAGTACAGTGTTATTTTCAAATTACTCAAGTGTGCAGCAATTTTCTGCATGTGCTAAATGTATTCGCCGCCCATTTGGAAAAAGATATGACAGATATACGATTCGAACAGTGAAAAACCCTCCAAGCCAGATGATATAGGTTGCAATGTCTGCGTCTGGTACTGCTGCTCTGTATTTCCTGCTACCTAATACCACGATGAACGGCAGTTGGTACCTTTAATTTCTCCCATGGCAAATTGAAGCTTCACATGGATGCTCACAGATGTTCAATTTTCGTGCATGCTGGGGCTCCGTGTTATAGGGCAAGGATTGTTAAGGACTATCTGACGGCTACTTAACAGACCAAAGGAGGGTCGTGACCTGCACTACCTAGCTCAGTCTTCACAGCCATGGACTCTGGGGTGCAGAAACATTGCCCTTGATGGCCAGCCCGATGTGTAGCCCCCAATGTTTAGTTCCACAAAATAGCTTAGTTTCTATTTTATCGACCTATTCTAGGGTTGAAAGGATGGGTCGACTTTTCCTAGCTTGGGAACCTACGCAGCAAACACACACAGGTTCTCTGAACGTCTATTAACGTTCAGAAGACCTTTTCTGAACGTCTTCTGAACGTTAATAGACGTTCAGAGGACCTGGATATGTTTGCTGGGTAAAGTTATACCTTTTTCATGGAAGCACAGTGTGTTAATCACTACGGCACTAGAATTTGGTCGAAAACATAAACTACTATTAAATTGCTATAGAAGTTCAAGAATCATTTAAGGTGCAACTAAAAAAAAAGAAAAAGAAATGTTGTATTTATATTCCGACTAGGTTATACTTACATGAATAATGCTATAGTAAATTTTCATTTTACATTTCAGACACAAGTCAAATTTACATTGTATATTTCAGACACAAGTATTCGATAAAAGTAAATCCGTATTCTATTCATCGTATCAATACCATTATACATCATAAGAATATGATTTTTTTAAGACGCAATTATCAGATGTACTTGCTGAAGTATTGAACTATCATCAATACAATACTAGCTTACCACGTTAAATAAACTAAAGTACAAATGCCATCTAAAAACCCACAATTTCCCTATTTCAGATTGGTTTATAAAACTTACTTTATGTAACTGGGACACTAATTCATGTAGAAAAACATACATTAACAAAATTACTTATCTTTAAAATTGAATTCTGTTTTGATTATTATTCGAAAAACCAGGGAATGACTATACGACTGAATGAGTAATTTGATTACATGACCAAATAACTTTGGCTGTCACTGAGGAAAAAATTAAAGTATGAATTGTCAATACGCCCTGCTTCATTTGTACATGGCATACTTAAAGTTGAATTGTAGAAAAATTGAAGATATGTCTGAATCAAAACCATTACGCATTTCGAAAATGCAGGTTTGATTATAGATGATGCTATATATATATATATATATATATATATATATATATATATATATATATATATATATATATATATATATATACATATATATATATATATATATAAATTTTAAGATTGATTTTCGCCGTAAAAAAAGAAGTAAAAAAGAATATTAACGGACGAGTAACATCTTTTTAATCCACGTTCCCAATTTCTTTGAAATTGGTTTAGAGTCAATGATGTGCCCGTTCGACGGCTGATTTCCCAGAGGAGATTCTGGAAATAATTAAGCAACTCAAGGAGATTACAAACTTTAATCCTGCCACACTCTTAAAGTCACATCCGGCTGGCGAAAAAAAAAGGAATAGGAGGGGAAAAAAAAGTAAGGATTAGGTGCTCCCTTGCGACGCATAGCTGAAGAAAATTCATTAGTCACATAGCAGCGAATGTGCTGATAATAATACATGTTGAGACATGTTTAAAATCAGACGATGGTTCCGGTGATGGGGAGCAATGGCCTTGCAAGAATCAAGGAATTTGTAAGCTCTTTTTTTCGGTTTTATTTTTGTCATTGTCTTACTATAAAGTGGGGGTTAAATTCAAGAGGCGCAGGAAATCTTGTAGTTTTTTTCAGTTTATTCTTGCGCAGTCCATTAAATCTGAACAGCAAATTCATAAAAATATTCTTCAAAAGGCAGTTTATCAGGTGGGGAAGAGACAGCAAATGGGTTCTTATGCATGCATGCATTAAGATTACGAGTCTAGAGGGACATGTTAAAGACGCCGAACGAATCAAAAGTTAGATGTTTTTTGAGAATAAAAATAATCTTTATATGTACAAAAATCTTTAAAATTGAAGGGTTTGCTGCAAAAAAGGGGGTAAATCCATCCTACGGGAGTTTGGAGTTAAATGCACTATCTTGGCAATAAATAAAGCCTCTGTTTCGTTTGGTACTAGAGATGTATCTTCAATATTTAGTTCATCGGTTACTCAAGAGATGGAGCTGTATATCTCGCTAGTTTATGTTGAATCTTCAAACGTGTCTTTACAGCTTTCTGCAAATTTTAATAGTTGGGGCTACATTCATTTTGAAGCAAATCCTTCAATTCTTCTTGATATTGTTCATGAACTAAAGTACAATTTTCGCAATTCACCGTTAACAATCCAAAACTACCCAATCCGAGATTAGGGCGTTTTGTTAATTTTGTGGTAGTTATAGAAGCGCAAATATTTATACAATAGCAGTCCATTTTCTTTTGTAAGACTCACATTTACTTTTAGTTCTTAAAGTGATGCAAGAAACACTACATATTGGACTTCTTAAGCCCAGGATCCGCAAAGCTCGATTCGAGGAACTACACGGACACACATAGGACTTGCTCTTGAAGGAGCAGACCCGGTCTGGCCAGGCCGAATTCCTGCGGGCCCCCGCCCTAGGGGAACCCTGTTAGCCCCCCCTCCCAAATACATATACTACTTTATAATTAGAGTAGTTAGATATATATCAGAGAAATTTGATTGTTTATTTTCCAGTAATCTTAAACCTTTAGACTGTGACGTAGTGGAGGATTCCGCGGTGCGAGGGGGCCTTCTAAAAGTAAGAGGACCCGACAACTTTAAAATAATTAAATGTGGTTTTTAGGCACTTAAGCCTAATTTTCAAATATTACATTTTCTAATCCCTCTATTCCTTATACTCTATTCCCTTTAAATTCCCCAATAAGGGGCCCCTTTTAAATCTCTAGACTGAGGGACCCCAAAGGAGCCAGTCCGGGCCTGTGAAGGAGGTTCAGCCCAAGTGACTTATGGCACTGAACTTTTCAAAAGATGCAAACAGTTTCTCGTAAATATCTTCGGGGAAGACGTTTTCCTCCTAGTGTATGAATAACCCTAAACGGTCCTACTTTCTTATAAGAAAGCTGTTTTAAAATATGTTCACTCGGTATTATGCTTATTGGTACTTCCGCGATTCAATCTACTTGCACAGTTTTGAAATATGTATGTATTTATTTATATCTTTACTGTAATCCAGTTGTAAAAGATAATAATTTCCTAAAAATTTCAAATACAGGGTGTCTCAGTACCACGTTTGAGATCTTATAGAAAAAGGTTGGGCGCATCCTGATGACTCGGAATTATACTATAAGATAGCCCTTGAATCATACAGCAAAGCAGGATGTGAAAGTGCTTTTCAGGTGCGATACACGGCGTTCTGCGAAAGTTCCGAGGACTCTCGCAGGAAAACCACGAGTGTTATTTGCTAAAAACAATTTCGGCAAATTTGAGGTATTTAAAAATAATAATATTCTAGGACAAAAACATCTAAGATCAAAGTAATATCTTTTCTGTTCTTGTGCTCTAGAAAAGATAGCGTTTAAACAGACTATTTTAAAATTATAACATTCGAATTGGAATGAGCAAATTTCCTTAATATCAGGAAATAATACAAAATAATATAACTGATATAATGAATTCGGATGTCTATTTGATGACTAATTATCATTCTCAGTTAAAGTTTTTACTATTAACACATAATTAATAAAGATATATGCCTTGCACACTTTACATTTTTTCGTGTAGTGATAGTACAAGGTAATAAGAGATAAGGTACTTTTGATAACGAATAATCAAATAACATAGTTATAGTATCAAAGTTTTTAATATTAGTCAGACAAGTTTATGAGATTCGATAAATGTCCAGAAAAATATGTATTCATTCAGTTGTTTCTTTCTCTATAACGTAAACAAAGCATTTGTAAAATAATAACTGATAGATTGAGCTAATATATTAAGGGGACATAGTACCTTTAAACTTCTAAAAAATCAATTTTTCAAAAGTAATTTAAAAAAACAATTCAGATAGTTAGGAATATATTAAAACAAACCTCATCAAAATCGAACAAAAAGTACGCCCGCAGCAATTAAAAGTAATAAAGCTAACATGGACTTTTCCTATAAACGCAGTGTAAAGAAACTTGATTTTCTCAGTTTCTGATTTTTGCACTTTCCCACAAGATTAAAAAAAAAGTTATGAATGGAAAGTTATGAAATTTTACATATAGGTTGTATGTACATATATTTATTCTCTGAACCTCAGATTTGATAATGGGACCAAAATATTTTATTTTATAACATGATAAATCATAAAAATCTCAGAGTTCAGAGAGTAAAGGGAATAGAATTTAAAGGGAATGGGGTTCAGAGAATAAGCATGTGTACATACAACCTATATGTATAATTTCATAACTTTCCATTCATAACTTTTTTTTTAATCTTGTGGGAAAGTGCAAAAATCAGAAACTGAGAAAATCAAGTTTCTTTGCACTGGGTTTATAGGAAAAGTCCACGTTAGCTTTATCACTTTTAATTTCTGCGGGCGTAGTTTTCATTCGATTTAGATGCGGTTTGTTTTAATATATTCCTAACTTTCTGAATTATTTTTTTAATTACTTTTGAAAAATTGATTTTTTAGAAGTTTAAAGGTACTATACTACTATTAGGTACTATTAAGTAATATATACCCAGTGTGTAATCTTTTTCATACAATTTAGTTTAATGTACTTTAAGAAGTTAAGAAGAAGAATTTAATAAATCTGAAACTTTCGTTATTATGGAGGGGGGGCGGAAAGCTGCACATTTCGTACATAGATTTTAATTGCATGCCCGAGTAAGTTTATATCTAATGTAAAATTTAATAACATTACCATTCCTATTCAATTCAATAAATTTATTTCAGCTTTTGGAAGCACATTGAGATTGTAATAAAATAAATATTGCTGTGTAAATTTACAATACTAAAGTGAAGACTTAGGAATTCTTTGGAATTGCAATTTCTGCGCCAAACAACGTTTTGAGAAGATTTTATTTGTCGACATTTCATCTGCTTTTTTACAAAAAAAGGAATGAAATTGAAATCAAAGATGTACAAGAACCTTGAGAAAACGAAGAAAGATTTGGAATGAATAAGGAATTCCACGAGGAAACAAAAATCTTGATGTTGAAGGATTGGGTGATGTAAAATTTAATTTGGAATTTTTCCGTGTTCATTGCTTCTGCAGGAGTACTTGAGAGCTATAAAACATCTCTGGAGAGTTGTAGAATTTTTCATTTCATGAAAAAGTCAAGATATGTATGGAGTATATATATGCTGAAATATATAATAAAGTACAAACTGATCAGAAAATGAAAGTTCTTTATAAGCTTATTTCATTTTATATGTCATTTTGTTTCTGAATAATTAAATTCGAGTTACGTTAAGCAATAAATAAATTATTTAAAGCACCAAGAGTTTTCAGATGAAAAGTTCAAAACATTAAATTGGAACGTCTAAAACGTAAAAGGTGGTCGTAACTTACGAGAAAAGGGGATTTCTTTCTCAAATTAAATGGTTCTCACACTTTACGTAAGAATCAAGTTTCTTATTTTAATTAAGGGAAATACAAACACATGTTTAAACTAAACATGACGACGACTTAAATATGATAATGATTTCAAATGGTAAAATATAATGCTTCCAAAAACTGAGTATTGTCTTTAAAAAATTCAACACTAAAATGCATTATTATACAGCTTTTTAAATGCATTTGCTGTATACCGTTACTAAAGCAATACATAAAATTAATTTTAATATGTAACATAGTTATTAAAATGTTATTTCTATTTAAGTATGTATGATAATGTAGCGAAGACACCCTTATGGAGTTAGGGCAGTCACTTTAAGTAACTCCACGGCTCTTAATAATGAGGTACAGTCTTTTACTAAATTTTCTAATTGACATTTTGACATGCAAAATTAAAACAATTTATAAAATGATGTTCTTACATAACCTGGTGATGCTACATAGAATCTTTGTGCGCATTAAATTTTGATAAATTATTTATTTTTAACGCAGCTAATACAATTAGATTATGTTTGATTACAACAAAAATGAATCAGCATTTAGTTTACTGCAAATAATCCCATATTAGATGAATTCCTCGTTCCCCATTGTCAAATATATTATGAAATGACAGGGGATTCAACGAAACTCTAAAAAATCCCCTTTTCAATCTGCAGTCCCTCTGTAAATAATCACTGCAAGAAGAAAAAAAATCCTAAATTAATTTCTCAAATTCCTATTATTTCGTCCCCCGGATAAAGTTTTCATTTCCTCAAGGCATGGGAGATGTAACGGGAGCAGCATGTTTTTCCCTGGCACCAGTTGTGACATAACACTGTCCAGTAGTAATAAAAGTGACACGGCACGTGAGGAACTACTGATCTCTGGCAGATGTTTGGGGGGGGGTGGTTGTTTCCCCTGATTTTGGTCTAGGGAGGCTTTGAGGGGTCGATTTTTTAAGGTTTCCTCCAAATCACGAGAAGAAAAATAAGGGTAGCGGGAGACAGTACTGAATTAAACCGTGTAGTTATCATTTTGCCGAAAAGACCTTTTGACCCTACTTTTTGACAGTCCCCACTCCGCTCTCCTCCGGAGTGAGGGATCCTGTAAAAATTACTTCTCTGTTATCAGTCTTTCGAAAAATCTGAATAAACGAGTCCCGTCCGAAGCAGAACCCCCCCCCCCTCCACCCTAATCTATGCCACCCTCGAAAAACTCCTCCCCGGAAGCTCGTGTCGGTGATCGAAAGTTTTGGGGAAATCTTGACCTGTGACCTCCAGCTACATGGTCAGAGCGGTGAAGTAATAGTTTTCAATCCAGTAATCCTTATTATAATACAAAAAATTGTGGCGTATGTTGGCGCTTATAACGTTTCTAAGTTACGGTATATTTAAAATCTCATTGTTAATGGCGTTATTATTATTTTTTTAAACTGGCAGTTTTTCAGTGAATGTTTTACAATTATGGATTAGATTGTAATATTAAGATTTAAATAAATATCAGAATGCTGAATGATAAATTATAGATGGAATAAATTGGCATTTTTAAGGAGACTTAAATTTTAGAAAATGTTATTAAAAATAGCTTTCTGAAGCTTTCATAAATAATTGTTTTAAAAATCTAAGCTTGCCTCCCAAAAAATATAATTTCAAGTTCAAAACACATTTATTTTGATATCAATAACAATAAAAGAAAAAACTGACTAAAATAAAAAGTTATAGATCCCCCCCCCCTTTCAATTAAACTCCCAATTTCCCGAAGAAAATTTTTATTTTGTGCTCGACAAAGCTTCGAAATTTTGTGCTTCTACCCCATCAGGGAGCTTAGCTGTAGGTTTTAAACAGACATTTATACGGAAGAGGGGGTAGAGCCGCCTAAAGATCGACATTTATTATTGTATCAATAGATAATCTACCTTATTTAGAGGATACTAAAATCTTTTTAGGGAAGCACTCCCACTAAAATTAAGCAACTGTCTTATCCCTTCAATGCAGCGCAAAAAAAAAAGCACCCAACATCCAGTTAAATAATATCCTCACATTCATTACAAAACAAATTTATGTCCATCTATAATAATAAAAATCTGGAGTGACTCCACTCGACTTTCCGAACACTTGATACCATGCGTTTAAATAAATTTCATTCAAATCAGTCGGATCTAGTGTTCAGGCATTAGTGCACTTAATTTGATTGCACATGATTTGAGTGTATAGGCCGGAATGTATAAGAATACTTTTTTGTGTCCATATAAAAAACTGTAAGGCGTACACTCGCTAAAATTTATGCAGTATGTAAGACAGTGACCTATAATATGCGCACCTAATTTGATTTCGCCCGCTTTTAAAATAAAAACAAAAAAATTATAAAAATTAGGTAATTTTTGACGAATTTTAATGTAACATAATGTTTAGAATTTAATAACATCAACGCGGACTGTTTACGCCATTATATAAATCAATCACGATATTAGAATTATGTATTTTTTCAACCTATCAATAAGCTTTTAAATGGGGCACCGGATTTCAAATTTTTCAATTTCTACCTTTAATTCTGTCCCCTTACTCACCCTCCAATTTGCTCAAAATGGTTTTATTTTACTTTTCTGCGTATCTTTATACAGCTGTGCTAAAGTGTTTTAAATGCATTTTATAATCAAATCGAGGCAGGGGTTTTGATCAAGAAAAAGCACGAACAAAAATTTCCTAAGTCTGTACTGACTCAAGCAGGTCTTTTACACAAGAAATGATATAAAAATTAGAGAAAATCCGTATTTTTTTATCTCTATTAATACAGAAATACAGCTTAAGAATATTAATTTAAGCTTAAGAATAAAATAATTCATGCATTTTAATTTAACATAACATTTTATGCAATAAAAAGTTTGATAGTGTATCACAGAAACTAAAACTAATACTTCAATTTTTCTTAAAGTAACATCGTCAAGAAAACTTCATAAAATTATTAATTAATTAAACCATTTCTCATTATTAGATTTAAATTATTACAAACTAGTGTTACTCTCAAAAGTCTTCTAAAAATATACGTGTATATATTTTGCGTATGATTAGACATACATATGTGAGTACCTGAAGATAAAATAAGGACTCGTGTGAAGTGGCGTACCCAGGGGGAGGGGTGTGCAAAGGGACATATGCACTCCCCCAAGATTTCTCAAAATTGAAATATTTCAGGTGGGGGGGGGGGAAACCCCGATTTTTTCCCAAAAATTTTTTTTCATCATGAAAAGGAAACATGATTCCAACTAAGTGAATTCTTGAAAAATTAATAGAAAGTCTTTGATGATTCTAAAAATGTGCCTTTGTGTTCATGAGGCCGAGGCCAATGGTCAGAATTTGCAGGAGGAGAGAGAAGGGGAGGGTTCATCCCTATAGACTATCTATGTAATATTATATTATTTCTATGGAAGATATCCCCCCCCCCCCAATTCCGAGCAGTTAGTAATAATCTCTGATTTCCTATTCATAAACGGAGAGAAGTCAGGAAATCTCGTTCAATCCATTTTCTTTTGCTCGAATTGCTAAGTTCATAATTTCATAACTTTAAATTCGTTTCAATCTTTTTTTTTCTTGTTATTTTTTTTATTCCGAGAATAAGTTAAAGGAATCAGTAGTCGCTTTTAAGTTTTCTTAAATCTGGTGAAAGAAAAATTCCAAACATCAATTTGAAGCAAAAAAGCGTACATTAAATAACAATTTCAAGCAACAGTAATAAATTTTTGAATGCTGTAGTTTTACATCTTAAATAAAAATTCAGAAAACACAAAGAAATTTTGAGATAAATAAATATTTTAGTTTCACTGGAAATAACCTCATACCTACAGATGAAAACAAACTACAAATGCTAAGATTTAATGATTATAGAATATCAGCAATTGAAAAAGAAATGACTGGTACAACAGGTTAGATTAACTGCTGTAGAAACTTTATAAGCATGCAACGTTGATATTTTCCCGAATATCCATAAACTTTTAAAAAGATTGGTCAGTTTGCCTGTGACAACATGTATCACTGAAGGGTCGTTTTCAACCATGAAATATTTAAAAAACTACTTAAGAAACAATACATTTGAAATGCGTTTAAATGGTCTCTGTTATGCATATATAAAGAATATATTTGTAAGTGAGGAAGCCTTAAATATTTTGCAAAAACAGGTAGAATAAATATAACCTTGTAGAAAATAGTAAGTATGAAATTTTTCATTTTATTATAACCCCTTTTTTTTACTATTCTTTAAATTATGGCTGTTTTCTCGATCATTAAATCTTTTATTGAATTTTCACTGATGTTGGAGTCCGTCGATTCTGTTCTGGTAAATACAAATTTTCGTTCTTATGGTATCTTTACTACTTTTTCCTATGATCTCCAATTTTGTAACTTTTAATAACTTGATAAAAATTGTATTAATTCGTGAACAGGTTTGAAAGGGAGAAACAAAAAACGTGTATATGGGTGGTAATTTGGGCCGCCCATGTATTTATTTTGAGGTGCTCATCTTAAGTTTTCTAACACTTGAAAACTTGATTAATTTGAAAGATTTCAGTATGCTATAAAATTGTTTATTATACCGGTGGATGCGATGGGTGGATGGGAGTCAAACCCCTATACGAACCCCTATATGGGGCCCATAATAGCATATTCTTTAAAATTCACCAAGTGGTACATTACTTCTTTCATGGTAATGACGATATGCACCCCCCAAAATCAAATCCTGGGTACGCCACTGTGTGTGAATAGTTGAATTCATTCAATCATGTTTTTTAATAGCCTCACCATGGCACAGTGGTTATGCCACTGACAATGGAGAAGTATGAAGGTCCCAGGTTCGGGTCCCATCACTAACGGTGTCGATCTAACGGTTTGGAGTTTTGGTAGGTTTTCTCCAGATGTAACGTGAATACGCGTTAGAACCCCTTAGAAAGTCCTCCTACGAAGGCACCCCCCCCTTAGCAGATCGCCCTAAAGTAGTGTTGCCATAATCACACACAACAACATGTTTTAAATAATAGTATTATAATATATGTTATTAGTGCCCAGTACTTTGTAACACTGACAATTTCAGTAACTTCTTATTTTTGTGTTTCGTCGAATATTTTATCACTCTCTAGCAAGACTATCTTAACAGGCAACTTGAAATTAATTGATGGGGAAAAAAAATTCAAAAAAAGGGAGGGGGGGGTCTGTTCAGTTTTTACATTGATTGGTTAGCGAGTTAAAGGGGTATAAAAGTTTCAAATTCACCTCAAAATGTTTGTAATCTTTACCAGTTTCCTAGATTGACCATACAGTAATGACCCGACACAGCATAAATTAGATGATTAATTTTTCAGAAAAAATATAAAAAATTATATTGCAGAACTTAATTTTTTTTTATCGAAGTCGTGGCCAGGTTGTGCTCCGACAGCGAAATTTGAATTTGTTTGACAAAATGAAAGCAATCACTCCTTTTTTTACTCTTTGACACTTTCTAACTTTTCCACTTTTTGGGTCCTTCTGAACTATTTTTCCAGCTACTTGCCAATTAAAAATTTTCTTTTAAACATTTTAATAAGATTTTCACTTAACAAGTCTTAAAAAGCCGCTTTACTAGAACAAACCCACTATTGGATTGGCGAGAAAGTAATGTTTCCTTACATGAAATTTTAAGAAATACATTTTTAAAGAGTTTTTAATTTCAAATTAAAAAAAAATATAGATTCATATTTGTTACATTTTAAAGTAAGAATTTTACTAATAATTTTTTGTTTGTTTGTTTGTTTGTTTATAAAATATGGCTGGAGCACTATATAAAAAATGTCCTAAAATTGAATTGAATGTATTTATAAATACCGTATTTTACAACAAAAAAAGTTTGTCCCTTTTATCTTCGACATCACGCGTTATATTTCAAAAGAGCTTTTTCCAAGCATAAGGTTATGAATTTTAGAAAATGTTCTCTAACCTAGCATCGATATTAAAGAACTCAAGTACATACCAAATTTTGTATTATTACCATCAGTAGTTTCGGCCAGACAAAATATTGATATACAGAAAAACGCTATTACTTTTTTGCCAACCCAATATAAAATTCTCTTTAAGAAACAAGTAAATCTGTTAATTTTATATGAACTTTTTTATTAACAGCTTGTAATAAGTCTAATTTTAATCAATTTGCTAATTTATTGGATATGATAAGTGAATAGCAAGAAATTCATCATACATGAATTCTGATTGCAGCATGACTGAATGTCATGCTGCAATTCAAGTTGCATGTTCAACTTTATGTTACAAAATCTTTGAATCGCTTTGCTTTTTAAGGTAATTTTTATTTTATTCAAATTTATTCTTTGCAACTTTGATGAATTTATAGTGCTCTGAATTAGAACATTGTCGCAAAGTGAATAGCAAGAAAGCAATGTATAAATTCATCAAAGTTGCAAAGAATAAATTTGAATAAAATAAAAATTTTAAGGTAATTTTTATTTTATTCAAATTTATTCTTTGCAACTTTGATGAATTTATAGTGCTCTGAATTAGAACATTGTCGCAAAGTGAACAGCAAGAAAGCAATGTATAAATTCATCAAAGTTGCAAAGAATAAATTTGAATAAAATAAAAATTACCTTAAAAAGCAAAGCGTTTCAGAGATTTTGTAACATGTTTTCTTTTATATTTATATAAGTTTAATTTGTGTATTTTCTGATTGCAGACAAATAGATCGCGGTTGTCGAGTGTCTTTTACCCTATAGAAAAACAGGGGGAAAAAACCCCTCCATCCACCCACCATCGTACAAAGAGAAGGGACAACTTAATGACGTTTTCTCACCCTCAAAACACCCAAGGTTATACAAAAACGATCCCATTGACCTCTGTCATGTAGCGGTCACTTCCTCCGTTTATGTGGCCGAACATGAAAGTCCTTTTTACGTAAACAAGACTCCTTCCAGACCCCCGGAATAGACCTAAAGAGACACATTAATATTTTACAGACAGCCCCCGTTTCAACCCCGATTTTTAGTGACTGGATTTGTAATCAGTCATTCTCGTTCTTCCGGGTTTTCGGCAAGACGATACCTAAACCAATTAAACCTTGTAATAACATCAGCTGGGACCCGAAGTCGGACAAATGTCCTGACGCCATGTGCTGTTTCTCAATGCAATCCCAATGCTAGATAGACATGTCAGATTTAATTCTTCACTGAAAATGGTAAAAACGGTACTACTTTGTTTGTATGAACAACATTACATTTGAGTTGCGTACTAATTCAAATGCACACAAATAGTTATAGTAGGTAAAGGCAAATATTTCAGATAAAGACTTCTGAACGACATGTGCCGATTCTACAGAATAGAATACCAAAGTTCAACAGACATATTAGATTACATCGTGCTCTGGAGAAAAACACAATACCTATATTTAAATTAAATTACATTCGCCCGATTTAATTATTAATCTGAACATCGGTAAATATGATCATTTGTGTCGAATAAAAATCCCTATATTTGAACTTATGCGATCAAATTTTCGTTCATGTGTGCTGTAATGTAGCTAACATATTTTATATTAATTGTTATTTGCTTTCACCTTCTCAAATTTAATGTATTTAATTCAAGTATTTTAACTTTAATTACTTTGCCTTTCAAAATTTTGTACTGCGCTTTTCCCCGCATATTCAGTTTCAGAGTTAACTGCTTATCTATCCGAATGATATGCTTAAATTATTCTTCACCCGTTTCTCTGAGTCAAAAATAATTTGAAGTCGGCTTCATTTCTTTCACTTTCCTAGTTGTTAAGAAACACTTTTTTCTAATGCAAAACTTTACACTTAATTAATATGCATGTATACTTAACAGTCTTCCTATAAGCGTAAAATACTTTATTTCTTACATCACCAAATATGGACTCACATCAGTTAAAAATCTTACTGATCTAATTTTCTATGACACTGACACTGGTTTACTGTAATTTGGCTAGTTTTATTTATATAGTTGGGTGCCCTGCTCATTGTTATGTCTTCCGCTCTGTTGACTAAGCTCTGTTCGCTCTGTTGACTAAGAATATCCTGCGGTCTTCCTTTATATGCCAAGTTAAACTTTTCCCCAACCTCTAGTTCGATTTGATTACCAGATACTTCAGACCAGAGACTCGCCTTCTGACCAGGATAGCTAAACGTATCCCGGCCACCACCATCCTGTAATTATGCATCGTTTAAGATGTAAAAAATAAAAGTGTATTCATCTCTACATGGTGTCTGTATAACTGTGTCGCAAAGTGACTTTTACCTGGAACATTGTGTAAAATTACAACGGTCTGCCACTGTACGCAATGACTTCGAAAAGTAAACTTTCAAAGGTATTTAAAATCACCCCTATCAAAATATATTCTTATTCATACATACAAATAATTGCTACCTCAGAAATATGACAATTAATTTGTGATAATTTTTGTATCATAAAACTAATCATAATGCTAACATAAAAATTACATTATATGATTTAAATGCTAATGATATGAATCATGGAAACTTTCCTTTGAAAAGGGCTTCTAGAAGAGTCTATATAAATATTAAAAAACGCATTTTTACATACATATTTAACAATGCAGAATGCACTGTAATCACTAGCTATTTTACGAGCCATGAATGTATTTCTGAGAAATCCATCTTGGACTTTAATCGGTTTTTGAGTTAATTATTATTGTTTGATTTCTACAAAAACTAGGATTCATTTAATTTAGTTTTCTATAAAGAGGTAGACCTTGTCGTAATTCCTCTCAGAATACAGTATATGTAAAAAGATATAAATATGACGCGGATATATAAAGAAAACTAATAATATATTGTTAGTGCTTAAACATTAACTAGAGCAGTATGAAATATGCTTATTTTTTTCATTTTTTCTTCTATGATATTTTTAAAACCTTTTAGTTATTATAAAAGATCTTTGTGATTGCGATATTTCGAAATTAAGTATTCATGAAACGGAAAATCCAAGTAAGCACATTATCTGAAAGAGCGTGTATTGTAACATCTTGAAAGAGCGTGTATTGTAACATCAATATTTTTCCGTTATTTAAACAGCACCAGCGTGATATATCTTTTGAACTTAACACTGTAAATTTGTGGAAATGCGACAATAAATCTTTCCCTCAAATTATTTTCAGGTAGACTAAATTTAAGAAAAGGTTAAGACATCTTTGAGAACTGTCTTGAGGACATACAATTTATTTCCTGTGAAGAGGTATCGTCTTGCCTCTGGAAATAACTTTCCATCAAATAGTTTTCTACTTTGGCTTTTCTTTTTAAATAACGGTCAACAATAAATTAAAGATTTTCTAATAGTTTTTTAAGCGAAAGTATCTACTTATAACATCAGCAAGCAGTTTTAATTTTAACAGACTCTACTTTTTTAACATAAGAATTTATATTTGTCGTTTTTAATATAGTTAATAATTATGGTATATTTAATGCTTGGGTTTTCATAATTTTACGCTACATTTTGTGGTATTCTGTGGTGCCGGTATTTTTCTGGTGCTGTGAGATCTCGAATGAATAATTTTCTAAAAAAAAAAGGCATGATATATTTTTACTTTAAAGGGCAAGAAATGTATTAAAAAAAGAGAAGCTCAAATATAAAATTTGAGTTGCCCTTTTTTTAAAAATGAAAATATTTCAAAAAGTGAGTATTTGAAATGAGTAACAGACATTTGTAATATGCACATTCTAGTGAAATTTCCTGGTGAGATATAAAGCATATGATTTGAAGAAAACATCAACATTTACATCTGACTTTATGCAAAAACTCAATATTCGCGATAATCCAAGATAAGCAGTAGAATGCGATTAATCGTGTTTAATGCTTTAATTTTTATAATTTTTCTATTCAATATTTTGTACTTTATATAACCGAGAAATACCTATGCAATTTATTTTAAAATGTCTAATTTAATCAAATTTAAATGTCCTCAGAAACATAGAGATGGATCTTAGATTAAAACCCTCAACTGGAAAATATTAAAAAAAAATAGAATATTAAAGTTATTAATACAAGCTATCTTAGATGTATTAAATTTAATATTTTAGGAAAAAAATATGTTTAAAATAACTGCAAAACATGGGAAAAGAAGAGGAATAATGTACATACTTACTACAGACTTTGGAAAAATAGAGTGGTATAAACTTACCTGAAAAAAAAGAAATCTTTATTATTTAGTGCATTATTTATACACCATATTTAAAGTAAGAAAGCAAAATTTCAAAGCCAAAATACAAATATTTATAGTTTTGTTGGGTTAATTAATTATGTGTAGGTATTTATTACATTCGCAGATTTTGGATAACGCAAGTACATTGCTCTTCCCCGTAAATAGTAATGTTAACAATGTTAAATATTATACACACATACATGTAAACTAAGTTTTTTAATGTACGAAGCTGAAAACAAACACACTACTTAAATAGAAAGATAAAAGCTTTCATGCACGAACAGAGGTTTTTGCTTGAAAAATTTTCAACACTATGGCAGCTGTCATGTATATTTTTTTTTTTTTTTTTTTGAATGATGGTTGTTTCGAAAGTAAAAGAGTGCTTAACTTCTCAGACAAACACAGTGTATCACGTGAGAGCGAGAAATGTGTACTGAGCAGCACAAATTAATCTGTAAACTGTTTTTTTTTCTTTTTCTAGTAACCGGTGAATGAAAAATTATGTAGCTAACTCCGTTAATGTAAAGTAAAAGTATAATTAATATTAACACGTTCTGGGTGAATTATAAGACATCACGACATTTTTGATTAAATAAATTTCTGTTCAAAATATTTATCTACACTTTACGGTGGAAAAAGTATTTCATTTCAATAAATATTTTTATTAAAGTAAAGTTTTAATTTATTAACTGATATCTAAATTGGATCTTTTCAAATTGATAGGTTTTTTAACGTTATTTTTTACACTATCAGGAGACTTTTTTCGTAAATATGTATCATTAAATAATATAAAAGCTCCATTGTTCGGTACCAGTTATTCATAATATTTTGTACTTTAATCAACATCCACATAATTAACATTATACTTTTGTTACAGCACTTTGATTTTAAAAATTTTGTGAATTTTATTCGCTTCAAGCATCTGGGAACTCAGAACGACCAAAAAAAAAAAAAAGAGTTTGGCTGTCAATCTGTCCGTAACGCGTTTTTTTTTTGCTTGAGCATCACTGCATATAAAAATGACTGCAGCAAATGGAATGAAATTTAATGATTTGGTAAATGGACACTGAACTTAAACTATAAGCGTCAATTTAAAAAAAATTATGTGATTTTGCGAAAATTCATTCAAAATGCTCAAATATTTCTTCACGCGTCATGTAATAAGTACGTTATGGAATAAAACGAAATTGTGATGGTTAATCATACGGCTTAAACTACGGACAGGAATTTTGTTCAAAATGAGGACTATATTTTGATATTTTGTGAAAATTATTAAAAATATTTAAATATTTGTCCGTTCATGACGTATAAACCATTGAAGCGAATGAAAAAAAAAATTATCATCATCACTTGAAGTAACACAAACTATAGGCGCGAAATTACAATGTTAAAAATCAATTGTATTGTGATTTATTTACGATAAGCTACTAAAATTAATACTGCTAAATGAGTTCAAAACGAAAAGGTGAAGTGGAGTAAGATGAAGAGAAATTCGCCAAGTTTTCTCCACTTCCACTGACCAGTAAGGAAACAACCAAGAAACCAAGAAACTGAATTCGAATCTAGGCAAGCTCTTGAAATAATGAAACTGAAAAGACCAATTCAAAGGAGCGAAATTCGATCAGTCGGAGCGAATTTTGGATCCTTTCCGAGCTTGAAAGTGTACTTCTCCTTTAGGAGCGTTTTCCGATCACTGAGCGGAGCGAAATTTTCGGGCAAACATTATCAGAATTTTGGTAAACAGGAAGCGGGATGTGGATTTCGGGGAAAAGGAATACTTAAAGAGCATTTTTGCGTTAATACTGTGGGTTTCGATGTAAAAAGGTCGAAACAGACAATTTTTTCTTTCACTCCCTCTTTAATCGTTATTTTCACTCCTTTGAATTAAGCGTGTGGAAAGTTTGAAAAGAAAAGTTGAAACATTAGCAACAAAGAAAGTTAGATGTTACGAAAAACACCTAGAGATTGAAGGAAAACTAGACGCTTCAACGGGTTTGAGTTTCGTGACCTAAACGACATTGGCCTACGGAGGTTGGGTGCCTCCGCCAACGGTCTTTTTAAGGGGTTTTAACACGTATTCACAATAAACTCGACCGAAACTTCAAGCTGTTAGATCGACAGCCATTCCATAATCATAAACGGGACTACTGATCAACTTATTTGTTATCAACAAGAAGTTCCACTTGTCCAGGACAAGGACAACGACTATGATATTGGTGCACTATTGGAAAAGTCTGCACCATTTGTTGGGAGTTATGAAAGGACGAATTATGATATCAGAACTTCAGGTGGAAATCTTGGACACATGATATTGGTCACATGATTTCGGTATCACGGGTTGGATCAAGGATGTATTTAAGGGGGGGGGAGTACGGACCCATTCCCCGAAATTTTGATTTCTGTTACTAAAATGATAATGAAACAGTCTCTTTGTGGAAAATTCTGCTTTTTTTACCGTTTGGAGCCCCCTCCGAAATGCTTTTCTGGATATGTCTTTGGCTCGGATGATAATGAATTGAAATGCAGCAACTGGTAATGCGATTTTTTATGTTGTAAATTACCTATGGTGTTTCTTGATTTTTGTACAATTAAGCTTTTGTCCCATCATGGGTAATCTGTCATTATAATTTTAGTGCTATCTATCTTTTACATTAAGTACCTAAGTGAAATTGTTTCGCTGCATGTTTGAAAATAAACCTTTATATTTTGTTACATATTGTTATCTATTTTTATTTTACTCGCAGCACGCAGTCATCTTAGCTCACCTAACGGGTAAGGTAATAAAAATTATTTTATGGAGTAAGGGGATATTTTACCATATTCCAAGAAGAGATAAAGTCGTTTATTTTTTATTATTTATTTATTTATTTATTTATTAGTAAAACATAAAGGTTGAAAGAAAACTATCAGTAAATGCCTGGTTTATAAGCCACTCACTGAATTCCGGGGGAAAAAAAAGAGAAAAAAAAAGGAAAATGAAGCACAGGTTTTCCATCTTATTCCATTTTCCCTTAATAAATAAAATAAGTCACAATTAGAATTCATTATTAACAATATTTTTTGTTAAATCCTCACCGCTTTGATACAGAATTCAACAGAGCTACTAAACAAATGGAAATCGAACAATTCTAAAATGACATAATGAATTGCATAATAATGTAATCCAATAACTTAACAATATATTTTTTGTTTATTATAGGCTATGTTTCTCTTTCAGATGAAGCGTTTGAAAATTAAAACTACCCTCTTCAGGATATAACAAATCCTCCCCAGAAGACTCTGATTATGAAATCTCCGCAAATATTATTTTAATTAATTCAAAATATTATCAAAACGCATTAATTCGCAGACTGATTTTTAAAATAACAAGCTTCTTTGAGGGTCCGGAGCGTAACTCATTTAAAATTCAAATCGCAAATCTGAACTTTGGAAAAAGAATAAAAAAGCAATGTATAGACAGATATGCATAATAATAATCAATACCCCAACTTTTCCCACTGCCAACAGATGGCGCTGGAAAACACTCACCGGTTTAAAAAAACACTGCACCTGAAAACTCTGATCAAGTCTTTGAAAATAGAAAATAAAATCGAATTAAACAAACAAAAGATATTTTCCTCTTTTCTATTTTAAAAGCCAGAACTAAAATGGAGGCGTCAAGTGTGAATCAGTTCTTTTATTTTTCCCATGAGTAAATTCCGGAGAAAATGATATTTATAAAAATAAAATAAAAAAAGTGTTGTTGATTATAGTGCTTTGTTTCCATCTTTGAGAGAAAGCAAGCATGAAATCATATGTTCTACTTCAGTGCGTGTTGTTATTATTTCTTAGAATGATACAACAAATTTATAGTTGAAGAGCCACAAATATGTGCTTTAGAACAATGAGAGGCGTTATTATGAAAGTCTCGGTTTCATGGTAATAAGTCGAGGGTAAATATTCGATTAACATAGCTCCGCATTTTTAAAATAATAAAAAGGATGCCCAGTTTAATATATTGGCGTATTTCCCGATAATACGAAACAAATAGAGGGCTTTAATTCAGTTGAAAATAGTTATTATAAAACAGGAATTCGTCTTTTATTTAGTGACAAAGGATAAATATTTCCGAATTCAGTCTTACGCGCTCTGCGACGAAAACAATAGCATTTATTTCAATATCAAAAGAGATTAATTACGTTTCATAGTGGAAAAATTTATTGGATACATACGTCAAAC
This sequence comes from Cheiracanthium punctorium, assembly GCA_038373885.1. Classification (NCBI taxonomy): domain Eukaryota; kingdom Metazoa; phylum Arthropoda; class Arachnida; order Araneae; family Cheiracanthiidae; genus Cheiracanthium; species Cheiracanthium punctorium. Next base: position 516,639 of record JAWZYV010014373.1, on the reverse strand, counting down.
TTCTTCCAAATGTATTGCAGAAAATTCGAAGGTAAAGAGATGAATTTAATTTTCATGCGAAAATATCTAGAGATATACGATTATAGTAAATGTTCAGAAACTGTAAACAACTGAAATTAATAGATAAATTACAATGATTCTTAAGACACGTAGATCCGTAGTGTTTTCACTAGAAAATGGAGACAGTTTGTTTTATTAATTTATTACATTGAACAATACACAATGTGCATCGAAATTATTAATGCCTCCGATCTTTTTTCTCAGAACGGAAAACACAAAGAAACATGGGGGTTTGTTCATAAAATACTGGTTGCGAGTGGATGACAGAATTTGCAGCTTTGTACGGCACAGTAGCAGCAGCGACGAAAGTAAGGATTGAAATAAAATAATTTTGAATTTCGAAGCCATGGCTGCCAACCTTCAAGCCTCTGGAGTTTCTCTCTCTGTTCTCTGTGGAGTTTATTTGTAAAAACAAACTGGGACAAAAAAAAAAAGAGTTTTATAGGTTTTGATAGCTTGCAGGACAGCGCGCGGTCAGCTTGTGTCCTACGCAGGGAAGCTGTCATACACTGAAATAACATAATTAAAACTTTGTAAAATAGCACATAAAATGTACTTATCAAACTGTGCCCATGTTTCGATTAAAAAAAAATCTCTCTTTGCCAGTAGCAGTAGAACTTCTTACACTGCATGAGTTTTTGATACTGGAAAGGACGATTTCTCATTGGAAGAATAGCGCGCGCGTAATCATTTGCTTTCTCCATTTGCGATATGCGACACCGATTGAAATTCATCGCCAGCTGAGTTGAGACATGAGGTGGTGGTGGTGTACGTCTAATGTGTGTTAGTGGGTGCGATGGAAGAAAGAAAGCAGAACGTCATGTGGGACAGCAAACCAAGACAATTTCGTACTCACGTCTGCCACTCTGAGGACAAGATAGAGCTTGATGAAAATGGGAACAGTGTCCTCCAGGTGCCTGTCACAAATGCTGACGGAAGACAACAAGGACGACCGACAATTTTCATGCTTTTGCTCACCTGACCTAGCTCCTCGGGACTTTTGGGTGTTTCCAACTATGAGAGACACTCTCCGTGATCTCAGATTCACAGGCCATGCTGCCATTGCATCTGCGATTTTTTTAGAGGTCTAATCAAAATTCTAAAGAGGTGCTTGGAGCGGCCACAGAGTTATGTCGTCAACGTTGTGATAAATGTGTACGGCTGGAGAGAGATTAAATCGAGAAGTGACGCAAGTTTCACAGTTTTTGTGTAATTAGTTTGCGAGCAAAAATAAATAAATAAATAAATAAAATAAAATAAAATAATCGGATGTATTATAACTTGAATGCACCTCCTATAGCACATGTAATTATGATGCAAATTTATCTTACCGATTTTTTATCTGTCGGAATAAAAACATGTTTGTAATAAAAGTTCTGAAAGAATAAAATTGAAATAGTCTGAATTTAAACATTGTTTCAAATTAGCTTTGCAGATATATGAAAACATTTATCTTCGATTAATGCTTTTTGATGTTTTTTTATTGTAATTTCGACAGTGGAGAAACAATGGTAGCACAATAACGCATCTAGATTTTTTCCTTACAGTATTCAATAAATTTTGGTCAAAAGAAGAGATAATTACTAAACCCTAGAAGTTTTTGGTTAATATTTAAAGTTTTGTAAGTATAAATATTGTACTGTAAATCTTGTACTCTCTAAAATTGGTCAATAGTAGAGTTGATTATTTCCGTGGATGCTTACAAGTTTTGTGATCAGTGTTGAGATATTCGAATATTTTCAAAAATATGTACATTTCAAGCGATATTTAGCTAAAATATCGTTTGGGTTTACAAGAATACACTCAGCTAAAAACTAGTGTTAGACGATAAAACAATAAAAACTTTCTAAAATAACATATATTAAAAGGTACTTATTGCCAGGGCGATTCTTTTGGAAAGTACAGAAAAGTTCACACTTCTTCAGCTGCAAAAACTTTGCACTATCCATGTGAGCAGAAAGGGCAGAACAGCATTTCCCACCCTTTTTCCTTGCAGCTGAAGAAGGGTGGACCTATTCATAGCAGACTAAACAATAGTCTTGGTGATAAGTACTTTTTTAATTTGTGTTATTTTACGGAGTTTTAAAATGTTATCATTTACATTCGCTTAGTACTATATTAGCTTAGAACATTTTCAATATATTTTTAATACTGTGTAGATATTAAAACGCTGCAGCAAATATTTAAGCATCCTTAATATTGAATATATAGGTATCTTTCTATATATATCAATAAACTATTATTTACTCAAAATTTGTAGATAAATAGTTTGTCAAGTTATAACAAATACAGTTTTGATTTAGTTTTTTTATAATTATTATATACAGAATATATATTTCACAGTTCTCAAAATGTATTAATTCAATTTCCTAACACAGTTGCAACATACTTTTTCGAGATGTTTAAATTTCCTATATGTGTTAAACACCTATAACAGATATTACGGATAATATTCTATTTCGCTTCGGAAGCAACATCCTTCGAGATCTGATAAAAAGAAATATCTGGTTATATTCATTTTAATCATTTTTTCAATTTTTTTCATTAATATTTTATTTAGAATATATATTTCACAGACCTCAAAATATATTCATTCATGTTCCTAACATATTTGCAATAGATATTTTCAAGATAACGTGTCAAATTCCAATAACAAATATTACAGATAATATTCTATTTCAGTTCAAAAGCAACATCCTCCGAGAGCTGATAACCAGAAGTATCTGAAATTCCAAAGCATTCCAAATCGAATTTCACGGTCAATCTGATGAGCTACCTTCCCCTCTGCACCATTTTACTTCGTACCACCACCGCTATCCCACAAGCGCCTCCGCATACGTGTACAAGTGCCATCGTGGTAATTCATATGCGCCTAAACATTCCAAATTCTGCTTGAGAAATAAACTGAGAAATCGAACATTTCGGCTGATACGTCATTAAATATAGACACGTGGAATGCATACAGATATTCAAAATAGGAGCAATGCAATTGGCGGCCCCATACTACTCTACTCCACGATATCCCGATAACTCCACCATAGACCATCTCAATCTTCTGGTGTTCATCGATTCAACAGTCCTTTAGAAATGAATTCGGGAATGTCGGGAGTGGTATTCAGACGAATGCATCTTTCATTCAGCCACGCAATTGATCAAATACATATGTATTGGATGTACGTTCTATATGCGTACGCATAGCTGATTGGTTTCATATTCTGCCGGGATTCGAACGCATAGGGTGAGGACTATGAACTAAACGTATCGTGTATTTTAAAGGTCATTAGAAATGAAAGGTGAGTTTTTCCGTCGATTAAAAAAAACATCTTGTAAGGCCACCCCTCAAATTCAAGGATGCCCATGACTGTTTTTTTTTCGGGGGGGGGGGGGCAAACCAGAGGTCCTGCCCGAGAAATATACTTTATTTGTGTTGAACCAAATTCTACGTCATCTACATACTACGTTCTCTACTGGGATCACTTTCTTACATGATTGTCAAAATTTTGTCAAGATGCATGAAGGCTTAAAAACTTGTTTATTCGTATCATAACTTCAGTTCCCAGTTTCTAACTAATGATTATCAATTTATAAGGACCAAATATTTAATTATAAATAAACTGGCAAAATATACAGTACCTTAATGCACCCTCTAATATAAGACTGACTCTGTTTTGACGTCTGCTTTGAGAACAGTACAAAAGTGATCATGATTTTGTAGGCCTGCTATTGTGAAAAAATAAAATTATTTGCAAACTCTGTGATAGGCATTATGTCTACTTTCTTTTCAACAGAAGACTCTTTTTTTGATTGGACCTTAAAATCCGAACTGAGAATTTTTTTAACTGAGAATTAGGTGAATAATCGTTTTTTTTTTTTTTTTTTTTTTTTTTTTTGAGTAGTTGTTTTTTGTGCTTTAGTGTGTGGCTTTTGTGCTTTAGTGTGTGGCTTAGATGGAAGCAACTATTTTCGTTACCGACAAAACATTTTAAAAAGTTGATTTTTTTTAAATGTGCGAAACAGTGAATTGCACGAAAGGCGAGGGCTTCCTGTAAATCTTTTTAATATTAGACACAGAACAGGACACTAGCAGTAATTATGTGCAATTAGAAATGTTCAATTATTTGTTACGTCATATACCTAGGTGATTCTAGTACTGTAGTATTTCGATTGTCCGAAGCTAGCTTAATTTTATAATTTTAAGCATAAAAATATTCTTTTGTACTTTATCTGCATGACATAATGCAGCGTTATTTGAAACACTTTTGGACATCTCTAAATAAAATACTACTTATACAGTCTCTGGTTGAATACTGCAGAGTTTTACTTCTAACTTTTCCATCACCAGAAACTTGTTACAGCAAAAAAAAAAAGCCTCCCTTATAGACATTTGTGCATTTAGAGGTTATAGCATTAGTATTTTGCTTAGTTTTTTTTCCACTGGAAATTAAAATTCTACAGATATCTTTTTAGATAGTATGAAATGATTAATATTTTCATAAATTTTCTATCTCCTTTTTAGAAATTTTCAGGACGATTATTTTTTTAAGATATTGGTTTCTCTCTTTCAGGTGTATTTTAAATGCCATTCCAGGATATTCCGTCTTAAAAAAAATTGAAAGCTTCTCGCTTTTGTCAAGAGAAGACGCGAAGAAAACCATTCGAAATTCTCAAAAGCTGCCATAGGTCAAAATGACAGTCAGACTAAAATTGAATCCCCTTTTCTTACTTTTAAATGTCCTCTAATATGAACATTTTCAGTTGAATTCCTACCATACAACATGTGTTTTGGTGACTCGTTGTCTTAACTTAAAAAACAAAGAAAGAAAATGCAGTAAAAATAAAGTCATGTTACAGTATTTTAAGAGGTAAAATCATGTATAAAGATTAGCATCGTCTGTGCACGAGAAATTATACATGACAAACAAATTTGCATAGTGGTAAATCTAAATGTAAAAAAATACTGATTTATAAAACTAATCCCTTAGTTTGATGTAGTCAATAGAAATCTGAATAATAATTAAATGTAAAAAAAGACATTAAAATTCACGTTTACATTTCTTATATTATATGTTTTTTAGGGAAAACAGGATATTAATGGAAACATAATCCTAACTTTTATGTCGTCTGTTAATGCTGACGAAGGAACATGCTGACTACAAAAGTATCAACAATAACTTATACATTCCTGCAGGTGAAAATCAGTAATGACCATCATTAGAAGTTAAAAAAAAAAATTGAAAATTATATTCAGTTCAAAATAGTATTTAGCCTGTCAGAAACACAAAAATCTGTTTTATGCTCTTTACCAAGCATAAGTAAGTCTACTTAATTCCATGAAACCAATAACAGTTTTAAACTTTCGTGAATCGGTGCACGTTGAGAGTACGCAGAACAGTATTTCTGGTCGTTCGAAAAGATCTCAACCCACTAAACCCCATCTCTTAAATTCTTGAAAATTTCACCGCTTCCAGCCACTGCCACCAGAATGTCGAATTTCCGCGTCAAAATATTGATTCTCTCTAACCATTCAGGATGATTAAGCTCATAATAAACATCTGGCAGGAACAGCCGTTCCTGAAATCGAATTTTAACACCCGAAAATAAACATGCAGTTCTCTATGTTAATTCCGAAATATTTCCATCATGCTTTGCGTCGTTCGCTTGCCAAAATTAATCCTTTCCCGTCTAAAATCTTTACGCAGCTATAGAATGTCAGAGGAAACATGCGAACACGAGATGCAGGCTATTGTAAAGTTTAACCCTCTGAGCGTTTAGGAAAAAGTAAAAAATGCTAAACTGTTTTCTTCTGAGTAATAACGAATTCAGTTCGATGTAAATGGAGTTTTTACTTCTCCATATTTAACCCGTACACAAAGACGCAACGGGAAAGATTCCTTGTTTGCTCACTGTTTGTCTCCCGACATTGATCTTTAAACCCTTGACAGTATTGTAATAGACATAAAAATGCATTGAAGAATGTTATTATTTACCTATAGATATTTTTTACCTAGAAAATCTATCTCACTGTCCCTACAAACGTTTGCACATGATAGATCTTCCGAAAAGCTCTGGCCTATATTGTTATTACTTTATTTACAACCCTCTATATTTAGTTGTACACATTTGTTTTTTCAGATCTAACTTAGAATAAAACATCTTTCACATCTTACATATGATAAACTGTAATCTCATTTCTTTTTCTTTTATTTTTTTAAGAAAAGAAATTTATACTTTACAATACATTCACTTTTCTAAGAATTTGCGTTATAATATATATTTCCATTTGACTAGTATAAGTAATTTACAAGCGATCTCATGCAATAAAGGGTTTTCATGTAATTCAGCCAATATAAAAGAATCTACTTTCATGGTCAGTAGAATTGATTCCGTTTACTTTTTGGTAGTATCTATTTAAAATAAATTAATAAATAAATAAAAGAAGCGTAGTGTAGCTGGAAAAATTAAATGATAATTTCAGAAACGTTGATCTCAAGATTTCGTAATAATATATATATGGACTGTTGAAATGTTTGGTAAAGTTTTTAACGATTTCAGGAAAAATGGACTTTGAATGCGTTTTAAAATGTATAATTAATCGGAATGATCAAAATCAGTCTTTTGAAATAGAAGAAAGCTCTAAAAAAACGTAATTGGAAATTTTAGCTCCCTTTTTTAAGTAATTGCTATAGTATTCTGGTAAATAACAAGCCACAGATTGACTACAGCCGATTCTTTGTTGTACCATACAAGTACTAATTAGAATAAAATCATTTTTGCTTGCCAAATAAAGATTATATAAATAATTACATTTTTTGTAATCCTCATATAATAACAATAATTAAAAGGGTGCATAAGTACATGGAAATTAGAAAACTGTTTTACTCTTAAGACTATAATGTTATCGGCATAAATGGTACCTATCATTATCATATCATTGTTATAATGTTTCCCCATCCAGTAATTATTCGAACCTTGAATTCCACACGGACTTTGATTCGGCTCGTCAAACTTCTATAACTGTCATATTGTGCGACGTTACCCCATGTTTACTAATGAACCGCAGATTGTATACTGCCTGTAGTGCGATGGTGTCGTATTTTACATTCAATTTTGAGCCAAAACGCAAACTGATCTCAATATTCGTATGGCCACATGTCGATTATATGTATTTACGGAGGGTTAGACAAATACACTAACATGTGACTTTGAAGCGAAACCCTATTATGATGCATGTTGAATTGTAATTATATTTTTAATGCATATGTTGATAGATAAATTATATTGTTGCAGAAGTTTTTACATCCTTTAAGTGCAACATCAAGCGTTTCACTTGAAATGTTACTTGAGAAATATTATACTACACTATAAAATAATTAAAACTTTAAAACAACACACAAAAAGGAACTTCTATACGTGTACAGATTTCTATACGTGTACAGATTAATGAGCACCTTTTATGTGTGTTATTTTACAAAAATTTAATTATTTTATCTTTTAAGCAACAGTTCCTTTTGACTGTTATTTGTTATAGTACACTACAGTTCAATTTTGATTGTAAACTTTGTGCATATCTTTCTAACAAGGTAATTTTGCGCGGAAATTAAGTAAAAAATTATTTCATAGAAATAGTCGTTTCCATTATTATTGCTAGTTCTCGGGTATTCTTTACGGTTGTTGTTACGATAAAAAACTTAAAATAAATAAGTAAATAAATAAATAAACGAAAGCTTAATAAGGCCATAGCAGTAGACGTTAGGAGTTTTCCGAATACCGAATGTACTATGTATAACTTTGAAATATTTTGAAAATTGAATGCATTATACCGTTATTAAAATTTTTTTCAATGATCTGGATTCCTTTAAGAAAATTGAAGGAATGAAAAAGGCTGAAAAGTATTCCTGCTAGCAGTATTTTAGCAGAACGATTTATTATCATCCTTGGTATTTTATTTTAACTGAAAACTTTAGTTTAAAGGCACAAAAATGCTTTTTCTGACATGGATATGAATATTCTAAGCGTAAAGCTTTCACTGAAACGATATAAAACATATATGAAGTGAAAAATGAAATCTATGAAAATAAATTTATGTAGATATTTGAATGTTGCTTCAAAGCTTTGAACCCTACAAGCAATTTTGCTCGGGCTATCATCGGCCGACTACCTGGCCGGTAGTAACCCGAGCAAAATTGCTGGTAGTCAGTATGGACAGATTAACACATTCTTTATCGAATATACATAAATGCAAATAAAACAATGGTATATACAAATTAATTATATAACTATTTACTACACATAAATATATAAGCAAAAAACAAACTCCAAACGATCGATAATGCAGTGCAACTAAAAGTTTGCAGGTAACAATCAAACATCGCACTGCATAATAAATTTATAAAAGAGGGAATGTTCTCTTGTAATCTACACACACAAAAAGTATACAAAAATAAGACAAACAAATGGAAGTCTGTTCAAAGGGAAAAGACCCAAGAATTTAATTTTTATGATTTCCTGCAGGTTATGCTAATTTTTACGAAACTATAATCGATTTTAAACTCAGGCTGAAAATGACATATTATGTACTTTTATACGTTCATCTACTATCTTTTAGAGAATTCTTTACTTCAGTTAAGGAATAATTTCCATAATGAATGTGCGTTTTGAAGTTCAAGTGATACAGTTCATTAAATAGTGTGTGTGTGAAGGAAACAAAACATTCCGAGGGAAGATTCAATTTCATCGAAAAAATTATGAGCGTGATCGAATTTTAATGGTTTTTGAAATTAGCACGGCATGGTTTTTCATTTTTGATTCTGAAGTCTAGTAGTTCGAAAATAAACAGCTGGTAACTAAATGAAAATCGCAAGAAAATGATAAAGTCTTAGGTTGTGTATTTGGCAAATATACATACAGTAAGATAATTTGAAACGTTATTCAAAATACAGAAGAGAATTGAACCGACTTTCATTTGAAAGCCAAATCATAAACATGTTTTTTCTACTGCATACATGATTTTGAAAAATGAGACAGCTTGAAGGTATTGGTGAAGTATGAGACGTTGAATTGACTTCAGACTATTTGAATTTAAGGTGTTTATAGTTAGGAGAAATAAATCAAATATGGAAAAAAAAATATGACAGTTGCACAAAATATTTCCACAGTTTTGTCGATGATTATTTCTAGAATGATTTCAAGTAAACAAATTTATGATTAAATCAACCAATAATCATTTCACAAGATCGGGAAAAATCTCCTAAAAAAATTAAAAGTTTCTATGTCACAGCTTTTAACTGGAACTGCGTGTATTAAGCATTGGCTTTCAAGGAAAGTCTGAAAAATTCAACGTACATGCATTGTGATTTAACAAGTCCACGCACAGTAACCACAAACGAGAGGGAACTGAAGAAGTCAGTGTGTGCTTACTATACGTGAACCTCTGCTGAAGAAGGACGAAAAATTTCCTTCCGAAACTCGCGTACATATTGATAAGTATCTTTCATACGTATTATTTTACAAAGTTTCAAATTTTTTCATCTTTCGAACGCCAGTTTCTTTTGCTTGCTTTTTTAGTGATATCGTAGCTTCCTCTTCCACTGGCCACCTTGCTGTGGTGGAACTAAGTACACGAGCCCGAAACACTCCATGAGTCAGAGACAGGGGTGGAGGGATGATGACAACACTTCAATAACCCGTCAACGTCCTTCGGTCATAATAAGGAAGTTCTGTTCTGGAAAGCCGAGGGCAACAAATGGCTTAGGCCCTCTTTGCATGCGAGTGTTACATCCGAATCCCACCGCAGGAAGCGGGCGTTGAAGGAGGAGGATTTGGACGAAGGATTATTAGCCACTTGTGAGTTTTCTGCCTCTTATATATATATATATATATATATATATATATATATATATATATATATATATATATATATATATATATATATATATATATATATATATGGGACGGTGGTGGAAAACGCTGCAATGCGAATCGTGCGGACCTGTCCCCCTGCTTATGTTTGTGACGCGTTCAGTCGGGAGAAAAGAGATGCTGAGGAGAGATTTCGATGTGACGTTAATCACCGAGGGCGGCGATGAGTTTTCGATGCATATTGTTAATTATTGGGGAAAGGTTTTATGGGCGGTGAGGGGGAAAGGGATGGAGAAGTATCGGCAGATACATAGGGGTGTTTTATTTATGGAGCACGGTTATTTCGTGACGTTTTAGTGCATATCTGGCGTGGTATGAAATCGCGAAATCTTTAAAACGGAGAAGACTTGAAGATTGTGTAGAGACTTTTTTGTGATTAAAACAGTTGTGTTAAAACAATTGTATTTGCTCTTTAAAATATCTGATTTTGAATTATTAATCCATATTTGACATTTAAATAATAATGATCCATGTAAATAACACAATAATAATCTTCCCTATTTTTAACATGTACAATTTCTTATAGTATAAAGCAGGTGTTCCCAACCTTTTAGCATTGTGCTCTTCCCAACAAAGGAGAAATTACAAAGACGGCCCTTCATTCAATTTGTACCTTCTTTTCTCATAGTAAAATACAATAGATTTAATTTTTCTTTAACGTACTCAAATTCAGATTTCATTAGTTCTAAGTGTTTCAGAACGTGCAGCTTTAAAAAACAACTTAAAGCGAATGAATTAGCCCCCTAATCGAACAGAAATCTTAATATGTATAGTAATAAAAGTAATATTTTTTAACTAAAGAAATTACTTGAAATTTTTAATACTTTATTATACGAAAATATTTTTAAAATATTTTTTATATTTGTTTTCCTACAAATGGATATTTTAAAAGGCCTATGTTGTAAAAATTTAGAAAATACAAAAATTAATAAATACATCTTTTTTAATATGCACATATATAATAAATTTTTAATTTAAAAATAAAAATGGTCAGACAAACAGCAATCACCATAAAAATATATGGAACTACTTTTGACGAGGAAAAAAAACTTAAAATTTTAAAGGAGAATTAAAAAAAAAAAGGCAGCAGTGTGTATTTATCTAAGTAAAACACAAACAATGCATTTACGGGATGAAGATTTGTACAAATCTCAATATTAAAGATAAGGCAGCAGAGCGTGCGCGTACGTGCATCAGCAGCTAAAACTGTTGTGAATCAAAATTTATAGCGGGTTATTACTTGGACAGTGATTCCTCTAAAAGTAAAGCCATTACTCGAGATGCTATCAAAATCACGTAGGAAGGAAGCGCTCTCTTGCAGAAAAACGATGAAAATTTTGGGTAGCGATAAATTATGCTATACATATTTTATCCCGGTTTTGGAAAATTTGTATGTGCAATCCTGTTTTTAAGAAGAACACGTTCCTTGTATAGACTTAACAAACCTTTTTTTTTCTTAATGCATTAAGAAAATGTTACGGAAGAGTTCGTTCGATTGCTTGTATAATCTAATTCAAAATGTTTGTCATCTATTGCGAATGGAGGAATTTGAAATATTTCTGCACAGCTAAATGAGATATAAGCTTGAAACTGCATTTCGTTATTTGATACATGAGCCCAGGTGAATTGCATTTTGTTATTTCATGCATACTAGTAAAGTAGACACTTAAAAGAGTGCTTTTATTATTCAAATTTCATGCATTACTGAAATTGGTATATTTTTGAATTCGTAAGAATAATACAATAAGGAATTAAAATATCAAATTGGGTTAAAATCATGAAAGAGCTGTATCTGTTCATAAACTTGATACCCGACATCTATAGGGTGTATCACATTTCCCTCCCGTCTTCGGAAGCCTTATAAAAAATATATATATTACCAATACAGCAACAAAATTGACTTTATTGGAGAAATAAATGTTACAAGTTTTATTTCACAAAAGTCCAATATGTGAACCTTTCGTTACAGCGACGTATTATTGCAATTTTGAAGAGGGGTGGGCAGTTAGTTTGTCTAATCATCAGCATCACGAAACAAGGACGGATTATAGGGGGGGGCGACCTCTTAAATTGTGAAGAAAGAAATCAATGTAAAGGATCCTATTTTAATTCCATAAAATGAATGTATATGCCATTCTTATAATTAAAACTAACTGCCCTCCTCCCTCACCCCACCCTCAGTTTCCACGTATTAAATTGGAGTAATTGCAAAAATTAAAATTTTTACAGCTCGCGTACAAAAAAAAAAAAAAAAAAAAAAAAAAAAAAAAACATCCATTTATTAAAATGTGCCCCGAACAATAATAATGTGTTGTACAAAGTTTGAATATTTTGTCTTAAAATGTGTCAGAGATGGGAAAAGAAGTATATGCTGACTTAAACCACTTCATTGGCTCTCGAATGAAGAAAAGTATGTCTATGATAAGATATCTCCCAGTCTTTCAGAGATGAAAAGCTCAGAATTTGTTCATCTCCTAATTAATGCATAGGGCACACATTGCTGACTGGGTTTTAATTTTCTTTTGCACGGTGGACGTATAAAATTTAAAATTTTCTCAAGTTTCATACATTAAAAAGTTTAATAGATTTAACAAATTCTGCAGCTTTTCCTTGGTAAAGTAGTAATTTATTACATATGTCTATGATGAGCATTTAAGGAATAAAATCCGAGATCAATTTTTTAGCCACACCCTTACATGTACTGTTGAAAATGAAATCCTGTTTTATATTTCCAAGATTTAGACTTGTTCACACTATACTGAAAAGAATAAAATCTTATATAGGAACACGGAGGAAAAACTACCGGTATTAAAACGTTTTTTCGAAGATCCGGTGTTCCATTGCCCCTTAAACCCGGGATAATCGAGGATTTATGGGAGGTATACAGAGAGTAAATAACTTGCGAGAGGGGAAAAACGTATTTCTTTATTGAGTATCCATATCGGTGTATAAAGTTCATTCTAAAGGGCTCTGAACGTTTGTTTTACAGTGAAAGTGTATAAAGCGTAGTATAAAATCTGATTTTAACATAGGATAACGTTCCTTTAAAACAGTCCTCCGTAAATATTTTTTTTTTTACTTGCAACGTTTCCGTAAGTTATATTATTCCATCATAAAAACTAATTGAACTATCAGGGATTTCTTTGTGACGTCGGATGTGACGCCGTTCATTAAAATTGAGTGAGATTGATAAACTCTGCCACAAAATGTAGGTCGTGTCAAAGTGAATTCAAAATTTGTGCAATTCTGCTCGTTTCTACACACTTTGACATTTTTCATGAAATTAAAATAAGCAACTTTCTTTAGCTGAACTATGGAGGTTTTAAATATTTAAATTGATCATTTTTAGATTCTTCAGGCATTGTTTTTATTTTTAGATATGAGCATAATCGTTTAATTGTTTCAGTTATGCAATGGCAGCTAGATTATGAATTTTAAAAATAGGAGAGTTTTAATAGAAAATTTTAATTATAATATTGATTAAGACACAATATACTGCATTAATAAATATTTCATTCATACTAAATTATGAATTTTTATGTAAGTTGTTCTGTTATAGTCATCAACTTTCAATGAGTGACTTACAACGAACTAAAGGATAAGTTATCCTACGGTAATATAACCTGAAGTATAGTTTCAACAGAAGAAACTACATGAGTTTTTATTTTTTTATTTATCTTATTATAAATTGCGATTGTTGTATTAATAAGCAAAGATGTTTTTTTAAAAATTAACATACTAATCTATGCTGCCTTTATAAAATATATTCTAAAATGAACGGATAAAATGAGAATTGTGAAACAAATAGAAACTTCAATAAGAACTTCGGTGCACTAACATGTGAGGGTGAATAGAGAATTAAAAATAGCGAAAATTAAATAAATTTACAAATGACAGTTTTCTGTATTAAAAGTAATGCATCTAAAATATGAATGCAAAAGTTTGTTTATTTGTTCTATATACAAATTCCCACCATTAGACTTGCAATTTTTCACACACATTCGTAAAAAGATATAAAGAAGGTTATAAGTCACTATAAAATTCTAAAAATTCCTCCCGAATTTTAGCGATTTTTTGCACTGTTCAGATTTAGAAAATTTCCTTGCTATTCAATAGAGCACAAAAGATGTACATTGGGAGATTTATTATTTGTTTAATAATTCAAGTTAGATATCCCATGCTGGGTGGATTAACATCATTTTCATGTCAGTAATTTAAAAATACATTAGACACCCAATTAGGTTTGATATGAAAAAGTTCAGCAGATTCTCAAATCGCGGTTTCAAAATTCAGAAAATCCGCGGTTTCAAAATTCAGAAAATCCACACGTTCTCTCTAGAAACGTTATTGAATGTACTTTTTTCGGTATGCTTTTAGAAAAATTGAAGGAAATATTAAAACTATTAGTTGGATATTGCCTAAAAAGTACCAACTTAAGTTTCTATTCTGTAAAAAATATAACTTTTTTCTTCTTCTCTTTTCTTTCGCAAAATTAAAGTATTTTGATGTAACATATGCTATTTTTCTACAATATGTTTTTACTAAAATTTTATTTTATTAATATATTTACTAAATTAAAATGTTAATCAGGGTCTAATTATCTTGACTCAGCAATATATCGTGGTATGTCTTTTTTCTTAACCCTCCGTTTGTCGCATGGACTGCGATCGCCCAATAAGTCAAATTCCCTTGGTCAGCATGATCGCATAAGTCAAATTTCCTAGGTCAGTTTCATATTTAAACTATTGATATCCATAACAGTGTATAATGTAATATATAAATTCTGATATTTCTTTTTAATTTTGCTTTTTTTGGAAAACTGGTTACTTATTATCAAAATTAAAACAGGAAATTTGGCTATTGCTCAAATACATTTTTGAGCTTATGCACCTGGTCTACGATCGTAGTCACGCGACTAATTGAAGGTTAAGTTCGTAAGTTTCAAGGGCAAAAATTTCCTCACTTTTCTCACCTATTCATATTCGAAAAAAATATTTTATTTCAGAATTTTTTTAATCACATTTTCTTTTTTTTTTCTATTAGGATACTGCTTCGATGTCCATGAAGAATCATGACATTATCAGTCATAAATATGAATAATTATTAAAAACGTACTTCCCTGAATAATTACTCAACGTCTTCTTCCAAGCGAAAGATGATTCAAAAGCACTTTTAGAATTGTAATTAAATGTGCATGGCATTCCCATCTATTTTTCTCATTAAAAACATTTCAATATGCACCTAAACTTTAATTCACATCACGATTCCGTCTCGGAAAAATGGAATTTTTCTTCTGGCTTCCCTTCTTAAAAGATATCAGAAACTTCGCTAATCGCATTTAAAAATAATAATTAGCGTTTGAAGTTTCTGGGATTGAATTATAATTGCAAAGGAAAATTAAATTAATTCTTTCGCTGGCAACAATACACAGTCGTATTAAATTTAGGAATGCTGATTTAATTGACGTTATATCCTGAAGCAATAAAATAGTTTGAAAATGGGAAATTGCTGCAATTAAATTTCATTGCCGAAAATCCTAAGATTGTTCTCGGGGATACAACAAAAGGCATACCGCTCCTAAATCAATTAAATCAATTAAAATTCGCGAATTATGCAAGCCTTTGAATGGTCATTCTTTGTTAAACAAAACCCATGTATAAGGATTTATTCCGTCTCCTGGCATTTCAAGATGCCATGACTAATTCTGGAAAATTGGAAAATCACGAATCATTTGTCTTTAAAAACAGCTTCTGACTTTGCATTATAAATTTATTTATTTGAATTCCATTAATATTGTTTTCGCAATATTAAAATATAGTTGTCTACAAGACCACAGTAAAGTTTTGGAACAATTATTTCATGCAGTTTTAACATATTTACGTTAATTTTTTTTTGTGACAAAAAGTAAATAAATTAATTAATTAATACAATAAAGTAAACGAATAAATAAATCCCAACATCACCACCAGATGGCCCCCAAATTTGAAAATCTTTAACAAAAAAAAAAAAAAAAAAAACACCCAAAAGAACTGGTTTTCAAAAGATAAAATAATTAAAATTTTAACAAACTCACAAAAAGATGCTTATAAAGCTAAACATGTGTTTCCATCGAGAAGATTTCGATCTTCATCTGATAAGAAAAATTTCTTTTTAGTTCCCTGTTTCAGTTTGTTTACGGACTTCTACTGCTGTTAATGAAGATCAAAATCTTTTCGAACGAAACACGTATTTAGCTTGATAAGTATTTTTTATATGTGTTATTTTACGAAATTTTAATTATTTTATTTGAAAATCCTCCGACTCACGCAAAAGCTGTTATAAAACCTAGAAAAAGTATCATATATTTTATTTTCAATGTGTTCGGCTTTCATTCTTTTGTAGTACGTCTAAATGTGTATGTGCCGCCCTCTAGTGGCAATATTGAAAACGTTAATTATTTCTGAAAGAGTTCCCACTTCCACTAAGCTAGAGAGTCAAGTATTATTAATGATAGGACTCAGCTGATGACTGCAGACAGCTTTGAGATAAGATCTTTAAATTAAGAATATAGTATTGAATGAGCATTGTTAGTCACAAGACTTCTTTCGCAATTCTCCTTTAAATAAGTTAAAAAAACACTATAAAAACACCTTAAAAGCTGCAGACAATTCTTACGTTCTTCCGGAAGGAAAACTTTTATGGAATTTTTTTTTGTTTAGTTTCGCTTAACTACATCAGAAAATTTTTGTGTAATGCTATTTCATAATTTCACACTTCGCGATATATCAGATCTACATTCTTTCTAAGGAATTCTTTAAAACATTTTCTCTGCAGAAAGACGAATGATTTCTAAATAATGGAGCAAAATTTTGCAAGACTAAAGTTTATACTTTGCATGATAAATAAAATTTAGGCACGAACAAAAGTTTAGGCCATGGATCATTAACCATAACAGAAAATATAACAAATTCGAAAGCAGACAAATTTTTGAGTCAATGATAAATGACTGTATGATGCAAAGTTGGCATAGGCTCAAGTCTGTGCTTCACAAATAAAAGGCGCATTCGAATGCAATATTGCTCGTAAACGTATTGTAGCTGTGTAAATTTAGCCTAAAGAAACAACGCCTGTTCTAGTTTAGAGAAAACGTGAAAATAATAAAATATCATTTAAAAATATCATTAATGGCTTTTTAATTTTACGCAAGATTCAGGAAAAATAAACATTGTTTGAACAGTTCTTTAGGTATGGCACGTTACATATGACATTGCGGTTTAAGTTTTTAAAAGTATTTTCTACGTACGCGTTAAAAATTAAGTTTTGCTTAAAATAGCAAAGGTGCATTTTCATCAGAAGTTTCAGTTGTGGGACCAAGCTAAATGTTTTGACGTCTGTCAAAATGTTATTCTTTGAAAAGTGTTTTAATTTATCGTGTAACTTACGTGTTACTAAAAAAAAGTGTTTCCTTTTAAGTACTGTGTTAAATATTTTAAGATGTTTATCCAACTCTCTCTATGTTATAAAAATTGTTTACCACTTGAAATGCTTAATTTATGTATTCAAAATCTTGGTGAAGAAGTGCATTTTAATATGACAATTGAATATCTCAATCATTTCTACTAAAAGTTAAGTTTATTTTTTTAACAGAAAAGGAATCTCTGCTGTTTTTTGAATTCGCTCTCAGTATCTGTTTAACAGTTAATATAACATTTTTCATGACCTGCTCTTTAATGAACAGTAAAAATACAATCAAAATACATTAGGTAAGTTGGTATTCAAAGTTTTCATATCGAATACTCAAATTAACTAGAATTTTGTACACCACTGAAGTCAAAATACAGAAGAATTGTTACTGAAAGGACAATCAACTAAACATAAAAGCTAGGCAACAGGAACAGAATAGACTAAATATCATCCAATAAAAAGTTGTAAGCGAGAAACACAACTGAAAAACAAGTAGATTCCAAACTGATTCGCAATACAGATGCAATTTAAGCTCCAAAAATATGCATTGAAGTAAAACAATTAAGGAACACTCAATTCCAGATTTCTCAAATACCCTATTGAGAATTAACGAGACGGTTAGACAAATGTCTCCTTATTTTAGATTTTTTAAACATCTGATTAGACATTCTTTATTCGTTTTACCTTTAGATGATTCATTATAAAGCCCTCATACAAAAAAGGGGATTCAGTGATCATGCACAAAGTAGTTAGGGTAAGGGGTAGTAAAGGTGAAATATATGATGCCAAATTTTACGTCAAAACAACTGAGATTGGCATTCGACTGGCTATATCAATGTTAGTTTTGATAGTAAAATTAGTGAACACAAATTATTAGGTAGTAGCACACAGTTTAATTCACCAATTTACGAGTGAAAAATTCCAAATTAATTTTATAAATTCCAAATTAATTTTAAAAATTCCAAATTAATTTTTCTAAGCGCAGAACATTAATTTCAACTTAAAAATTATTTAAGTTAAATTTTTCAAAGCATACGAGTCTGAAAATTTCTTACAATACGTAGGAACCTACCCCCCCCCCCCCCACAAAAAGCAGTATTTCGTTAGGGGCTGAAACAATGTATTAAAAACTGAAATATCATTCCGATTAAAGTTTGCATTGTTTAAATCGTGACGCACAGTACTGATAAATATTTAAGAAACGTGTTTGCTTTATAAATCGTACGTTCTATAATAGGTTTTATTATAGCATCGATTTAATAATTAAAAGTCACTATAAGTTTGTTGCAAGTATTTAAAGCTTGAATAAGCGTTTTTAATCTCGAAAAAACACATAAGCCGCTTCACCCTAATCCTGAAAGATTTTAAACAATGTAACCTAATGAAAATGCAAAATTACATTGCTTTAGACTAATATAAGATAATCTTATTAAAAATCATTAAAAAATAAATAGCTTTTCCGGGAAATCACTTTTTCCATTCTCGTTATAAATTAAAATGACTAACATAATACCTTTACATTCTTGGAAAAAAAAAAAACTAAAAAAAAAGCATTTTTAATCTTGCCAAATTTTGTCCGTTAAATTTAATCGTCTGAGATTTTTTTCTTTTTTGAACTTTCATTCAGGAATTCTTTAGTTTAATAACAACATTTCACGGCAAAGAAAGTGTTGTTTCATCACATTTAAATTTCGAGCTGTGCTGCCTCGTTTTTACCTCATCACTTGTTTAATACAAGAAAATATTTCTGGAGGAAATTTTTGAATAGATTGTTTATTAAATAAATGGATTGTGATGAAATGGCTCCAAATTAGATGCTAATAAGTAACTCTCATAGATAATACGAAAAGGGATATTTCTTCGGTGATTTTGTAAGCAATGAAGAAACGCAGTTCTGTTAGTTTGCGGAGATAATATTTGTAGGAATTATCAAAAATACTGTCTAGGTCGATAAAAAATAGTAATTTTGCATTAAGACGCTCGTGATTAAATTGTGACATAAAGAATTTTCTAAAGAACTTACATTATTATGTGAAATCCTATAATATGTGATTTTACGCAAGACGCAATTTAATAGAAAGAAATAAGTTTATTTTTTTATGTTTATATGTCTATACAGTCTGAAATTCGGAATAAAATTTTGAAATATATTTGACTATTTGAGTATTTGGATCGTTATTTACTATTTTTTGCATTCTTGAAAGATACAAAAATACAATATTTATATTTGTTTTAGGCAAAAGATATTATTGCCGTAATTTAATAAATCGTAATAATTTGATATTAACAATAAATAAATAATGTAAACAACGTAATTATTAATCGGACTAGATCTTCTGCTTCGCTTTAGAAATAATCAAATAAAATTATGAATAATTATTTTGTATATTTGATGATGAAGCCCTTCCTCCTATTAAGTATATAATTAGTACCTTTAGGAAAGTATGCTTTAAACAAAGATTGAAAATATATTTCAGTAGTAAAAATTTCTTACATATTTTTTTGCGAATTAAATCAGGTAAATTTAGAAAAAAACACGGTTTGCTATTTTTTTTTTTAACTCGAGGACTTTATTCTTTTCATTGCATTAATAAAAACGTGATAAATATAAATAGGTAAATTTCAATAGTTTTTTTTTTTTTTTTTGCATGGGCAGATTTATAACGAAATCCCACTAAGAACCGTGCTTGTAAAACGTGCGTCTCATCAATTGTTTACAAGTTGCAGGGAAAGCCTGATAACAGCTAAAATCGTAATCTAATTTATTCCGAACACACCGTGCGTTCAAAGCTTGTATTTACTCATTTAAACAAATAGACACTAATGAAAAAAATATATATTTCATAACTAATTTAAACACCAAAATGTAAAGTAGCTTTGATTACAGAAAGAAATAATACGCGTAAATTCTTTTCAACATTTTAAAAATATAAATGCATCAATACATTAACTTAATTTACTTTTTTTGTAAACAATTTAATATACACCTATTTTTCATTTTATTTATTTATTTTATTTTTTACTTTCATCTCCTTAAACTTTCGTTTAGTTTCTTTCACTTTAAATCACTACGTTAAGGCAAAGTTTTTATCTTGGGCGTATTTTCAGATTTTCCAAAACATGTAACGCTTATTTTCTTAAAATATTTTTCAGCTTATTAAAGCTAAACTTCAAGTGTATTGGTCATACAATGTCGAAAAAACTTTCTTTTTTTCTCAAATTAAAAATCGACTGGATAAAAATTGTCATACATTTTTTTCCCTCTCACAAACTTTAAAAAAAAAAATTAATCTACCCACAATCTTAAATGCACCCATTTATATAATTTAGGGAAAATAAATAATCTTTCTTTAAATTCATATAAATCATACACCCCTTGATACTCGCAATTTAAACAGCTCCGTATGTCTACCATTTAAAATTTAGAGCCGTGTATAGGAAAGGTTTTCCCGTGTAATTTAATTACTGCGATAAGCAAGTTAATTACAATTTTGATGTTACAGCTAATTTCTCTAGAGTGCAACATTATAGAAGAATATGAACAAGCAGTTTTGCATAAGCTTATATAAATTAGAATAAACGCGCCATATGAGCTAGAACGGTACTAATAATGATGTTGCAGCATGGCGAATTATGGGTCTATTTAATACAATCTCAGGCTAATCAGGACTTTAGGAACAGAAAGATACGGGGAGTTACTTAAAGAAATTAATAAATAACGTAATAGGTATTGCAGGCATTGTCACAAGTTAAGTATTTTATAATTAAAAAATATATGTTATGCATGCTTAAGTTAAAAAGTCTTTTTTAAACAACACGTGGATCAGACAAATATTAAATTCCTTCATAATTAAAAAAGATTAAAATATTTTATATATTATTAGATTATTCAACTAGAACTAAGCAGAAAAAAACGTGTTTTGCGACTTTAAGAAGACTTTTCGTAATACACAAAAGCTTCTTAATTTTATTAGGAAAAACTGCGAATCAAGTTATGCGAAAATAGGCTCAATTTGACAAATGGATAATTTGGTGAATTTTACGTATATATGTTTAAGCGCAAGTGAATACGGGGCACTTTGTTCTCTTTAAACATTTGCTTCTATTTAGGAAATAAGATTAGGAAAATGACTCTTTTGAGCATTCTTTATACTGCCAAATTGATAAGGTTTAGTCATTTTTAAAATTGATTATTATTATTATGCTCGTTTGTATTAATAAAAGTAGATAAATTTTGAAAGAGTTAGTTATGTAACAATGCCTACAGTTGTTTTCAGTCTTTGTGAAATTCAATGACTGAGGTAATCTCATATGTACGTTAAAACACTCTTATTTTCATAAAATTGAAAGAATATACAATATTAAATTATGAGCTGAATATTTTATAGGCATACTTAATAAAAAATGAAATACATAAATTAATAAATTAATAAACTAGAAAATTGGAAGCTACTTAAAATAATTTTTGCAATATATTATTGTTCTAGTTAAGCAACTAGACATTTTGTGAATGAATTTGCCTTTGGAATGATTTCAAATATTCAGAAATTGACAAAACATTTTGTAGCACATGCTGTATCCTAACATAAAAGTTTGCAAATAAGAAAATAGTTCTTGAGTTTCCGTCAGTTAATATGGGCTGTATAATCAGTACTATGTTATACATATTGAAATTTAGCAATATAAAATGTTTGCAGCTTGCAGCTAGTCAGGAAAACAGATTGTTCTCGAATAACTATGTAATGATTAGACAACAAGGCAAAACAAGGAACACAAATTACTCTGGTATCTTCTAGGAAGCATGCTGGAGGAAAGAATACGATTTACTCTTTAATCATCATTCGTATAAATGCGTAATAACGACGTCATAAATTCATAATATCAAATATGACTGCCGACGGGAGTCGAGGGAATCTTCTTCGTCGCTTTATCCGCTTGATTGCTCATGGAAATGATCTCATGGCAAGGCGGATAAAAAAGAAATGGCAACTTGTTAATTCCCATTTGTCAGACGCAAGTAATCAGAGAGGGGAAAGTTATACTGGCTGTTTCATTGCAAAGATAGTTCAATGACAATACGGTGGGACAAGAACATAGAGAGACTCTGTTCATTCTTTTGAGCACGTGTATTCGCACAGTAACAAAGCAAGAACAAATTCGCAATTTGAATATCATTAGTTACCCCATTTGTGCTTGATCTAATTGGAAACATTGGAATAACACTTATTTATTAGCGAAAAGTTTCGAGCTGAAAACCCGCCAGTCATATTACAACGATACGAAGGTTAAACACAAGCCAAATTACAGTGAAACACCGCAATTTAACGTCCTTCAAAGGACCAACAAGAAATAACGATATATTGTAATTGGAGGAAACAAAGTACTGGCCATGAATTAAAGTGGAATTTAGGCTGCATACCTTTTATTTATTCCTCTACAATAATTTAGACGTTTGCTTTCAAAATTACTTTTTTAAAGAAATTAATTCATTCTTCTACTTTTCAATTTGCCCTTATTATTTGCAGAACAAGTTTCGTTCCTTCATTATTTGCATTACGACTTTCGTTCACTTGAACGTGTCCACAGACACAGCCGATTTCTACATAGTCTATTCCTGGGAATCAAACAGGGACTTTCTTTGTTTCTTTGAATAGTCACAAGTGCAATAATCACAATTTCGAGTGCATACCTCTAAATAACATTACCTGGAAATTCCTTTTTGTTGGTTGGTCAGGCAGGCCGTTTAGGCCGGAGAAGTATTATTGTGACACCCTGCATACATTGGTTATCGATACTCAAACACTCGATTCATTTACTAATCTACTGCTTTAAGCAACATTCATATTTTAGAAAAATTACACGTTACGCAACGATAATTTAAACAATTACTATGCGTCTAATAAACCTAAGGAGGATGTAGTCTGTCGTACGTCCATGTTTCATGCGCAAAAGTTCTAAGATCTATCCAAGAAAATTGAATCCTCACCTCCCTAGTTACGCAATATTTTATTTTTCCTTTAACCCTCTGATGAGCAATGTTTCAGCCACATTATTTCAGCGCTTTCACTGCTAGTTGCAAAAAAAAAAAAAGGTTAAATGGTCCCAATACTGAAAAAGTGTAGTCGTTGCCATTGATCCATTTAACTACCAACAACATGACGCTCACAGCCTGCTGTGTCAGAAAACTTCTATAGCTCTGTCTAATAGAAGGCGTAAGATGGGCGATTCACTCGACAGCATGTTGTTGGTAGATAAATAGATCGATGTCAATAGCTGAACTTTTTCAGCGTTGGAGAGTCTATCCAGTTGGTCTTCTGTATTGATGTGAAAATGCTTGTGTTTCAAAGAGTTAAATAATTAGAAAGCATCGAATAACTCGGAGGAATTGTTCTCTTACACTCGTCCATGTTTTTTAGGCAAATAATCTAAGATCCATCAACGAAAATAAAACCCAAGTCAATCGATACATTATTAGTTTTCCTTTAATGAAGCACTCAATAAAAGCAAATAAAGTTCACTGACGAATGTGATAAAATAAAAGTTATCTAAATAATGTTTAACTCCGGAGACAGACGCCTAAGTTGGGGAATTTTCCCCGTGAAATATACTTATCTAAATAAAATCCAATTTTTCCGTGATAGAAATAATGTTTTCGGTATCCAGTACAAAATAAATAAATAAATAAATAAATAAAAATAATAATAATAAAATAAAAACTTGCTATAGAAAAATGCATTTTAAAAAAGAATAAACCTCTCAGACGTTAAAACCAAAGAAAAATAAATATATAAATAAATAAACTGAAATAGATTTTTACTGCAGAATCTTCTTTTTGAAGAAAATCTTAGTTTGAAAAATATCTTTCAATACAACTTCAGTGTGTGTTATATTATTTAAGGGGGAAAAATCATTTTCACAACATTTTTATATATGTTTTAGATTGCATTATTATGAAAAAGGGGGAAAAAATATTGTTGGAGATATTTTTTGTAACATGATATAACTTTCAATTTTTCAATTTCAATCTAAAAAAAAAAAAAAAAAAGAACAGGCGGCCTGCTTTACTATTTCTTGCTATTATTTGAAATTCCGATAATTAAAAGGTATGTAATACGTCTGATTAAAAAACACGTCAGTAATATACGAAAACAGTAATTACACAATCATGTAATCATAATATAAGTTGTACTAATAAATTGCAGGCTATAATACACATTTACTATACATGAAAATAACAATAACTAATAATAGAATGCATAGTAAGTATTATAAACACCTCCGATTTACAGTTTTCCTCGTTCTGTAATATTAAAGCTTTCTTTCTTACTGACACTTATAAATGGACTTGAGGCTATCTTTGTAAAATTTTGTTGAACATTTGCAATGTAGTGTACGGGTTAATCCTATGTTGAATCATGGCTTGCGCAGTTTTCAAAGTGCAGTTTTCCGAAATGTTTATTCATAGTCCATTAATATTAAATCAAAACATACTATGTAGATAAACAGACAATATATGACTTGGAGGTAAGAACAGTTCTCAAAAAGAAATATTCGTAGTCCTTCTGTAACGAAACACGGGGGGCTCTGTAGGGAAATGCTTCAATATTTACGACGCAAATACTTACTGGGTGTCCCAAAAATGACTGACGGATTTTAAACGTCAATAAAAAAAAAGACGGAATGGGACATGTATGCATCGTTTGCCGGCTTATGCTTAGAAATCAGGGAATTTTATCCCACCAAATTTGAAATTTAGTTAACATTTCTACCAAGAGATGGTGCTGCAGGCGATCTGTAACTGTTATAGTTAAAACGAAGTATTTCAGTTCGCCATTCCGTAGTTTGTCGTCAAGATAATAGCGTGCGTTGTTGAGATTGAAAGTCTGCTCCACCAAAATCATTTTTTCCGTTGAACAACAGGTATTTATTGTGTTCCACCTCCTGGAACACAGTTTTGTTCAAATGAGTGGCAGTTTCCAAAGAAAATTTCATGTGAGACCTTCAGACAGTGCGATAAGGACTCTATTCCAGAAATTAGAACGAACGGGGAGCGTGAGTGATGACCGTATTGGAAATGTCGGCCGGCCACGCCTTTCAGTTACAGAGTGAATGTTAAAGCCATACAGCAGGCTATCCAACAGCGGCCCCGGACTTCCGTACGCCGTGTTGCACCTTATACTGAACTCCGAAGAATGAGCACTCACCGACTCATGCGCCACAGTCTTCACGTGTTCCCGTACGAAATCCAGACTCACCAACCCCTCAGTCCAAATGCCATTAATG
The DNA here is from genome assembly GCA_038373885.1 of Cheiracanthium punctorium. Lineage (NCBI taxonomy): Eukaryota > Metazoa > Arthropoda > Arachnida > Araneae > Cheiracanthiidae > Cheiracanthium > Cheiracanthium punctorium. The sequence continues at coordinate 490,935 of JAWZYV010014373.1, read as the reverse complement.
CACCCTATAATTTCGCGAACGCCATGCTGCAACTTGTGGAAGACGGTTAACTTGATGTTGGCAACATATGGTTCTCAGACGAAGCGTATTTTCACCTCGATGGCTATGTCAACAAGCAGAACTCGCGAATTTGGGGAAGCCATCCCTGCATTCCCCAAAAATAATGGTATCTGCTGCGGTTTCCTCCAAAGGAATAATACGGCCATTCTTTTCGAGAGCAACCGATAAATGCTGTACAATATCTTGGGATTCTGGAAGAATTTTTGGGGATTCATACTGCTTTAGAGGACTGTTCGAATGCCTCCTGGCTCATGCAAGGTAGTGCTCGTCCACATCGAACGTCTGCAGTATTTGATTTCTTGAACGAACATTTCAGTGAGCGGGTAATTGCCTTGGATTACGACATGCATACAGGAAGTGGCATGGCATGGCCTCCTTATTTGCTAGACTTGACGCCCTGCGACTTTTTTTCTTTGGGGGGTACTTCAAAGATTTAGAATACCGCCAAACTCCACAAACAATTGCGGAGCTGAAGTAACACATCTGTATTGCATGTGAGACAGTTCCAAGTGACATGTTTGAACGGATGTCTGGAACTTTTTGCCTGAGACTGCGCCACGTTGTTGCAGCAAATGGGGGTTACATTGAAAATGTCACTGCTTAGTTTTTGCAACAGTACTTACAAAATTTTCAGACCGGTTTTTATTTTTTCGTAGTTTTCAGTGCCACGTATGGGTAAAAATGTTAACTAAATTTGAAATTTGGTGGGATAAAATTACCTGATTTCCTACTCACAAAGCCGCAAACAATACATACCTATCGCATTCCGTCTTCTTTTTATTGATTTTCAAAATCCATCAGTCGTTTTTGGGGTACCCGGAAAAAACTACTATACAACTGAACACGTCAATAAAATAAATTAGAATTATGTATTTATAAACACGCTAATAAAGCATTATGCAGAACTGAAAGTTAACATATGGAAGAAGTTAGAAGTTTCCCTGAATTTCCGAAAATTATAATTTTTTTTTTTTTTGGTCTTGATCTGTTCTTTTTCTTCTTCAGCAATTAAAGATTTTTTTTTGTCTAAACCTTAAAATAAAAATTTTAGTCAGTTCTAAGAGCATGAAATTTTAGAATATTCTTTTTTAAAGTGCAGAATTTTGGTAAGGAAGGAGGAAATTCAGGAAAAGTTCGAGGACTGAGAGTAAACCCTAAAACCATAGCGTTCATAGATTTTTTTTTCTCAATATGATGCAAGTTTTTTACTAGGCAAGCATCATGTTCATTTTTTACAAATATTTAAAATTTCCTGTATAAATCATTTTTTTCATTGGCTTCTTAAATTTACTCAGTGTTGTCAACAATCAAATATATGACACCTCGTCGTTCTTCTAGAAAATTAAGCAAATTGGCTATTAAATTCGGATTAGTATTTAGCTTTATTATTGAGAAGCTAAAAATGACTATGTTCAGAAATTAAAATATCGTAACTTGAGGTACAGTCATAATTGCATTTGTTGATACTCTCAAAAGTATTGGTTCGAATGAAGCCGTAATAGTATTTATGGTGTTCCGAAATTTACGCAGTCTAATTAAAACGAAATTTCGTGCTTTTTCGTTAATATGTCGCAAAGCTGAAGTAATTGATGCCATGTTACATTATATTTGTTTTAGTAACTTTATGACTTGTCCAGACCTCTCAATTCCAAACAAGCTTTTATATATCATGTGCTATCTGACATAAACGTTATAAATTTGTCTCCCGTCAAATTTGAAACAATAATAAAAATATTACGCAAAAAAATCTTTAAAGAGTTACAGGAATTAATTTCAGAATACAGGATTTTTTTAAATATAGAGTCAGGTGGGATAATTACGGCCATCAGATCTTTTAAAAATCTATAAATGAGAAACTTTCGAAAAAAAATATTTGGCATAAAGGTTATAATGTATTTTTCACGATAGATATATATCATCATTAATATTAAGCATTTTGAAGATTTAACAATTGAAAAACAAACACCATGTCAAAATTTTCAATGAACGAATTTCACGGTTTGGTGTTCACTTTTTTAGGCATTAAATTCATACTTAAAATATGTTGGTCATGTATCCAAGAGCTTATGACATGCTTTTAATTTTTCCAACATAGTTGAATATTTTTAAATCCAAGGTTGTAACTATCCACAGCTACTTTTTTTTTAAAAATTGGGATAGTTACGACCATAATACACTAGAAAAAGTTACACTGACCTGAAAAACCACATGCTTGTCTGATATTACTTTAAAAACATCAAGGAAAATATAATTTAAAAGATTTTATTTATTAGTTATATTTAAGTTAAAAATAAATTATAAAATAGAAGTATTGCTGCTGATTATTAAAAAAAGCCATATGCTTAAAACTTACTGGCCGGTGAGTAGTGTCAAAAGTACATTAAATGATATAAAAATTACACGAAAGAAAAGTTTGTAATGAAAATTAATAGTTAATATAAAAAGGTTATTTGAACCGAGAGCACTTCTTTGAAGCAGACAGTTACTTTTTCATAATCAAATAATTATAAAAACAGACATATGAAGAATATCAACATTTATTCTGATTTTATTTTTATTTCTTTATTTTGGGTTTATTCTTAAAAGGTCAAGAAAATATTGCTTAATACAATTTCTTACTATTTTTTCAGCAATTCGTACAGCCACTTTTTCCCTTTTATAAAAAGAGTGAGTTTCAATATAAATTGGCACCAAGAGGCCATTTTTCTTCAGTCAGTAGAAATTATAACCTCATTACCCAATTTGAATCGATTATTTATGCACCAGGGTAACTTTAATCACAAAAAAAACAAGAATAGTAATCTCAATTGTTTCGACAACAGCTGTACGATTTAAGTATGAAGAGAAATCAAGTGGTCATACGATTCCCTTACTGATAATCACAATTCTTCCTTTATTATTATTATTATTTTTTTAGGGAGGCTATTTTCTGATTTTGTTAGTATAATTATGACCACTCCATTAAATTAATAATAAGCCTATGAAGCACAACTTTAATTATGTAATCTTGAAAGGTCAGAGTTTCTCCTTAATTAATAAATATATTTTTCCTGTATACAAAAAAATTAAAAATTCCCAAAGTTGAAACTTGCAAAAAGTGGTCGTAATTGCACCACCTGATCATACATTAAAAAAAAAATTGTGCTATTACAAAATAGGATATTTATAATTCATAGGTTAAAAAATTGTACGTTTTAAACTACTTACAAACGCAAATTATATCATTGAAAGACCAAATAAAGTAAAAAAATAAAAATAAATACATACTCTTATTTACCCATCCTGCATTTCACATTTAGTAGTTTTTGATTAAATATATGCAATAATAGCAAAATAAATCTATTTTTACGTTTGGAGGACAAATTCAAGTTTCCATCTCCCTCGTGAAAATATGTATTTACTATTGCAATAAAAACACTTTAATTAAGGGACTATTTTCTTCGATCTATATATAAAATGCATCCGGATCGCTGAGTTCAATTTCCGGACGGCAGTGCTTGACATAATTTTCTTCTTTTGATGTTTTTTAATAGTGTATCATCTATATTTTATTCTTTATGATTTAATTTTAAAACAGTTACGCTAAATATTTTTTATTGAGCAAGAAGAAAAAGCGATTATTTTTCTTTCTTTCTTAAAACAGAAAATTTATTTCGTTTTATTCTCCTAGAAGTTAATTGCATTTTCTTTAAGGTGCTTTTGCGTTAACTAAAACACTTTTAATATGCGACCTCAAATGTTGTTTGATAAATTTAATAATACCTCATTTCACAGTTGAACTTTACAAGAATTCAATCAATTTAATTTGAAGTACAGAATAAATAACGATTTACCAAGGGGATTAATTTAAGAAGAACATTTATCTATGATTACAAAATATATTTAAGTAAACGGAAACGTGCAGTTACGGTTAGTTTTGCTTTCAAGTAAATACTTAACAGCTATTAAATATATTTCCCCATTCTTTTACATTTTCGAAGAAAAATCTGGCACCCAAAAGCGGAAAAAAAAAAAAAAAAAAAAAAAAAGGAAGCGAAGAATGTTCATAGAGTATAAACACTGCTGCATTCAACTTTTACGTAGAAATGAACAGGGTTCATAGTGGAAAGCTCAATCGAGCTTTGTGGGTGCTTTTCCTGCAAACATCACGCTTACCTGATTTTTTTTTTCTCTTCAAAAAGGAAAGAGAAAAACCAAATCATCATTTTTCGTGCTTTAGGCGATTTACTGTTTGCACATTTGTTAAAGAAATTTACGCCCCCCACTACATAAGTAAATTCTTTGTGAAATTCAAGAGCGGGTAATGTGTTTTTTCGTACTTCTAAAAAAATACAAAATTCAAAACGCTAAACTGTAAAGAGAAATGTAGAGCTTGAAAATTTAGCTTCATTTAATTTTATTTATTTATATATTTATATAAATTAAAAGAAGCATACATACACACACATATGTATATATTAATGCGCAATGTTGTTATAATTAAACTTCTTCTATATACAGGGTTCTACAGCTAAACTGGGCAAAACGAATTGTAATCAAACTTAAGGTATAGGATACATATGAGATGCGATCTATGAATTTTTACAAAAAAAGTTCAAAAAGTGAACACTAGGTAGCGCTTTGCTTGGGAAAATAACAAATTTAACTTTTGAAATGGATAATTTGAAATGTGCAAGCAAATTTTAAATAGTTTTTGAGTAATTATTAACTAATTAGGGTAATATTCTGAGCTGATTTCCCCATTCAAAGCGCCACTTTATAGACATTTTTCAATGAACTTAAAGAACACTTCCTTGTTAGCATTTCGAGTACAGTCCATATGCTAAATTTGGTGGCAATATGCTCACCGTTTCAGCTACTGAATGCTGTTTATACTAGAAACTTGTACTAACTAAAACTACTAATTATAACCACCTCGTGTATACTTTCTAATGATTTTAGAGGGCCATGTTCATAAGAGTATATTTCAGTCTTTTTTCCTCTTCCCTTTTATCAGTTACTCAGAGGGCTTTTTTAAAAATGTACAGCTACTGAAGGAGAAATCAACGAACTTGCTAATAAATGAAGGATCTTTGGAAATTTATGAGCATTATATCAACATTTATTGTCTCTTTAAGTAGTTTTGTTTACATATTACGGTAGGGTATTGTTGTAACTCATATCAACTGTAAATAATTTTTGTTTTTCACCGCTCGAACACTAAAGCTTGACGTACATTGATTCCAATGTCATGGAAAAGCGTTAATTCAAAGATGATTTTACTGATTATAGTTTCGATAGCTGGAAGACTAAAAATAAATCATAAAATTTCGTTCAAATTTCTATATTTCAACAAAAATGAACATAAAGTTACTAAAACTTCTTTTATTAGTTTGAACAAAGCTCATATGAAAATAATTGAATAAGTTTCAACACATATAAATTAGATTGATTTTGGGGATTCAATTCTGGAGCGAATTGTACGCTCAAAAGTGAGCCCGAACTATTCCCAAAAAGCACGCAAGAATAGCAGTGTGAGAGGTGGAAAAAATTATTTGCGTAATAGGAAAAACTTACTGTATGAATTTTGCGCATGATTTAAGTAAAAAGGATTCGGATTTCGTTCACGAAAACAGCTGTGCACGGTGAAATTATTTTTTTTATGAATGAAGCTAGCAAAACTGTATGACAGAAGTTTAGTTGAATTTAATTATCCGATTTACTGAAAATTTTTACTTAATAAACTATTAAGTTTTCGTATAAAAATATACAATAAATAAACTACATGATTTAACAAATTCTATTAATTTTTGTGTGAATCATAAAATGTGAAAATGTATCCGCTTTTTTCCATGCGGGAATGATCTGTTTTTCTTTTTCATGATAAATAAGCTGTGCTTTTTTATGCATGCATGTTTTTTTATGACAAGTAATTTTTTGTATATAACAAAAATAAGCATTCGCTTAAAAAAGTGTAATTTGAATTACGTAGACCTATTTCACATTCAGTTACTACTGTTTTAAAAAAAAAATGGCTAACATTTTAAACTTAAATATGAATCGCTTTTTCTTAATACAAAGAAAAACAAATGAATGAAAAATTTATCACCAAACATTTGCAAAAAGATAAAAATTTTTGCATATGCTTCATAGTAAAATAAAACATTTTATTTCTTATAAAAGTTTATGTTTGGATTTTAAAAAATTAGACAAAGTATAAAATAAATTTTTAGCAAATAATTTCCAGGATTATCTTTATAAATAAAAATGTTCCGTGCATTATAAATCGGTATATTTTCTTCAGTGCAATACACGTTTATTAAATTTCCTACTTCTGAAGTTTATAACATGGAAGCTGTTTATAAAACTGATTATTACGACTGCACTCATTGAATTAAAAGGAAAAATAATAAATGTACTTAAATAAAAAATTAAAAAAATTAAATGAGAATACAAATAAATAATTTTTTTAATCTTCGATCAACGAAAAGTAGCGCGAATGTACGTCGGCCATTTGCTACATGCTCACTTAACAACACAGTAACAGCTGATCCATCATTAAGCTAATTTGTAATAAATGAGTGTTTAAAATATCTGAAAATTGTACTTTAGAATTTATTAGTAAAATTACCTATACAATATATATATATATATATATAATTGTTGCTCTTAGAAAGTGTGTAATTAGTTTGAAATAATATAAAACATTTAAGAAAATGAGAATAATTTAAGAATTCTAGACTTTGTAAATAAAAAAAGTACACGCAAAAATATTTACAATTAATTCTGTTTAATTTTTTAAAAAATAATTTTAATTTTAAAACTTGCTGACAAGCGACATTTTCAATCGAAGAAAAACTCAAACGGGATAAGTAAACATTGGTCCAATAGCACATTCGGCATATAAACTCGTAAAAAAATGTACATGTAAACAATGCTTTTGAAGACCACAAAATAATTTTTTTACGCTATAAATAAAATAACTCACCGCGTTCCAGAGTGGCCGATCTTTTGTTGGATGCATGCATATACTAATAATTTAAAGCATCACTTCCTCTCATAAAAGGCTCTCTCCGTCCTATCCGTATCCAAAAGCAACAACATAACCAGTACGTACTAGATGTGCGTGTGATCCAGGCCGATCAATAGGACAAACGTACTAGGGCGGCGAAAAGAGACTGCAGCTTTTCAAAAGCCAGTGTTGCGAGCGAGTTTCAATCGTGGACCCAGCTTCATTCACTGTGGACCTCGGTTTGGTTGTGGAGGCTTCTCTCTCTTCACTTGTGTTCGAAGAGCCAGGTCGTTGCGCACGCGCTCTTGGAGGGGGGCGCCACTAGACCATTCCCCCCGTGTGTGGGATTTTTATTTTTATTTTATTTTTAATTTTTATGGATGGTTTTTAAGTTCTTCATGTTTTTTTTTTTCCCAATTTTTATTTTGTTCCTCGCTGGCTTTGGATGGTGGATGGGGGGTGAGATGTAATGAGGAATCGGCTGCTTTATGTGCAGAAAGAGATAATGGTGTTAATGGGACTGTATAAATAATAAATATGCTAATGGTGGAAATATGATACATTTTTCATACATTGCATAACGCACCTAGTAAAGAATTTAAATATGTTCGAAAAGTATGCGCGAATGTTTTATACTCTCCATACACTTTTTTTTCATAATAAAAGAAATTGAAAAGATTTATAACTACTATGTGAGGCACTCTCTGTATATCCAATTAAAAGCATCCTTTCTTAGATATTAAATCCAGTTATTTAAATAAAACGCGGAGAGTTAAATTCAAAAGCATATTTCCAGCATACACAAAATGCAAACGTCCTTTTAGTCGTTAATTTTTTTTTCCCCTTAGGATTTTGTGAAAGGGACTGAAACATACTGGGGAATCCGGTAGTTTATGTTCAACTAGATAATGGTATTAATAAGACTATAACAGGATATGATCATAAATAAATATAAGGATAATGGTTCGAATGGGGTATGTTACTCATAAATAGCATTACGTACTTTTTAGAATGTTTAAATAAAGGTATATACAGGTCATTGTACTGCACATTGCAATTTTCGTATTTTTCTTTTCATAAAAAGCAATTATAAAGTAATGCAATGCTGCGTAATGACTGCTGCTCTTTTAGTTATAAATAAAATAAAATATTCATTTCATGGAGGTAATTATTTATATGTATCAAATTAAGAAAAATGTTTAAAGCTTTCTTTTATTGAATATAATTATTTATAGTTTATTAAATAGATTAATAAGTCTTGAGATTAAAAATAGTTTTCAAGATACAAAATGAAAAAAGCATTTAAGTTTTTTCTTTTTATTTTCTTCAGCAGCTTTGAATAGAGAGAGGGGAGGGGGACTTGTACTCAAAATTCATTTGCTTTATGGAACAATTGATATGTGTTTGTCATACACTATATATAGATTAATAAACATGGCAATTATGAAAATAAGTTTTTAATAAATCTACTTAAATACATCAAAATATTTCAATTATTTCATACGTTAAGTGCATTGTTCTGTATAATTTTCATATATTTATTTTGGCAAAAATAAATATAAGAATTTACAATGTTCTTTATATTGAATTAAAAAGAGCATTAAATTATTTTTCAGAAAACGTGCAAATAATTTGAGGGCATATACATTGTTTATTCAGAAAGGCATATTGAGGGCATTTTATATTTTGTTTATTTAGAAAGATTATATTAAAAACCTTATTTGGTTTAATGCTTTTTTATGCTATTTTTATTTGGTAATAGAGTGATATCTCACTTATTCGCGCTCTTTTATTGCGCGTTTTCCATATATGGGATTTTTTTTCGGGGTCCCGATCGAGGACAATGATAATTTCCATGCATTTATCCGGTGCCCTGAGAAGCACTTCTCACTTACGCGCGTCTCAAAAGAAGTGGTCTCAGTTCGAAAATCAGATTTTTCAACTAGACAGGCGTTGGTTATCGCAAAAATTTTACTCTTTTTTAATCAATATTCAATTTTAAATGATTTTGCGAGAACGTTATAATGGGATTGAACCAAATTTGGTTGTGGCCATTTCCATTCTCTTGGTTTTCACTAAAAGTAGCATAATTTATTTTTAAAAAATGCATTTTAAAATTTATTTCGTTTACATTTTTTAGTGTATACATAGCGTTAATTAAGAATATTATATAGCTTAATGTACCAATATATTTCATTTTTACGCTCTTTTTTTGTAGTTTTCCGTTTATGTGCGTCTCTGACTATAACGCGCATTTTTCTCGGCGTCCCTTACCCCCTTGAATAAGTGAGAGATTACTGTGTCTTTTTATAATTTTTACTAGTCATCGTTTATAGAATATGTTTCAGTATTTAGACACATTTTACGACGATTTTATTTTCTTAACTAGGTTGTCATAAGGAAATACGATGATATAAACAGCAAACTATAGCTGTATATTTTTGTGATTTTTTTACCTCTAATTTACATTAATGACTAATAGATTTTTTTATATTTTACTGGAATTTCCTTAACATAAAGTTCTAGCTCATTTTAGAAAATGTGTTACCTAATTATTTACGCTCTACTTAGGAACTGTTCTTTCTAGTAATAGTAATATAGATAACAAAAACAGTTTGAGAAATTTGGTACACTTCGAATGATAATCACTAAGAATTAAGTCACCTTTATAAAATTTGTTAAATCAACACCATTTACACAGTTATTAGTTTCAAAAAGAAATTTTTAATCGCAGAACAACAGCTTAATCAGGACGTTTTAAGCATAATCAGCATATTTTGTTGATGGTTTTAGAAAAAAATTAAAAAATCCACTTACGAATTGCCAGTTCTTAAAAAATTCTGCTTACTTGTCCATTACCGCATCTCACTTACAAAATCATCTTATCTCCGGTTTTATCCTGGTACGCGTCGTGAGTAACATGCAAATTAACCAACGTACAGCAATCCAGCGATAACCATTGGGAGATCTTAAGACGCCCCTTAATTAATATAAATAATTTTCACTCCGTAATGCACTGCTTTTGACAGACAGGCGAAAGTGAAAAAAATAACAAGCCAAAAAAAAAAGACCCACTCCTGCCACCCAAGACAGTAAATATACATTATGAAAAAGTAATTTATGAATTTTTCTTTTTTCTGTTCTGAACATTAATTTTCCTAATCATATCCAGCCTCCTCGAAGGAAAAAAAAATACTCCTGAAGGAAAAAAAAAGAAATAATCATTGATTTGTATAGGAATAAAATGGCGGATTTGTGGGTTATGGCATTATAATTACCGTGCGGTCTCGTTTTCCAATGATAGCCTGTGTAAACTTACGTTCTTTGGAAAAGGACAGCTACCGGCGGAGGCAGCGGTGGGAGTTTTTGTTAATACTGCTTACGGTGAAAGGGCCGGGTTTTATCTGAATCAAATCTTGTGTAGCACCAAAATTTATGATTACCACTGATATTATAGCAATTTACAGTTCATAGTTATTATAGGGTAAGCCAACCAGTAAATGAACACTTAGACACTTCGTTTTTCTAAGTATCATAATGTTTTTCAATGTAGATTTTTGTGATTACGTGTAGATTTTTTTATGGTTATGTGCAATATGTGGAGGTGTATGCTAAGGTGGACTAAAATATCCACATATATTTTCTTAGATATAGGTAGTGATAGCTACCGAGTAACACATGAATTAAATGTGACAAATCGAGAAGAAGAAATAGCTATGTATTCAGGCGGTCACAGTATTACGCGTCTAAATAGAATTCTTCGAAAAATTAAGTTTTTGTTTCAAAGTAAGAAGGTTTTTTTAACATCTGTTTTAAAGTATCTTTCCTATTTATATAGATATACAGTCTTTCATGTACAGAAATATGACTTGGTTTACTGAATGGAGTATGCTTATAAATGGGAAGTGCCCACTTGCTGAGTTTGTTATGTTTCTAGGCGTCATCCAGTAACATGACCTAAAGTGGGCAGCCATACTGACGGGTAAAATGACCCACCAACTGAAGAAACTCTTCTTCCGGATCATAACCATCTTGGCAGCTCTTCAACCGTTCTCAAAATGCATGAATCCCCAATACATTATTTAGTTTATTTCTGAGTTTACTGTAGGCCATAATTTTTTAATTATAATTTTCCCAATAGTAGATTCCCAATAGTAATATCTTCCCAATAAGTAGATTGAAAAACTCTTCAAATTTTGTTTCAATTACTACTATTAGTTCACACTCTCCCAGTATATATTTATATATCTTTCCCAAATTTCAATCGTTAATAAAATACTTTTTATTCATCCATTCAAGTTCAAATACATTTTTTTAAACTTGTAGTGAATGACGCTTGATGTTAACACAGTTTTTTTTAATAAAAAGTAACTAAAATAAAATTTTTCTTTGTTGACCTAAGTAGGAATGGACGTAAACTTTAAAATAATATACAATAATTGAGACTTTTGTATTACTTTTTTTAAATGTATATACAAAATGTTTATTCACTGGTTGTGTGTACTCACTGCTAGGTTTACGCTATAGGTCTTAATCAGCCCATGGAATTTATGTCAAACGTACACTCTTAAAAATTTGATGCAACATTTCATCAAAACATGGTACTAGAAAAGTTGTCTCCGCTAGATCTTGAAACCTTGTTCCAACATTTGGTGCTTCCCGAAAGTATAGTTAAACCTGAACACTAGATGTTGGAACAAGGTTTCACCAACTTATGGGGACAAATTTTCTAGTACAATGTTTTGATGAAATGTTGCACCAAATTTTTAAAAGTGTAAATGTAAAGTGATGCTCTCAAAAATTTTTAAGGGAAATTTTTTTAACACACTCGAATCAATATCGGTGCAGTATTTAAATTACAGAACGTAATTTCTGCGTGCTGAAGTGTTAAACCCTGCTTTCTCATATTCTCGTAATTCTGTTTCTGTGTGTAACTGTGAGACTGTTAAGTTGAAAGTTCAGTAAAAGGGGGGGAAAGTGTGTACCTCGATGTTCCGTTAATGTTATTAAAATGGAATAGTACAAAATACGTATGTAGTTTAATTTTGAACATTACAACATATGTATTTATGAAGGAGAAAGAAAAGTTCGGTTTACAATCGACCCACACGATTGACATGGATTGCAAACTAACCGCTGATGCTTTGTTAAAAACTCAAATTCGTCTATTTAATAGTCAGTTATGTTTGATGTGATCATGCTGCGAAAAAATGTATTTCGATAGATATGCTTTGAGCAACTTATTACATACACGTACATATATTTAGTTGAGAATGAACATTTTTTATTCTTTTAAGACACTCTGAAAATTAATTTCAGTATATTTTTATCCGTCTTTCATGACAGTAGGAAAAAGGCAGCACGCGTTTACAAATAATTCATTTAGAGCTATTTCTGTCTTTCAAGGGGAGCTTCCTACACAATTTGGAACTAATGTATCGAAAGCCAAAAGGTGAATTATTGTACCCTTTCAAAACTACCAACGACCTGCAAGAGATATAGTGGATCTACAAAGTCATGTAGATATGTATAACATCTGCAAGAGCACATGGTCATCTTTTGGGATCAGTTGGTATTCGAACGTTAAGATCTGGTCTCAAATACAACACTCTAAACCCTGGAATCCTATGGCAGTAAGATTCTGTAGATTTTGTATATACACAGTAATCAAGGGCGGCTCCAGCGAGGCTGCCATAGGGGCCATAGCCTCCTCCGAACTTTTTGTTTTTGAACTTTAGATTCGTATACTTTACGATTCCTCACGTTAAATTGGCATTTCAATCAATTTATAGACTATCTAAAAAGTTCAATGGCCCCCTCCGAAAATTCAGCCTGGAGCCGCCCTTGACAGTAATACCTCAATTTATGCTACTCCGATCGCGATTTTTGAAAATCGCGAACAGTTGCACGATTTTCAAAAATCTCGTCTTTACTTCCAAAATAACTTCCGTTTACGATTTTAATAATATAATTTGTTATGCATACATGTATTATCTAAGATTCATTAATTTTTTTCCTAAATTACTTCACTCTTTAGTCTCCAGCCTAATTAAACGTTATTTGTATACGAATATCTATATGCGAAATTATCCCCCGACTTACGTGAATTCGACTTATCACTCACTCCGACCTATAGAGCAAGTTAGGAGTATTACTGTGCTTACACTATCCTAAACTCTCCGGCAACGAGAAGTATTCTTTATATTTCTCCACAAAATAAATTGCCGAAGATTATACGTGTGCTCTCTGCCGGCGTTTCTTTGCACCCAGCATAAATGTGACTCCCGACTGAACTGAAATCTTTCGATAGTTGTCTGTTTGAATTGCTCAAGATCTTCCCTCGCTTGATAAACAAGAGAAAAAAAAATAGACTTCACAACTATTCTTCATGCAACACTGTTAATTAAAGTAGTTATCATTTCACCATAAAATGGTGCTGAATTAGCTGCAACCTTTCTATGGAGAAACGCTGAACTATGATCTGGTGCTTAAACTGATCAATGGAACCAAATAAGGGTGAAAAGTTTCACCATAGAAAAGATGAAGCTAATTCAGCTCCATTGTATGGTAAAATGTTGAACTACTTCTATTAACAGTGAAGGTTTCCTACTAAATCTTAAATCTTCATCATAATGAGTCTACATGCATGTATTCATTTGCTTTTATACTTTTTGGTTGAGGTAATTTACAATCAAAAAGCTGTAACTTAGACACAAATGCTCACGGTATGTCCAGAAATATACAATATTTCGAGACCTTTTCTGTACACAAGTAATAAGTAGCATTAAGAGTTGTTGTTCTCTGATTATAGTCAATTTATTCAATTTACTTACATTATTAAAACTGCATAAAGTAATTATAAGAGTGAAAGAATCTGTTATTCTTCTAATTGCAAAGAAGGAAGCGACGGGGTACGGCTCGCTTCCTGATATCTCTGCTAGATAACGTCTGGGATCTCTCGGATTGCGAGAACAGTGTCCCATTAGACATACTTGATCATGTCGAGGACTCCTTGGCGAATCATTCTGTGTCAGGCGAGATCTTCTCAATGAACATCCCCGACGACACCGTACGTGTGTCTTGGGCGACATCCAAAGCCATTCCGAGGGAGCTTTTAAATGCCAAGAGGAAAGCGACTCTTTAACCCTTTGAAGCACAACCATTTCCCGATGTCGAAAATGTGCAGCTGTCGCCATCGCACGATTTAATTACCAGCAAGATGGCGGTCGATCGAATTGTCCAGTGTGTGCCAGGAGGGCTGAAGAACATTTTTGACACAGCAGGCTGTGCGGTTGCCGGTAGTTAAATCGTGCGATGGCAACGACTGCACTTTTTCGACATTGGGCAGTATATCTAGATGTACTCCTAAAGTATTTAATTGAAATCAAATGTATTCATCGTCAATCAAAACAGAAAAAATGTGTTCTCATAGCGAGGACACCGCGCATTAAAGGGTTAACAAATGAGGTACAACGAATAAATGTTTTCAATGGAGGCAGGATTCATAAATAGATAATCAGCTGATCCATGATTTACTAATTTTACTATCAACCGATTATTTCAATTAATTTTCCTTTTTAACACTTTCCAACAAAATTGATAAGTATTAAAAAGGAATAATTTATAATATAAAAATATATATTATAAAAAAGTTCTTCATATGTCTGTGAAACTAAAAGAAAGTAAACTTGTTAAAAATTCTTTCCCACAAATCATAATATTCTTTGATTTCAAACAACAACATACCAGTTTTTTTCATAACTGTTACATGCAATAAAAATTCTCCAAATTATATTTTTAATACAGAACATCATTGTTACAACACCAAGGAACGTTCTGCTTTATTACGCACATAACTTTAAAGATTTCAGAAGATTATTATTTCCTAGATGATAATAAAATAGGGAAGAGAATAACTGTTTAATAAAATCGTCAACGTACGACTTCGAGAAGAAACAAATCTTGGAGACTCCCAGGAAAGAATTTTGATGCCAAGCTTAAAAACCTCTAAAAGTGAATATATATTGAGAAAGCTGCAAAGTTTCCGTCAAACACGCAAAGCAAAGCAAGCAATATATTTCATGGGTACTATGAAAACTTTATGGGCCTTCTGAAGCGTGCATTATGAAAAGAAATAAATAAAGGAGGATGGAGTAGTTGAAGCTTTTTTTTTTACCCTGATGCAGTGGATGGTATATTCCATTGGTATATTTTAACCCTTTGACTCGCAGTGGTTGAGCTGCGAAACCACCTTATTACAGCGCGCTTTGTCTGCTGGTCTCATCAAAGTATGGCCAAATGGTCTCAAAGCGAAAAAGAAATGCAGCCATTGCCGTCGATCTATTTAACTACCAACAACATGGCGCCAGATGGGCAATTCGATAGACTGCGATGTTTTTGGTAGTTAAATGAATCGATGGCAACGGCTGCACTTTTTCAGTTTTGGGCAGTCTATCCAATTGGTCTTCTGTATTGATGCGAAAATGCTTGAGATTCAAAAGGTTAACCAAAAAAAAAAAAAGGGGGAAAATCAAGAAACACAAAGCATGTCAAACGCGTAGATTATAAAATAATTTCCAACACAACAATTTTCCTTCCGCCAAATTTGGCGATGCATTGTCGCTAAACTTAGCGAAGTAAACTTTAACCTCAAAACAGTTTTGCATCAATAATACCATAATTTGCGAGGCCCTGTAAAAGAGCTATAAATGCTATTTACTTTCTTTAAGTGAAGACAAAGCGGGTAAAATCGTTTATATACTTATTGAATTACATTTTAAATGAATTAAATTACACAAAGTTATCATTACGTATGATAGGATTCGTTTTTACCGAAAACACTAGTTTAAATATATTCTATAAAGTGAGCTTTACTATACTATGTAGTATGCTTTTTTTTTGTATTTACTCCAGATTTTAAAAAGAAAAAAATAATTCTTGTAAAGGAATCAGTATCAAAATCCAGGGAGGAAACAAGTTTCAGTTGTCCTAAAGCTGGAATCGTGTGATACTGGAGGGCGTTCAAAGAAAACAAAAATACTTTCTCTTTCTTAATAACTCTCATTGTTTCTTTCATTTTCTCAAAATAATAATTTTATTTATAGCGTAACGAGTATTGTGAAAGCGTCGGAGAGTGGACAGCTAGGGAAAATATAAAATTCAGACACATGAAATCAGCGCGTATTTTTAATTAAATATATTTTCATTAAGAAAGTGACTCAAATTCCCCCGATACAAACAAAATCTGTTCATTTACTTTACCAAAGTCTTCTCTTCGCACATGACACGATCTCGCATTATTAAATTTGTGCAAGAGACTCCACTGAGTTTTCCCCCGACTTAGATAGAAGGCTCTGTGCTGTTATATCTGTTAGTTACCGTGAATTCATTATACGTTCCTGCAGAGTGACAAACAACATAAAGCGCCGAGATTAAGATGCGGCATTATTGCCGGACTAATTACGACTATTCCTAGTTTAAATGAAGCGGTAAAGGAAAACGGATTTGGAGACAGGTATGCGCCACTACTAAGATATCGATTTGATATCAAAATGATGTATCTAGTTCAGATGGGGTTTAAACTGGTATAGTCCAAGCAGTTGAAATGACCCGATACACATTTATTTAAGACAATGACCTGACGACATTATTAATGTCGTTTTATCTCTCAGCCTCTTTAGTGAAAATTGTCCCAAAAATGCGACATAAGAAAGCGACATCAAAGTAGCGACATAATTTTACATATATTTAAATACTATTAGTTCACAACAGCTTTAATCTATTGTTACAATATTTCGTAAGCTGTAGAATATGCATGCATGTATTTTTCTATAAATAGGTTACAATGATAAAAAATTCAACATAGGGTTACCAGGCGAAGTACACGAAAGGTGACATAGTAAAAAATGAGATAAAATGACATAGTCAATTAATATCGTCTTAATATGGCAATAATGAAACTAAAAAATTAGGGGGCGTTCAGGGGGGGGGGGGGATCTCCCACTGACGAGGCTCGAACAGCCGAGTTTTTCTTTTCTTAACACTGTATTCTTGACTGTAAATGTAGCTAGACATATAAATTGTAGGATGCATAAATACAGGGAAAGTTTTCTTATTAAACTACTTTTTTTTTAATATACGGCATTCCATATATACTAGGTTTGGATAAAATCCGTTCGCCCGTTTACATGTAGAGTGCTGTTTATAGGGGAAGTTTAAGTATAGCCATTCTGTATACATTATTTCAGAAAGCAGTCTATTCGAACTTTCAGAAGCCTAAGAAACATAGCAAAATTTTCAGCTTGAAGAATATTACTAACGACATTAACATTGTGTGCTTTTCGAATAATAAAATTACGATACATATAAAATTTAATTTTAGATTTTTTTTAAATGTGTGGCTTGATTTTTTGTTGTTCTATCAGTTCTTTTTTCATTTTTTTTTTCATAGAGGGCATAGAAAACTTCTCTTAATTCCAATTTTAATGGTTTTGTATGCATCTATCTGCTTCGACTACATCTTACATGAGAAAGGATTGAATGTTAAACTTGGAAGCGAAAAAACATTGCAAAGCGTTTACTTGAACAGTCAAACATTTTTTTATACGCTTAGTGTTCTTTACAGCTCAAAGCACAGGCACTGATATCCATTTATTTTCACATACTACTTCGTTTATTTCATGCTTGAACCATTTCTGTATCCTCTTACCGCGTACACCACTACCCATACAGCATTCGTTATCAAAACGTCTATTAGCGTTCAAAGGATTTGTTTGCTTGTTTGAGAAGAGAGAATACCTCATGTCACTGAATGTGTCGTTTAGAGCTGCATGCGTCCTACTTGGAGTTTCCCACAACAATTTGGATCCTCATCAGAAAATAGGATGCTTCTGAAAGTTGACACCCATTCGGAAACTAATAGCGAACGCCGTGAGGACTGTCAGAACCCCAAATTTGACGTGAAAGTACATAACAAATACACAGTGGTCTTCAGTGGTATGCCAGAATCGAAGCCGCGACCTTTTGTTTACGAGTCCAATACCTCAACCACTAGCCTACCTTAGTCCCATAGAGAATTTGTTGTACTACTTGGGTAAACACTAAACCACTTTAATGATAGTGTTGTTTACTATTTGTCAACTGTGTCTTAAATGCGACCACGTCCTTTTCACAAACGTTCAATTTTTCATGGCTAGACTCATTCGAGCGACGAGCTGCTTGGTTTTTATTTATTTACTTATTTTCTATCTACTGAAACATTAAAACATCCACTTTAGATCCATCCAAAAAGAAGCATATATACATACGAATATAGGTAAAAGTATTTATTATCTTTTGAAAATCTGCGACTGATTCAGTAAAAATGTTAGATTCACATCTAGTTTATATGCAAAATTTTTTAAAATAAATTTATCATCCAAACCGTGGATATGTTTTTTTAAAACAGGATGGGAGAGATGTGTCACATGTGTGGATATGACTTTCAAGAGTATAATGTTTGTATTCACTCACTATCACTATAGTATGATGTTTTTATTCACATACTATCAGTAAAGTACGACTTTTTATTCGATCAGTGCAATACCAATATTTATTAAATACAGGGTGGGTGAAAAGTTCTTGACACATTTCAGAAAATAATATATAAAATAGAAATTGCCATAAAAGAGTTCAGTTTGCGGTCACTTCTTTAATAGAATGTTAAGTTTTTTTATCAACAGAAAATTCCGAACTGCTGCCGAAAGAGGGCTCCACAGGACCAAAAATCCATAGAATGACATTTTATATGAAAAACTTTTTAATAGTTAACCTTACAGAACGAGTTTCTTGTTACCAAATTTCGATATTGGCACCTTTCGTAGCTCGTGTCACATCTAGGCGATACTCTATCTCATTCCACGTGCTTGTCAGCATGGATTGTGGAATATTCTTTTCGATGATTGGTGTCTTGAGCTGTGTAATGTCTATAATTTTCGAAGCGAAGACTTTGTCTTTGAAATATCCCCACAAGAAAAAATCGAGCTGAGTTAAATCTGGAGACCAAGGTGGCTATACTAATGGATGTGTGGCCATATTACTCATGTGTCAAGGTCTTTTCGCCCACCCTGTATAACTACATGAAACCTTCCAAGTTTTAAGTTTTTTAAATGCTTTATTCGTTATGAAATTATACATATTGCCTTTTACGCGTTACTAAGGCGCAAATATTAGTAATAAAGTTTAAGTTATCTGATGAAAAAATACCTAGTAAATAAGAGTGGAACATATGAATAGTGTAAAAGGGAAAATACGCGATTATATGAAATTTACCTGAAGAACAAATTGAGCCAGAATGATGTGAATTAAAACGAACCCCCATAACATACACCGAAATCAATTACGAAGTCTGAACACAATTTCAGAAAATGTAAACACTACAGGTATTACTCGTGGTACAAATACCTAAAGCCTTAAAATCACCTATTCAAAGAAGAACGATTCACGCAAAATTCCTCAAAAATCCCTGCGTCATGTTTGTGTAGGAAGTAATTGAAACGTCCCTCCACTCGCACCTGGATTTTAAAATCGATGCCCCGCAATCTATTACACTTTTCACATTACCTTGCGTTTCGAACAACACGGTGGGGTTCTATAGGATCTCATTATTAAATTTAAGGCAAGAGTCAACAGGGAATTAAGACGGAGAGGTTAACTACAGAGTGCATCATCACTCTCCAAGAAGAGAATTCATTACTACTAAAACAATTTTGTTAAGGCTCAATCTCAAGCGTGTGCCACGCGTTCAAAGTAAGGAGTAATCATATTACTCCGTGTCACTAATTACTCGTGCTCTTTCTCCGAGTGCAAATAAAGTTTTGCTAATCTTGAGAAGATTGCATCGCGAAGGCGGATGTTTTGGACTATAGAATCAACTTATTTGTTAATTAATTAACAAGAAGCGCAGGAATTTTCTAAATGTTACATTGTTGTATTGAATTTGTCCCTGCAGTTACTAATTTTTAGCTGGAGGACAAAGGGGATTATTAGTATTATAAAGAATACGGTGGAGGTGAAAATGTTTATCTCAAGAAATGTATTACTGTTGATGGAGGTTCATTTGAATCTGAATGTTATTTACAGTTAATATGTTTGCTAAATCTGCATATTCAGTACAATATTTATCAGAATGAATTACTAAAATGTTTTTTCAATGATTTATTTTTTTTTATATAGAATTTTGCACAATTTCATTGGATATTTATTTTAAAATAGCCAGGCAAAAATTTTGTTAACAATATAAATATCAATACTTGAATTAACCGATTCAAAAATAAATTAATTAAATATTTTGAATCCGTGCCCAACATAATAAATTGCATCTAATCTACGGCAAAGATCATATATTCTTAGTGTTAGAATACATTTTCTTACTCTAATGTTTTAAAGGAAATTAGCCAAAATGAGAGGCTGAGATGTAGCTTTTTAAAAGAAAGCTTGTGAGAATCAGTAGAATAATATCTAATAAATACAAGAGTCAGAAACTATAAATTAAATTTATTGAAAGGGATGAATATAAATTTTGTGTAGACGTGTTAGAGCTTCAATACAAAATTTTGATAATATCAAATTTCTAAAAATAAATCTTTAAAAAAATAATAATGATGATTAACAAATAAAAAAAATTATAGTCTTAAAAAAGAAAAAAGATTTACCAATCTGGTGTATACATACCACCACACATCTCTGCAAATATATGTAAAAGATTTAAAAACCAAAATGTTTAACTCCAAATAATGATAAAGAAACCACTATTCTTATGTGCCCTTGAAATTTTTTGACAATAATATAAATGTGTAAAAGCAGATTTAAATATTTAAAGTTTTCCGGTGGTTGATCTTAGAATTCTTTTCCACTCAAATTTTTAAGGTTCTTCCAAGATACTCTTCATCAGATCTTCTCCAATTTTTTTAACGTATGCTAGACTGGAGCAGTTAAAAATGCAATTAATTTTAAAACAGTCTTCTGTACGTTTTCATCTTAATCGTCACTGAATCATTAAATTTGAAAATGTACATTTAAAAAAGCATTTTTTTACTATCTAAAGCATAATGTTTTTATTTATTTTAAAGCATATTTTTATTGTATAATAAAGAAAAACCTCTGAAAACATTATAAACAAAGGAAAGACGATATATTTTGTATTCTTATAATCACAATAAAAATTACCTAAAAAACAGCTGATATGAGCCATTTAAAATGACAAAACTTTAAAAAATTCGCACACGTGTAATTGCTTCTATATTATAAGCACAGTGTTTTGTAAATTGAATGCAGTAATATTTACAAATATCCATCCGCACAAGCTATCATGGTTTTATAGACATGACAATATATTTTATGGGATTTTCCGATGTTTACTGCTGCTTTTTTAGATAAGAAAAGAGAATGCTTATTTTCGTCAAACAAATTTAGGATATCACTAACTGCATTGCTTTATTTTTCAATGTAATTATTTGAAAGTATTTTATAGAATAATATAAATATATGCTAGCGCTTCAAGGCAACCCAACTGGGTGAATCGTCAATGAAATACAATTTAATTTCATTACAAGTTTTTTGAATCTCCATTAAAAGTTCTCGTTAATTTAATAAATGCAACTGTCTTCCATTAATTTGTAGCTTCTAGAAAATACCTTTTAGAGGCCTAAAAAGTTATTTAAATGCATTTGTTTATATCAAAAGAGTATTTATTAACTGAGGATTATCCATTAACTGAGTGACTACGAAAAAGTCCTTTTCTTTTTGGTTTGCTGCGAATAATTAATTTGTATAGCACCATATAATGTGCTTGAGTGCAGTTTATAATTAACATCTATTCATTTTAGTAAAATTTTCTTCGGTCGGCTATTTAATTTATCTGCTTCATCGTCACAGAAAAATGAGATGACTGATATACATTCTACGAAGTTAATAGTCTGCAGACAAATTTAATCCAATAGATATTTTTAAAAGTTATTAAAACGTAAACTTTTTGCGACTAATTAAATCTTTAGAGCAGTTTGTGCAGAGAGATCAGATAAAGAAAAGCAATTACCAATTCTAATAATCGTAAAACTCCAATATAATACCAGAGTTTTCTAAAAACGGTAAATTTAGTTATTGGTATAATTTTTGAGCAAATGTAATGAGAAATCTAAAATAAACGCTGTAATAAAAATTTTACAAACCGTGAAAAATTATTAAATAGCTGTTTGCAAATATTTAAATATCAGTTATTAATGGGTTTATACTTAAATCAAGTTAAAATGTGAGCCATTTCTATGCAAATAACAAGCAATATTAAAGTTCGCACTTGATAATGATGTATTTAAGATGTTGAGAAATTTAAAAGAAAGTAATTATTCTATCAATTTCTCCCTAATTTCATAGTTACACATTTATCTGATAATACCAACAATAACATTTCTTCAAAATGTTATTACTGTGCTATATGTTTGTTTGCTTGCCAAGAGCGGAAATCTGACGTCACCAAGTTTAGTGGCAAATGAATCTTTTCAGGAGTGTTTCACCATAATTTGGATCTTTCTCAGAAGGGGAGACACTTCTCAATACTGGCATCTCTTGGAAAATGCAGCGACCGCCAAAAAGATTTCGGAACCATGGATTTCATGCGCAAGTGAAATCCATGGTGGTCTTCTGTGGTATGTAGGAATTGAACTCGAAATCTTCTCGCTATCAGTTAATCCCATTTTTAAGGTTATTAAGTACGACTGCCGTTCTTCACAGTATAATGGAGCATTGTGAAACACCCAAATATGATTATATCTATACAGGGAAACCATTAGCCTCAAGTAAAGAACATCGGTTTCAAAGAGAGCTATCACCAGATTTTTTTATTAATTAAAAATCGAGATATTTCAATATAGTTACGGGTAATCAGCAAGAAACATGGCACGAATCCATACGACACACACGATTTTTGCTGTTCTGGACTGGTTAAACACCTGCCTAAAGAGCACATTATTTGAACAGTGTCAGAATCGTTGGAAAATTCTAGAGGCATGGAATACTGATTACAGTGCGTTATATTCGAGAGATATATAAACGTTCCTCTCGTAACTAAATAAAAGTTAAAGTTCGAATAATTGAAGTTTTCCGGTAAAATCTTCAATTATTTGTGTGTTAAACTTTTGGAGCTAAGAGTTTGTCTCTCGTAGAGCATTTAACAATTCAGGACATTAAATATTGGTGTAATCTTGGGAATCTTGGAGACATGCTACAAGTGAAACTTTAATTAGATAACTCGGAAAACTTAAACGCTGCGATACTATGGGAAATATATTGCGCAACCTCCTGCTTCAAGTAGATTTAGTGCTAGTGCTCTTTCTTCCAAGCCATTATTGGCAACCCACGAAATAGCGGATCTATCCATTGCAATCTGCAATTATAGTTTCAGAGCGATGCATAAAATGTGTTACAATTTTTCAAGAAAGAAAGCATTTCCCAGCTGAAAATTTTCAATATTCTCATATCGTTTTTTAAACGCACACACAAACATTAATAATGTGAAATGTATGGTGGCATAACTAGCAGCGCCATTTATTATAGAAACTGATTAACAGAAATTAAGTTGGAGTACAAACAACTTTTTCTGATACCACAGCATAAATTTTACAAATTGTGTAGAAATGAGCATTAAAGTTTTAAATCGTTAAAGTTTTGCTTCTTCTAAGTATCTAAAACAAATTAAATCTATTTTCAACATCGGAAATGCCTCGTGCAGCACTCTTTTCAACAAGAATGAGATGTAAAAGCAAAGTAAATAGACAAATTAAAAGAAAAAGGAATCTGGAAAAGAGGAACAAAGGAAGCCGACAAAGTAGTGAAAAAAGTAAAACAGAGTTATCCCACAAACGCCGATTTAAACTCTATGAGAACTGAACAATAGTCACACTTCCGTTGAAAAACAATTGTCACGTGTCACTTTTTAATTTTCTTGTGTCTACATATTACGACAATTTAAGAGGTGAATTTTTATTAAGAAGTAAAATTCAAAAGTTGTTACACTTTCTTTTTTTTCTTTTAATGCATGTTTAAAATACAAATTTATGCGATAAATCTACTTGTGTCTTACAACTAACAATAATAAACGAGTTCTGTTGCGCAATAGAAAAACAAGTCACTAATATAATATATGTGTTTTGTACTTGCACAGCATTTTACGTAATATGTTTTACAGTTATAAACTTTACCTTTTTATCCCTTTAAAGAGCGGTGATGCCGTGAAACTACATAATTTCAGCACTTTCACTACTAGTCACAGAGATATAAGAATTTAAAATATTCCTACCTCAGTTTCATAAATACCATCCATAGTTTCCACGGAACAACTAAATAATGGCAAAGCTAGGGACGAAGCTTTAAATGTTTTACAGAATCTATGGACTGTGCATTATTAATGGAATTTAAGTCGGAAATATAACGTTCTGTTTTAGTAACTAAAAACTGTTCCTGTAAAAACTGAATAAATGCTATAAGAATGCTTGCCCTTTAAAGGGTTAAGCAAACAATTTCGAATGAAGGAATTTTTTATAAAAATGTAAACAACAGCACGAAAGAAAATCAGCTTTTGAAATCATAATCAATAAATGCAATTCTTTAATCAATCAGAATTTTCAAAAACACTAATAAAATTAATCGAGAAACTACAAAAATTTAATAAAATTATGAACAATTACAAATATTAATACCTATCCTTTAAATAATCCCTCTTCCATTGATAAAAAAAAAGAAATCACGAAACAGAAGCATCTTAGAAAACGCCCAAGCTTTTCAATTAAAAATCATTTCAAAAAATGTCCTAAGATGAAAGAAAATAAGCAATTATTTAAAAACAGTTGGCTATCGGATTTCAAAGATGATAGAGCGCATCGATTTTTTTTCAAAACTGCTTTTATGCTTATCATTGTCTCTTTGAGAGAGTGAGGCAGTGATTACCGATCTCTTACTTCCACTAAAAACATTTTTTTTCATCAAAATACATTAATTAGTTTGAAAGACCAATATTTTTCCAATGAAACTTTTGTCTAGCTTTCTGTATATATTCCACAGAAAAGCGCATTAATTTCGCCTTAAAAGAAATGGATGCATCTTCGGTTAGAAAAAAATAAATAACTAAGAGGAAGATTTTAGAAAAGAGTTGGAAGATTGTCCCCGCTAAAAGATTGGTAAGAAGACAATAAACAACAAAACATAAGTAAAACAAGATAGATAACACAAATGATTTTGAAGAGTGAGTTGGGAGATCTTTAAGATATATAGTGTTTCGAAGAAGAGACGAAAAATCTCCTATCAAGTGCATTTTTTAAGGGGGTTAAATAATCGTATTTCAAAGATTTAAGATGTGTTCAGATAATTAAAGAGTTATGCAAGTAGCTTTTTTAATGGAATGTACCAAATCCGTAATTTAAGGGAAATAACATTTTTCAACTTCATTTATTATATAAGAAACCTAATTTACTCTATTCATTAATTGCATTAAGTAATAACAACATCTATGCTATATATATATATATGTAATGAATGGGCCTTACGCCATTCCTTGTTGGAATAATTGACGCAAATCCATTGGGGTTCTAGGTTAAATAGTTTATTTCGAAGTTAGACAGAGGGCAGGAGTCGGGCCGGCGACCTTATTCGTTCCGTGGCTATCTTCTTACATCGCAGTCTAAAGGCTCGAAGCTAAGGCAAAGCTTTACGTTCCAAACTCCTAAAAAGCTAAGCGCGAAGTTAAGACGAAGCTCTCGAAATTTCCGCGCTCTTGTTTAAATACTCCTTAATTACCACATCTGCTGGCAGGGTGCAGCACGATCGCGAAGGCGTTACTCTCAAACGTAATTAGTTAACTAGATTGTCAATCAAGACATGAGAAACACCTGCTTACCCAGGAGTTCTAAAAGCACATAGTAATGAAAACCACAGAAAACCGAAAATACTGCTGAATAAACAATTTTCTACTTATAGAACTTCAAAAAACGTCTCTGAGCGTAATATTTGTATGGCCGAGAAACAAACTTTACAGTAAGAGTAAAAGATTAAAGAAGCTTTTTTCAAATTACATTAAATTAAATTAGGTTAAATTAGAAAAGTTTATTTTATTATTACATATATATATATATACAGGGTGTTTCAAAAAAACGTGGACAAAATGACATGGCAGATCTGTCATGCAACAAGGATAAAAAATCGCATAGGAAGAGAGGGTCACAAACGCTTGTAGAGAGCGCTATAGCCATGAGAGGGCGTTGCGATACAAACACGAGCCAAACGAAGATTGTCTTCATTCTAGCCGTGGATGCGTTGGGCGTAACATGGCTAGTTACACGCACCGCAAAATGTCTGACATGCATTTAGTTTATGGCATGGCCAACTGCAATGGACGAGAAGCCTTGCGAATGTATCGTGAAAAATATCCTGATAGAAAGGTACCTAGCCGCTCATACTATTCCACTCTGCATCGGCGATTGTGTGAACCCGGCTCGTTAGACGTGCGCTAGCCGGATGCAGGTCGCCAACGAATAACTCGGACAGTTGATGCCGAAGAAAGAGTTGTCCAAGAATTCCAGCGTAATCCTTCAACAAGTACACGAGTTGTATCCCGAGAGACCCATATCCACCACGCTACCGTCTGGCGCATTGTACACGACGAAGGACTACATCCTTATCATTTACAACGCGTCCAGGCACTGGAACCGAGAGATTACATATGGATTCTGCTCGGTGGTTTTTGAAAGAACATGCTGCAGACCGAAACTTCGCAGCAAGTGTTTTCTTCAAAAATGAGGTTCCCATTCGAGGGCGTGATGAACTTTCACAACCCGCATACATAGGCGGATGAAAATCCGCATGCTACACATTCGCACGGAGCATAACGAAAATGTTCCGTTAACATTGTGGGCTGGCATTTTAGGAGACTGTTTACTTGGTCCGTACATTCTCACAAGACTTAACGGTCCCATTTATCTAACATTCTTGCAAGAGGTTCTGCTAAATGATGCTAAATGATGTCCCAATGCCTATTCGTCGACGCATTCGATTTCAACACGACGGAGCCTCTGCACATTTCAGCACAGACGTCTGCAGGCTACTTTTCATTGCGGCTGGATTCGTCGCGGTGGACCAATCGCATGGCCACCACTATCACCAGACCTGCCTCCCTTGGATTATTTCTTACGGGGATTTTTAAAAGGAGTTGTGCATGAAACACTTGTTGAAACGCCGGAAGACATGGTAGGAAGAATTGTAGTGGCAGCAGGATGTGTTCGAAATACACCTAGTATGTTTGAGAAGGGGCGGCGTTCCGTGCAACGTAGATGCAACGTAGGCATTTCTCGATGCATCTGGCAAAAACTTTTAGCATCTCCCGTAAACTCAAGATTTCGCTCGAATTAGTCGCATGTGAGTGAGTAATTATAAAAGAAATGATCTGTTAGGCTTTGTTTCTTCTCTTTGTGTTATGTATTATTTTAGACGCACTGTTACGGCTCCGGATCGCAGTTGCGACCCTCTGTTCCTAAGCGATATTTGATCTTTGTTGTATGACTGATCTGCCATGTCATTTTGTCCAAGTTTTTTTGAAACACCCTGTATACGTAAGGTAATTCAGAGGAAGATGCAAGTTTGTTGCTAGTGCTTTTATGTGTTAACTGATAACAACATTGTCCATCTTTTGCGAAGGGCCTTGTTCTAGTGTACGCGTGGATTGAAAATTTATCAGTATTAATGGCCATTTCTTTTTATCCCGTGAGCATTTACTCTGGTGGGTAAAGTCCTTGTGATTTTCCGTTGCTCACATTTAAAGCTCATAAATGGATGTTTTATTTTAATTAAGATATTAGCAATTGAATGAGTTCCTCATTCCGTTGCACACATAAGGCAAGCAAAAGTGGCCATAGCCTTTCAGCAACATGGGAATAAAGTATGTTGAGGTAAGACGCGACATGGTTCAAAAATAAGTGAACTTTAAATTTTACTTTATATTTTATGCACTGTATATTACTGTATAAAATATTAATGACTTAATAATTATGATTATAATATAATCATTATCATTCTTATATTTTTAAATTAACATAACATTTAACATCTTTATACAATATTTTACACTGCCTATAATATTACGTGTATTATAGTTTTACAATGCTTTTTTAACAGATATTAAATTTTTAAACTAATGCGCTTTTAATTGTTACACAGGCAATACCTCGAAAGTAGAAAAGGAAAACAGATCCAGTTTCTTCGTCAGAATAAATTTAATTCAATATAATAATATAATTATTGGTCTGAATTGAATTTGTGATGTATGTTAGCCTTATTAGTTTTAACAAAGTAACTTTGAAAAAAAGAAAGAAAATAAAAAAGAAAAAAATAATAATTCAGTTAACAGATTTTTTGTGTGTCCATAGTATTGTTAATTCACTGGTAATGTTTCAATGTGTGCTTTATTTTTCTTCTGAAACTGGTGACATCCTTTCCGTATATATGGAGGGACAAGCTAAAATTACATGATATTATTGTTATTAGCATTAAATTTCTATACCATGTGTATATAGTGAGAAAATAGTAAATAGGTATGAATAAACAATTAAAGATTGAATAACATGAAGTATTTATTTCATTATCTAATGATTTCAATTTTGGTTCTACTCAGTAAAACATCCTGATATATGGCAACTTCCCCCAAATTATCTTACACTACGTTTAAAGGCGCAGATAAAATAAGTGTTTATAACGAATGCCTTGCATTTACTTTAACCTAGAAATATGTTTTATGTAACATATAACGAGCAAATTAGTACAATAAACAATTTTCATACGGTCCAATACAAAATTCTAACTTTTATAATTAAAAATGTGATGAATTAATTTTAAGTTGTCTAAAAAATACTTCACTATTAAAAAGTAATAGAGACAATACGAATTCAGATTATTTTACTGACCTTTCTTTAAACAATATTTTGTTCATTTATACTCATTTATTAAATAAATATATTTTTATTCTTTTACATGATTTCGATGCGTATAATGTGCTGTTATTTTATGACATTACTCATATTAAAACTATTTGGCTTTACTCCACTAACAAGAAATTTAAACTATGTGAGAGTATAAAAATAATAAGTATAATAATTTAGATCTTGTCATGCAGTCTAACGCTGTAACGTCAGTAATGTACTAATGAACATATCTTATGACACCGCAGTGTTGGCACGTTCCAGCATGTTCACATTTTTCGCTTCATTGACATATTCGCCGTTGAAAATTTGTCTGACGTACGTTTTCTGATGTATACGGGACAGATGTCTATTCTGAAACAGATGGAACTAGATCACTGTGTGAAATGAGGCTTAGGGGGAACACAGACATAAATATACAAATGGCAAGGGACGTTTGAAATCCGTTAAACTGACGGCAATTACGTTCGAAACGGCACATTCCTGGAAGTGTTCCAGTCAGAGCAAAGGGTTCAGCAAAGTTCGTAGCATTACGTTTCTTAACGCTAATGAGTCTATTAACTCTGAATTGCATATAAAGTGTAAAAACTGTAATGAAATTAAGGATAATTGTATGTTGTGAAAAATAAATTTATGGACTAATCACTGAATTTTGAACAAAAAACTGAGGAAACACTATTCAGTTGCTCATAAAAGTTACATTTTAGGTTAACTGTTGCTGATAGTTTCATACATTTATGAACGGGAGAATTTTTTTATGGTGAAGTTATAACCATTAGAGCCATTTAATGTAATGCTTCATAAAATGTTATATTTACGTAGCATATGGCACTCATATAAACAGAGTGCGGCAAAAAAACTCTGAAAAAGTTTGTTCATAGAACAGAAGTTAACTAATTTCTTTTCTAAACCATTTTAATTATAAAATATTTCATAATATATCTCTAAGTTTACGTATTGTTTTTTGAGCTTTTTTACAATGTCTAGCAAAATATCTGCTATTTTAGAGTTGTTTATGCAAGGAAAACGTCAGTGTGAAATCTTTCGTTCGCTTAATGCGTCTCGGTAAACAGTGTAATGCAATCAGTATTTTCAATGAGCTTCGTAATTGCGTTTAATGTCCCGGATGTGGACGGAAACATACCGGTGAACACTTCCAAGAAAAGTAAGGCCATCAAAAAGCGAAATCTGAAGGTTCCCATAAGGAAGATTCCTCGGGACATGCGAATAAGTGACCGGTCGGTGAGGCGATTGGCAAAAACAGAGCTTGGGCTCAGCTTACAAGTTCCAAAAAATTGCGCTCTTCACTGAAAAAAGCAAACTCGTGTGGCACCAATCATGCTGAAACCTTTTGAGACAGGCAGCTGGTCAGTGCTGGGAAAGATTCCTTTTCGCTAATGAGAACCCAGCAAACACACAACTGCCCGCAAAATGACGGCCGGGTACCCGTCGTGCTAGCGATGTGCCGTATACCGGAAGCAAGGTAGATTGCCATCGTCTGGAAGTCACTGGAGTACCAGTGCCTGAAAAGTGCATATGCGCCGGTACATAACTAGTAACGGCGAACTGCCATGTGTCTATGACATGCACAAAAAAGTTAACGGCGTGGTACTGCTTAAAATGTACCGGGCCAGCACTATTTGGCAGTAATGGGCCTGTATATATTTCGTAGTGTTGGCATAAAATTTCGTTATTTTAATTAAATAATATTGTTTCACATTCATACGGTGTAGAAGTGCTAGGGGATATAAGTTCCGGGCACCCAAAGGCAGGGTCACTGCAAAGATTTTTTTTTTTTTTTGAGTGGGGGGGGATGTAAGGGGAGAAGTTCATATTGTGCCTTCAAATATTTTAGTACTAAAAACTAAAATAATACAAACGAGTTCAGTATGCTATAAAAATGTTTACTACACAGACAGTGGAACCTCCACTCTGTGTATGACAGTATATAACCCCCACTTTGTACAGAATTATGAATTTTAATCTTAACATTTTTATAATTTATATTAATTTTTTACAATTTTGCTAAACTTTTCCTGAAAAACATATTGAGATTTTTTTCTACGTTAAGCCCCTTTTAAAATCTACCGAATTAGGGTGCAGAAATATGTTAGAGAGTATTACACGAAGACCAGTCAGGGTTTTGAACGAGAGCTCAGCTCCTGTAGTCTTTTTTTCTTCAGAGAATTTTAGATTAAATTAAAAATTTTAACAGCCTACATAATTGCTTCTATTGACATTTTTTATTAAATTAAATATAGCAGTGGTAAAACAAAAGATTACTTAATTTTTAAATATAAATTAGGTAATTAATGCTCAAATTTACAATAAAACAAATTAGAGCTCCTGCAGCTATTTTGTTAGAAATTCAGCAAGCAATGAACCAGTATTTACATATTATTTCTTTCAATCTGTTTCGCTCTTTGTGGTTTATGACCGCAGCTTTGCTAATTCTTATTCTGTACATTAAAAAGAATTTCTTTTGCAGCTGCTCTCTTTGGGCGAGGCTGTTAATTTTTGCTTTGTTTACTTATGTCTCCCATATATGTCATGATCGAGTGTTTCTTCACTGACACGTTTTGGTAACCCTTTTAAATTTTTTCGCCTAATTGTTTTTGTTTACTAAATTAAATACATTGATTTATTCTTAACCGCTGAGGTTGCGTTCGCCTATTTTTGTATATTGGCATATTTTTGTAAGCGCTGCACTGCCAAGTTTGTAAAGTAAGGCTTTTTGTTTCACTCCGTGGGAACATCACTTTAGCTCCAGTTCTTATTTTTGGTAGGTCGCATAAAATCGGCAGTCTTGATGTTTCATTTCGTTTTGCAAATCTTGAAACGTTGAGCGGGAAGCCATTTATGAAATATGCTTTTTAGGATACAGTTTTTCCGGCTGTTGCAGACTTTCGAGAAGGTTATTGCTGACTAGTAAGATATCTCTGTTAGGAGCAATAATAATTATAATAAGATTTGCTTCTGCAGTGATATCTTGCTGGTTATGGATACAGAAAATGGATTTCAATTGGAAGTTTTACATTTCATTGGATTTTACAGTGGATTTCATTAGATTTTACATTTTTTAAACAGTTTGGAAAATATTACAGGTAAATTTTTACTTTTACTGTTTTTATGTACACACGGTATCCACCGGTGAATTTAGCAACTAATTTAAAGATTAGGCGACTTTTTCAACCAAAAAACGCATTTTCATACTATTTTCAAGTTTTGGCTACTTGTACCATACTCCAGGCGACTCATTTTAAAATCTGGTGTTGGTTTTTATCAACTCCCTTTCTTTTTAAAGCTGCTACTGAGCTTTCAGCAAACATTCTAATCTGTTTTTCAATCGTGCTATAAAAATAAATGTATTATATGTTCTGTTATATATATATGAAGTTTTTAAATTTATCATTTTATTCAATCCTTCTTAAATGAAGCTAAATTAAGCATGTTTATTTCTTAACTACAAAATCATTCAAAAATGTTACTATTTTGGGAACTAAAATTGAGAAAATAGCTACTAAACTGGTGACTTTTTTTAATACCCTTTGATGTTACTAATGATGCTAATCGGTGATGTTACTAATGATACTTATTTTAGTGTATAAAAGTACTTTTCTCCATAAAATTTGAATCATGCAGTATACAACAGATATAAATACAGAAAATTTCTTTTCAGAATAGTTAAGATTTAAAAAATAATTTGATCTAAATAAAATGTACAATTAAGCAAAATGTTACCCTAAAGTTATGTGTGTAATCATAGTACAATTTTATTTATTATTACTTCCTGTAAGATTTTTATTAGTACATACACACACACACATATATATAAATATATATATATCAACCATAAAGTATTATAACTCATTTATAAAATCTCTAACTCTGAAATATTGAAATTAAACTGTTTATAAATGATTTTATGTTGGTTCTGAAATGTGTTAACGCCTCTCTCACGCACAAAAAAAAATCTTTTGCGACTGCAAATTTGTAAGAAAATTGCAGTTTATGAAAACTGCACACAATTCACTATTGATAGGCGCACATAATTTGCAAACGATTGACCAACAGATTTTGCTGTTTTTTATCTTTCATTTTTTTGAGGGGTGGGGGTGGGGGTTGATGAATAAGCCCGCTACCCCGCATCCGCCACTGGCTCGTATTTTAATTATGGCAGCATTACTGTAAATAGGCACTAATCCGGCACCGTGCCATTACATTGTAGTCACTGTTAAGGTACCAGGCCAGTGCCTTTATTTTTAATAATAGCCCGCACCCAGCCGTTTCATTTTGGGCATTATAAACTTAATGGGCCAGTGCCTTTATTGTGAGTAACGGCCGGCACATGCAGTATGCCAGCAGAGGGCCGTTGCCTTCCCGGGCTTCTGGCAAGGTACTTCTCGGGCGACCACTTTTGGTACGATTCAGTTACTTTTTGCAGTGCCGGGCCCGTACTGGACGTAAAGGCAGAAAGGCACTGGCAAGGTACTCCGCCAGCAGGTGTGTGTTTGCTGGGAAGCTATTGAAGCGTCCAACAAGTTCATAACGCCCAGAACGGAATGATCTGGTGTGTGGACGCTCCAAGCACCACGGCAATTGTTGAACATTGCTAATATCCAAGTCGGCGTAATTTACGCAAACTGCAAGACACCTCTGGTTTACGTGGATAAGGGCGTTAATATAAATCAAAAGGTGTATCAGTGGGGCATTCTAGAAGCTGTTGTACTTACGTGGGCCAAAAATCTATTCAGTATTGAAAACTGGACGTTTCAATGAGACTCCGCACCAGCTCACAAGCCCAAGAAGACAGGAATGGTGAAAGGGGCACTCTCCGGACATGATACCATTGGCAGAATGTTCACCCTACTTGCCAGACCTGAATCCCATGAATTACACTGTATGGTTCATTTCGGAGTCAAGAGCCTGCACTAACCCACACAAAAGTTTGTACTCTCTAAAGCAATTACTTCGGCGGGAATGGTATAGATTAAAGGTATAGGAGATTTAAAACCCATTTCTGAAAATTTCAATAAGAGTTTGCACCTTTGCATCACTCCAAAACGCGACCACTTTGAAAATATTTAAATTCATTTCTTATTAAAAGTCTACTCTTATTATTATTTTTATATTTTGTTAATTTATTTATTTTTAACAACGCTATATTAAAAATTGTTTATCCGTCTTTATTTCTGCACTCTGTATTACATGAAAGGTGATTTTCAATGTATGTTGCAACCATTATTTCCTAAACTTTTAGTGACCAGAACATACTTTCAATTAGAAAAGTTTGCGAAATTTAGAGTAGTTTTTTAATGTAGTAGTTTGTAGTGATGCGGTAATTTTACAAGGGGCTGCATACATATTAAAATACAAAATTTAATTATTATAGCCTATCATTTGCGTTAGGAAAAATGTTGTTCTGTGTGTAAGAAAGTAAATTCGTAAAATCCCATATCTCTGATTGAAACAGTTACCGATATATTGCAAGTTAAAAATTTTAGCATTTTTCACCAAGTACTAAGGGATTTCTAAAAAAAAAAGAAATGGGAAAAGTAAATTTATTTTTCAACGTAGGTTATTTTATGTTAATGGTCATTCGACAAATGCATTTGACTGCTGCAAATCTTATTTTAGCTATAATTTTCCTATGATGCTTGTTTGCAAGTTTCTAGTGAAAGTCAACCCACAAAATTCCTTCTCTGGAAAAGTGACGTATTTAGTGGATGAACACTAAAATATTAATACTTTCACAAAGCAGTACATACCAGCTAAAGCAAAACTAATTTTTTTAGTTTTAATTGGCAGATTCAAGGTCAATTCTTTGTAACTTCATCGCCACTTACTACAGTAATAAAATTTCTTGATGTAAATGAGTACAGGTTACTTTTAGACATATATACTTAACGAATGCCTTCAGGTGCTATCGAATTTTTCACCAATGGTTCGGAGTGCTGGCGTACCATGTGCTTGGAACAAAACGAAAACTCCAAAGCTCTGAGTTATAAACATAGCAAATTTAAAAATTTGTGCATTAATAAAATATCTTTACAACGCTCTTATCATTTCGGCGTAAGCTCCTGGCTTAACGAAGTAATTGTCGGTAACGAACTTCGTAAAGTGAGGAGTTTACTTTGGTTTGTGGATTAAGGCCGATTGACTGCACTAGGATCCTAAGCCTATAGGGGGAATTTCTATATAAAGTGAGGAATACCTGTACTCAAAACTATTTTACCATGAACAATTTTTATAAATAGATAATAAATTATAAATAATAGTAATGTGGAAAATTTCCAAAAGAAAAGAGAAGTGTATAATACGGTTCACTGTAAATGCTGTATATGCAGGAAACAGTTTACGTACATTAAAATCAGGACCATATTTTTACAGTTATTTTGAAATCTTTTCACAACACATACTTTTTTTCCATCAGTCAATTTTAATTCATCTATTTTAAATGAATTTAATAGACTTTCACATAAGTATAACTCAAGAGAATGTAACACAATCCTATGAGAGCTGTGCTGGTATACAAAAATATGCTTGGGGAAAAAAAGGAAAGAAAAGAAAAGAAACTTTTACTGTGTACGTGAACTTTATAGTTCAAAAATTCTGCAAAAGTACTAACCTCTCGAGATTTTCAAGTTTAATGTTTTCTTGGAATTAACTTCAAATTATTGTAATTTTCCTTATTGTAATTTATTTGTCATTTAAGTCAAGAGCGGGATGTTATATCAGTATTTTTAATTACGTCGCATAGATTAAATCATAAGAAAATGAAATTTAGACTAAAAAGAGATCTTCAGTGCATGTGTCACCAAATTTCAGGCACCAAAAAACTTCACATGATCAGATGTTTTTGCAAAAGCGTTTTTTTTTAATTTAACGTTAAGGCTATTTTAAATTCATATAAAATTCACGGTTGTTGAAGTTTTTTTAGGAATAAATCGTAAATTTATTCAAAATTATGTTTACAAAAATAGATTTTTGGAACAAATCAGATAGTAGTGAGGAAACCATACACACATGTATAACAATAATACAGTTTTAAAATATTTAAGTCCCTAAGACACAGAAATTAAATTGAAAAAAAGTTAATTTGGACTTTTTCTTCCACTGAAAATCACTTTCACACTTACCACTGAGTTCCTAAACTCCCTCCTCTCTCCTTCCCTTATTAACAACCGAGTCATTACTCTTCTTTGACCATCTCTTTTAGCAAAAGGGCATTAATTAGACTTGATAGGTACAAGATTTTTCCAATAAAACCTTTGTCTGGCAATGCTAACCTTGTAAAAGAGAACTCTTCCATTTCCAAGGGAAAGAGCGAGAGAGAATTAGATCTCTAAAAAAATGCTTTCAGAGAGGGATGAGGGAGAGATAGTGCATTCTGGAAGATGGATAGGGCTAAGGGTCCATCTACACGCAAATGCAGGTCAAACAGTGATAATGGATCTCAGCACGCAAAGGGTTAGTCAGGAACAATTCATCAAAAACGGGAATCTCTCTCTATTTTTTCGCTCAAAGTTCTCTGCGTACCTGGTAAATGCCTCTACAGCATTTGGAGAGAGTTGGCACAAACTAAAGAAGTTTATTTCACATATATATATATATATTTTTTTTTTCTTCTCATTTCTCTTAGTTTCTTTATGATTCTCTAGAGGAAGAAGTCCATTAAAAAGGGAAACGTTTTCCTGTAGGGTTGGATTGTTGTTATGGTGGCCCGTTAGTTTATTGTTTATTTTGGAGATGATGTCTGATGGTTCATTTTTTTCTGGGGTTCCAGGACTTTTTCTCATACCGTCTTCAGTTCTGGCCATGCTTTTATGAAATAGTTTTTTTCTTTCTTTCTTTAATTTTTACCCTTCCGTGACGGTGAATATTAAAACGATAAATTCATGTCTCATTTTAATTGGAGTTATACATATGTTCTCCTGAGTTTTTATCTCATTCTGCTTGAACATTTATTTTATCTAGCTCTATATTAATCATGTTCGTTCAGTTTGAACATTTTACTATTTGCTCTACTTGTAGTCCACAATATGAAGAAATAAAATTTATTACCTGCATCATTTTCTATATAAATATTTATAAATAGTCATTTCAAATGTAAATCGATTATACATGATACAAAAGTGAAAAAAATTCCATTTTGAGTTCTTATATTTATACAGTTAGTTACAATGAATAGCCTTCTTGTAGGTCTGTTAAAATTTTCGCTAAATGAAAAACACTACCACGGTAATCTTTCTTTTAAAAATATGTATGTGTTTTTCTTCCTCTCTGGAACTAAATTCGAGAGATTGTCTAACTGCACATATTCTCAAACGGAAAACTAAAATTAATTTCTACTATCCAGTCTTTTTTTCAAATTCACCTGGTTTAAATTTTTGATACTTAAATCATTTTATAGCATTTAATGCGAAAGATATGTGGGACAAAGGGTAATTTAAGAATCTAAAGACTCTTACTTTTAGGCTTATTATAAATTTTCCAAAGTTCTTTCCTTTTATTTCCATCACTTCATCAATTTAATAAAATTTTATTTTAAATAAAATTTGAAATTATTTCCGAAGTTCATGTATACAGCTGTTATCAGTACTAGCTTTAAAAGTTCATGAAATTTTTCCAGTAGATCTTTACCACACTGGTAGAATTTATTTCTTTTTATTTAGTGTAAAAACAAAATAAAAGTTATGAATACAGTAATTTGGTCCGATTTAAATTATTTGAAAAGTGTATCTAGAACTAAAAATAATCCAGTATAATGAGTTCTCTGGAAATGAATATAATCAATTTTATAAAAACATTATCTGCCGACCATTATCTTCAAATTTATCTTATTAAACCTTAGCAAAAACAATTTGTGAGTTATTTTTAAGAGAAAATTTACATAATGCATTTATGAACTGTCTTACTTTTCAAACGTTATTAAAAAGTTTAGAATAATTAAAACTAATTAGTTTTGAGTAATTAAAAAACGATAATCACAAACATTGTTAACGAATAATGGAAATAGCATCACGTGTCAATTTCTGAAAATTATATTGTATTTTTCATTTACCGAAATATTTCCATCAAAATAAAACTAAAGTCGTACAGGAGAGGAAAGTATTATTAGTCAGAAAATATGGAATTACGAGTTTTTGGCTCTGTTTGGTTTTGCTATAACTTGCAAATGCATTGTACTGTACAAGAAAAGCCCCATGATGCAGTGCAGTGAGAGTTGACTGCTTGTTGTCGTAGAACTTGCTCCAGAACAAAGCGTGTTTTGTGATCGAAGATTTTGCAGGTAAGCTTTCAAACACTTCCAACTGCTAG
This sequence comes from Cheiracanthium punctorium, assembly GCA_038373885.1. NCBI lineage: Eukaryota > Metazoa > Arthropoda > Arachnida > Araneae > Cheiracanthiidae > Cheiracanthium > Cheiracanthium punctorium. Next base: position 452,571 of record JAWZYV010014373.1, on the reverse strand, counting down.
TACACATGACTTGAACATTGATGTTAAGCATAATGTACACAAAAAAGTGTAGTTACACTGGTCGTTTTTTACCTGACAATTCTTCGCCCACTTGTTTAAATGTTGATTTTTCAAGCTGGCGTGCCGGGTGTTATGAAACATTGGTTTTTTCATAATATCCAATTTAACGTGCATTATAAGTAATGCATTTCATGCCATCAGCTAAGTAACCTCAAAGCAAAGACGCTGAAGGTATTTTCTGTAACAGAAAATTCTCTGAAGATCAAGAGAAAAATTTGGATTCAGCGTTTCAGATGTTCTCTGTGGGGTCATGTTGTCTGAACTGGAGCAGAGAAAGAAGATAATACCCCAGACTTTTGTAAAACTCGAACCAGAGATGGGTTGCACGTAATCTTGAAAATATGGCTTGTATAATTAAAAATTACAATGTTAAATTAAGTCTATTTTTAAATGGCTTAAGCCACCTATTTCATATTACCCAACTATCTCATATCAGCCTCCATTTGTAACTTTTTTAGAAATGTGCATATATATATATATATATATAATTTTTAGAAGTAACAGTTCATTACAGTGAGTCATAGAATGTATTTATGATGACATATTTAAAAAACCAGTAAATTATATGATATTCCATAATATTCTCCTCTCCTCTAAAATAAATAGCTTAATTGCCTTAAGGAGTGAGTTATATTAAATGTTTAACTTAATGGTCTCATTTCGTAAACTTTTAATTTTGAAAAAAAAAATCATTATTCTTCATTTATAAAACTCAGTTTGATGTAAAGGAAATGTTTTACATTGGATTCTAAGCTAACAAAACCACAGCACCCGCATTTCATTTGTAGTCTGCGTAATAATTCATATTTAATACACCAGTTTCAAAACACAAAAAATCCGGAACAATTAAGATGAAAAAAGGAATTCAGCCGTGTCAAATCGCGAATTCATTTGTAAAAGACAACTCGATTTTTAGCCTGGAACTCTGCCAGATTCCTCGAATCTTGCAGACGACGAACGTTTTTCTCTTAAGAATTACAACCGCCAGACCCAAACATCTGTTACGTTTATCCATCTCTGTTGTCTCTCTTTGCTATAGTGTATACCAGCAACAGAATTCTAAAATCAGAATGTTTAATTGCCCAAGTTTTCAAAGCAGACGTAGGACATTAAATATCCTCTCTGAAGGGAACAAAGTACATATATTTGCGGCAGTAGAGATGGGGTTAAATTCGAATATGCTGTGAATAATGACTCTTGGTATTTGTAAACATGGATTATATGTCCGTTCCCGAAAGAGTTTATTGTTTAAACTCCTATGTAATGAAGAGTATTTGGTAGTTGTTATTTGAAATACCAGGTAATCGCGTACGAGTTTGCCGACTGCTTGTACGTTTAAAAATGTTGTTGTGAATTTAGCAAAATGTAATTGAAGCTTTAGTTTAATATAATGTGCCTGTTACCCTCTACCTTATTACCTATTAATCTTGTAGCTATTACCTATTATTTTCACATTTGCTGCTGTTTAAAAGTTGCTATACACAAAACTCATCAAAGACTCAAACTTCAGATGCAATTTAAATTGCATAACATTAACATGGATTGGTACATTAATCACTTTGAAGGTACACAAAAATGGGATGTTTTAGAAAAACAAAAACGAAATTACAGCTGTAAACAAAACATCAAGCTGTGAAGCTAACTGACAGTTTATAGACCAGTTTTTTTCCTACTGTATTGCACAAATTTGTTAAAAAAGATTAGTTAAGAAATATATTATTCATAAATTACGCTTTAAAAGAGTGTTCTGGTATCATGCTCCAACCACGGTTTCCTGGGTCTGCCACGGTCTCGCTTGCCTTTCGGCATGTAGTAGAGGGCAGCAATCTGTAATATCCTCCTGGTATCCGTTAGACGTGGTTTTTTCCATTAACTGTAGTATTCTTTGATTTTTTCGCAGAGGCTCAATATTTTTAATTTTCTAATATCTTCATCGTTGATTTTTTCTAAAATTGTGCTCACCTTTACATATCGCAGGTATTGCATAGCTGCTGCTTGGATTTTAATACTATCTTGGTTACCCGAAGTCCATGTCTCTGAATCATATAGTAAAGCGAGAATTGCCACAATCCTGTGAAACTTTAGTTGCGCTTCTCTTCTTGCTTTCCGCTTTGGTGTTCTTATGAGCGCCACAAATATGTTGCACTTCATATAGTTTTATTCGGATGTCATCACACAAGAAGCAAATGGCACATCCGAGATAGGTACAAGTTTTATATTGGAAAATAACTTTATTATCGGTATTGCTTAAATGATTTACGATTGGAAATCTTTTTCATTGATTTTATTTTCCAACTAGAAGTGGGATAAAATTGCGACATTGGATGTGCTCGAACTACCAACTTTCCGTTTAACAGCTCGTATCACTTCAGTAAACATTTAATTTATCTTATCAAAGATCTAATGAGAAAAATGATAAATTGGGTGCTTCCATCCATGTTTTATTCTGGAAACCTCAAACACAAACATCAATTTAAAACTTTTTTAAAAGCATATAAAGCACTTTTTCAATGGAATCTCGTATATTTCCTTAAAAAAAAAAAAAAAAAAAAAAAAAAAAAAACAACATCTGACTAGATAATCCTGACTCCCTTTTACAATATGGCATTCAACTTAAATACTTGTTTAGAATGCATCAGATTTCTGAAAATAGACTTGTTATCCAAACAGTAGTGAAAGGCGTTCATGGCAAAAAGGAAAGTAAGTAGAAACTTAACCATTAAAATACCAATAAAAACATGTAAATGCCTATAAAAAAATTAAATAACTTTCTGCGATTTTTGTATGTGTGAATCATGGAATACGAAATTATTTTTTATTGAATTCTTATTTTAATATTTGTGAGAGTAATCTAGAGGTGCTGTTTCTTTGGGCCGATGAATGCTATTTTTTTTCCTACAATGCAAAGAAAACGCTCTTAAAAATATCTTTTAATTATATGCATTATAAATGAACTTCCAAAACAATGAGAAAAAACTTACCGACAAGAGCATTTTAACAGCAGAAAATTTAATTAAACCCACGAAAAACAAAAATCTAACAGTCCTATAATAAATGTCAAAAGTTAGCCCTTTCGTCAGTTTCTTTCGCTTTGTTCCAGATAAAAAAAAAAAAAAAAAGAAAGAAACCCTTGCTACCTTGATCCTCAATGGGGCAATAAAAGTTGATCCTTTTTCCCTACATTAAGGTAAACAGCAGTAAAGCTATTTGATGGATGGGGGAGATACTCCGTATTATCCTTTTGACAAATAAGTTTAGACTTTTGCACGTTGGTAATGTAACTATTGCATTGCGGAGCCTTTCCCTGCTTTGATTTCTGTCACAGACAGAAATATTTGTGAAAAGCATAAAAGAAAGTTGATTGATTGCTCTGAAATAAAAGGGGGAAATTTACGGAACCTTTGGTGGTTTTCTTTTGTTCAGCAATTGACGAACTAATTAAGAATGAGAAAAGGAAATGTATACAAATCAATTAAATGTAGTTTCTGTTATATGCAACTGAATGAAAATTGTGTGATACTATAGTTATATTTTCGGTAATAATTTTGAACATTATAAACAATAGATTTATCTAGAAATCATTCACGAAAACAATAAAATATAGTAATATCCCAACAATTATTATTTTGATTTTTTAATTACATTTATATCATCATTTTCTTCGAATTTTTAAAACATATTCTAACTGTATCATTCATCCTAACTTTAGTTTTTTGATTTGTTCATACCTTTCTCTGTTAAGTTACACCTGTTTCGTAAATTGGTTCTTGGTCTACCTAAAAATTTACCCCAAAAGTATATTCATTTTTTAACAATTATTTTGGTCAATTAATGCTCAGAAATGTTTAATTTTGTTGCATAGTATACCAGGCTACTCTTAAATCAATACGCGCAATGTAGCATCTTTCTTCAATTTTAAATTTTCGGTGTTTTATTGAAAAGTGGTCACATGGTTGAGCTACATATTTTTTTTTTTTCTGTGAGATAAAGCCATTGTATTTAAACAAAGAAAAAACACTTTGAGTTCTTATTTTACATTTAATTTCTATGTAATTCATTTAATTATAATTACGCGTAATTATTCCGTTAGATCCTGATCTGTTGTAATTAGATCTTAGTTTAAATTCAACACAAAATCTACACTCATCAGAACTACAAAATATGAAAACAAACTTCTTCACTACAAAATTTCTTAATCATCCTTTTATCTTTTAGTTTCATTTCTGTTTTTACTTCATCTACAAAAAAAGGGTGAATAAAAAGTTTTAGATTTAAGCATTTTTTACTCAGAAAACATAGGAAAATAATTATGAATCGTAAATTAATAAAATGGCAAAAATTCTGCAGAAAGAAATGCAAGTTAAAAAAAAATACAATCTGGAAACTGCAGTTTAGAAATATTAGTACGCAGTTTATTTAGATGCAATTTTTTGTCCGTTGAATTGAGAGATAGAGAGAGAGAGAGGGAGAGAGAGAGAGAGAGAGAGAGAGAGAGAGAGAGAGAGAGAGAGAGAGAGAGAGAAATTATCTTAAAAATTATCTTTAAAATTATCTTAAAAATTATAGGAACTAATGACGAAGGGGTAAAATTTTAGTGCATCCATTAAAAAATATTTCCGTTTAGGCTATACTGTACGCTGTAAGAAATACTTGTAATTTTACCATACATATTGCTGTAAAATAATACAGCACTATGTGTTGTAAATCCACTCAAAAATGATGCAATGACATTAATAAGCCAATCACGAAGAACCTATGGCAATGATTATATGACAACGCACCGGCTACATCACGTGTTGGCGTTACGTTTACCCATACGTTGTGCTATAAAATAATACAGCACCGTGTGTTGTAAATCCACTCACAAAAATGACGTAATGATGTTGATAAGCCAATCACGAAGAACATTGTATAGCAAATTGGCACAGTCTACAGAACAATGTGTGGATAAACGCCAACATCACAACGTACTGGCGTTAAGTTTACCCACACGTTGTGCCATAAGCGTAAAGTTTTCAAAATTATTGGGGGGGGCGGGCCCCACAACCACATTTATTCACGTCAGTGGCGTAGCAAAGGGGGGGGTGTTAGGGGAGTCATAACCCCCATGAGGAATTTTTTGCCTTACAAAATGTATATTCTTCACTCCCTTATCATACACCCATATACATATATGTGAGTTGCAGAAGTCGTAACCTCCCCCCTCCCATGAAAAATTTCTTGCTACGATACGTATTCACGTACATATAACTTTCTCATAGCTGCCAACTACTACGGAAGATAATTAACCACTTTTTTTACATGATTTTTCGGCTTAAAAAATAGCAAAATTTTTGTGCTGCGCGCGCGAGCTGGTTACTATTTTGAAAAGAAATAATTTAAAAATATACTGTTTACAAAAAGTGGTTAATTATATTCCGTAGTAGTTGACGGCTGACTTAAGTGTAAATTATTGGAGGCGCTCGAGGTCTATGGGTCCATAGAATTCTACACCTATGTAAGGTAAGTATCCATGTTAGTATATTCCTACTATGTCATAATTTAAAAAAAGAAGCAAAGTAATAAATCCAAAGGAGGTAAAAAAAAAAAATTTCGATGAGATAGTGCATTTTAGACACATCTGAATTTTTCTTCATTTCATACTTTACATTGCATAATCTGATTTTAATTAACCAGAGCCTGGCGAGGGCAGCTTATAGTAATATTGTGTGTTACGTGGCGTCACAATGAATACTAAATCATGATTGAAATCAAAAGAAGAAAAATTTTAAAAGTACAAGTAAAGTTTTTTTTGAACGTTTGTAAATGGCGTGAAATACTTTTTTTTAATGTTAGTATAAATTAGTTTTCTGTATTTAGTGGTAAATTATTGGGTGGGCTCAGCCCCTATTCACATTTTATTGGGGGGGGGGGCTCGAGCCCCACGGGCCCATATAACTCTACGCCTATGCTTTGTGCTGTAATTTTTTTTTCCGTGTACCCGGAATTCGGAAAAACAATATTATTTCTTACATGGCAGAACTATTCAGAATGCTTATAAGACGAAATTAAGAAAACGGCTCCATTTCTGATTCTACAGTAGTAATAAACTTACTTTTATTCATTTACTTACTAACATTATATATTTTTAACAAATTTAAACATAGAAAACATAAGGAATATATGTTGTCTATGTTTAAATTTATTTCATAATAATTTAAGAAAAATTACGAACATTTCAGTAACATATACTTCGAAATTTTTGCCGTCGCTTTCCCCCACCTTTTTTCTTCTTTTTTTGGTTCAGGATTTGTTAACATTCTATCCGCCTCTTCCCTTTCTGTTTTTTCTTCATTATTTATTACCAGAGAGATGCGTTCGCTTTTATTTATTGCACATGTGCGGTTTTGTTATCGAGATTGCTGTGTGGGTGGTGCGGTTGTTTACGCATTTGTTTTGTTTTGACACTAGAGGGTGCGTACGATAGCTTAGGTCAAGGCTCACGAAGTCAAAAGGTTTTTTTTTTTCATTAGCAGTAGTCGCTGTTCTTTTATGTATCAATTTCATGCTCTTCGTTATATATATTTTTATATCTGTTTAGTCCTTATTCTTGCAATCAGCGCGGAATACAAAAGGAAGACCGAAAGACCGAAAAATATGAATGGTTTAGACCTGGGGATTCGGCTTGCAATAGCAATCTTTTCTCTAATTTAAAAGAACCAAAACTAATTTTTTAAAAAATAATTATTTAAATGGAGTAAAATCAGTCAAAATTAATATTTGACAAAATTAAAAATGTCTAGATTTCCTTCTTTTACGAATTTAAAATCAATGATGAACAAAAACATTACTGAAAATTTCAATAAGCATTCATATCACTTTTATCAATGCAACATATTAGGCTACTTGAAACTAATCTCCTTTTTTACTGTAAATTCAAACAAATAAATTTTCAACAAGTTTCTAATTTGAGCAATCTAGGCAAGTTAATTAGTCTAAATTTTACAGTCTATAATCAATTCTAATCCAGAAGTTGGGCCTAAACATAGGAATGGCGTGCTATGTGCTGAATTATAGGTAATATTAGGTTATAGGTAGGGTTATATTAGGGTACTGAATTATGGGTAGAACATTATAGGTAACATTTTCTTTTCACTCAAGAATGACCACCTTCTCTATTTTTTATCGTTAACTGCCCATGGAGGAAAAATTTCTAAACATGTCAAAATTTGTTATCAGATGTACGCTACTATAGAATTTTGAAGAGATATCTCTTTTTTCCTCTGAGATCACGCGGATATGTGAATAGAATGCTGTGGCCTCCTACCCTACAGCTTACTAATTTCGGAAAATGCTGTCAGAACCGCTAATTCAGTACCTATGCTTAAAAAAATCACTTCAAAAATTTCTTAATATTAGATTTATTCGTTTTGGCTATTCAAAAGACTGACATACGGAAAAAAGACATAACTTTCTCTCTGGTCTACTAATATTAGTAATTTTTGTCAGAATTTCAATTTATCATTTTTTTTTTCGGGTTTAAATATATCTGTACTTTATTATTTAGCTCGAAAGGAAGTCTAGAATAACTAAAGAACAAATTCGATGAGAAAATTCACCTGAACTCTTAGAAAAAAGTTTAACGATCAACTTCAAAAAGTCAAACGAAAATACGACAATCTGGAAAAGAAAAAAAAAATTAAGGGAATGAAAATATGTCATTTGTTCTAAGATTTTCAAACTATTTCGTAGAAGATTCGAGGGAAGAGGTAAGTTTTCATTGCTTTTCGACAAACTTGACTGGTTTTTTTTTATGCCTGAGAGGTTGTGCGTAACCGGCCTTAAATAAATTTCTCGTTTTGATTGTTTCAGAAAATACCCTTTAAAAGAATGGATTTTTTATGTGATCTGCTACTAAAAGTCTGGTGCGCGACTCTACACTATATTTAAAATATAAGGTAAAACGTTGCTGCTTATGGAATGAAAGGTTCGTAGCTAGTATTTTTCTTTGCAGATTGATTCTTTTGCAATGGATGATATTCTAAGATATTTGATAAGCGGATGTGTATATGAAAATGAACCACTCATTTCATTAAAATTTTAGTTAAAATAAAAGTCCTCTGTCTTGATTGCAATTTAAAGAAAATCCGAGAACTTTGCAATGCGAGGTTTTACTTATTAATATTCTATTTTTAATATCTTTGAAGATAAATATATATTTCTTAAAATAAATATAAAGAAAATTAGTTTGTGTGGTTACAAAAGAGTTATTAAACTTTATTAATAATAAATGTAACTTATTTTTTTTTTTAGATGTTGCAAGGACATAAGCAAGTTATTATTTTTCGTTGAATTAGATGTTTCATGAATGGTTACGCGGGAAAGACATACACAGAAGTATTTGTTATTTTCGTTGATACATAGTTCATATTTTATTTTTTTTTTACATCATAAAGCAAGATAAAATAAAATCATAATACATTAAATAAAAATGCTAGAACATAATTATGTAAAAGATTAAAAATAAATCTATGTATTATATAAAATTGCCTTTGAAGCTGTAAATGGAAAGCACTTGAGGTTTAATGAGATTTATAAAACGTGTTTTATAAATGATACTCAATGTTATCACGCTATAATTATAGAATATTAAAAGGTTAACAAAAAATAAATAATTAAATAAATAAAAAAATATCCATGTCTTAATGAATAGTAAGTGTTATTATTATCATTATTATCATCATTATTATTATTATTTATGAATATTGATACTTTTTAATAATTACATACTTTAAGCTACATTAGGTTACACTAATGCTAAAAGTCATCCTTCCTCGTTCAATGATAGGTTTATTTCATGGATTTAATATTTTTCTCTCTTTCTCGTTTATTTGAACTGAATAAATTTAGAAATAGTACTTTTTAAATTTCGTAAAATTACTCTATTCTTCTATGAGAAATTCATTTTTTAAACTCTTTTACTGTCCATGATGTGATAAATCCATTTTATTCTCTAATATGTTTATATTTTCTTACATTTTTTGAATAGTTGAGTTTGTCTGAAAATACATTTGTCATACATTAAAAGATAATTAAAATGAGTATCTGAAAAACTAAGATTAAAAATTAACTTACTGAATACAATAGGTTGTCAGAAGCAAAAAGAAAAGAACTTACCTAAAAGAAAAAGAAATAAAGTTATAGTATTAATATCTTTGGAAGGCAAATGCGTACTACTTCAGAAAATCAACACAAATTTTAATTCATAATTAATTTAAGACGTAGAAGAAGAAAAAGGAGTAGAACTGTAAGACGCATCAGTTCTAAAGTATTTACATTCACTAGACAAATTTCTCTGAAGATATTAATATTTGTATGCAAAACACATCTTACGTAAGAGAAAGATTTCTACAATTTAATAAATTCCATTTAAACCATACATACATAAAAGTATAAAATTACTCCTTCAGTAGGTTTATTTTACTCATGTTGGTTTTATACAAATTCATTGAATTTTAATTGATTTCAATGACAGTTTTTGAGTGCTTTTTTTTGCTGTTGTTTTAGAGCCATACCGCCAGTCTAAAGCTGATAAAAAGGCCACATGAATTCTTGCAAATAATCAAATCTCACAAGAATCCAAATCCAACATAGCAGGGGTACACCACCCTAGAACACTCAGTGGGCTTCAAAATATCTCAAGTACAAACTTTCATTAAATCGGAGGAACAACACGACTATACCATCCGGCGGCGAATTGCAGATGACACATTTGAAAAATAGTTTCCAGGATGGCAATCCACACTAAAGGGACACTCTTATTCGCATCTATCTGGAATTATTTTTTTCCTCTACATCTTTTTATGCACGGTCTTTCCCCGAGCTTCTTGGTGTGCTGGAAGCATTGACCAGGGAGTCATTAGCAGCCGCCAGCCTCATTTATCTCCCTTAGATCTGCCGTTGGTCCGCCCGCACTTTCTCTCCCCTCAAACAGTCTTATCTCGGAACAACGGATATATACGGCACAAATAAATAAATAAGCAACGGCTGTTTCATAGTTCCCGGCGTTGAAGTTTAGAGAGGAACACCCTGCGTTATAGTTTCAGTATTTAAATATATAATGTTCATGACGGGAACAAGCAGAGATATGAGAAGTACGTAGAGGAGGGATTGAAAGCGCAGTATTTGTGTATTTAAGAACACGTGCAACCGAAATTGTGTTACATTAAAAGAAAAAAAAATGTACAGTGATTGAACCTTTTTTCTATTTTTGGCAAAAGAAAGGTTCTGCAGGTTTATTTAATATAGGGTTATTCCAAGCAAATCGAAATCCAGAATCGCATAAGATTCCGCTAACGCAATGACCGAAAGAACTCTTCCCACATCATACAAAGAGAGGTTCATAAATTACGCTATTAAGTGCTTTAAACAAAATGCTTGTTCACGAAAGCAAGAAATACACATGCATATCAAGACATTTGGTACAGATTGTTTTTCAATACTGCCTGCATGGGCATCAAAACATTTGTTCCATCACAAACTTTCCATAAAAATATAGGCAAAGCTATATAGAGACTAAGCTTCTGAAAAAATCAATTGCTTATTTTTAGACTATTTATTATTAAAAATTATGTTTATAAATCTTTAAACAAAAAGTGTGGCTATTAGAATAATAAAAGTTACAATTTTAAAATATGCTTATTTGTAACTTACTAGTTAGACAAAGTATGAATGCAACAATGTGCTCCATTTCAGCTCTGAAACACTGTACCGTATTTAAACAAGTCGAGAAAAAACATTTTTAGCTATATAACATGACTTTAGATTATTTATTTTAGCTCAATAGAACCTAAAAACCAATAGCTTTACTACTACAACATAAACTAAGTACCACTTATAAAGATAATTTAGTTTTAAACAAACAAAAATATTTCTAGCATATAAAAACAAAGATTTGCCTTCTGAACTGTAACAAATTATGTAAATTTTTTCAAAGCACACGGAGTTCTGGCAAGCAAAGGATAATATCTAAAATAAATTGGAACTAATGCTAGCACCTCTTTAAAATTAACTCGAAAGCTACACTACAACTCATATAACACCGTGCCCATCTTTACATATCATTTGTTAACATTACATATCATATTCAACAATACATATCATTCGTTTCTTAGGCTTATATAGTTCTCCCACAACGGCTTGTTGTTGACAAGTAACAAGAATTTGTCAAACGAAAATGTAAGATGTATCTTCATACATAAATTGTTAATTTTGTATCCTGTTTTACGATACGTAAGATTGCCTCAAACACTGCAATACCTTGAAGGTAATTTCAAATAAAAGATTTCTTTAAAAATAAAACTAGTTTCGTTCATTTAAGTTTTTTCTTCATACATAAATATCACCCCTCTTAAAAAGTCAGAAGACTGATCAGAGCACGCGTAGTATAGAAAAAGTACTTGATGGAAATGTGTAAACATACCTTATTTAGATCCTAGTGTGAATAATTATATCAATAATATATCGCCCTTTTTAATTCTTTTAATTTATCAAAAGGGAAAACACTTTTCCTACTGCAAAATGCTAGGTGCAATGTTTGCAAAAAATAATATGGTCAAGAAATTCAGTTATATGTCAGATCCATGCTTCTAAGTTACAGGAATTCGTGTTTTTAAATCATTGCAATGTCATCCTTAGTTGAGCTATGTGTGGAATATTTATTTGGCACTACCTTGAAGAGAGGACAGTTCACATCATTTCAAATATGACTGATCTTTAACCAGAAGTTCCACCAAAATTTAGGACCTCGTCGAAAACAGAATAATAATTCCCGAATATCTCTCTCCAAAATAACTTTCTAATGATCACACAGAAGACATGGAGTAACGGATTTGCATACATGTTCCTCATAGTATACACAGTCACACTTTAATTCAATGTTAATTCTGAAGCCATACTTGTGAAGTAATGCAAACGATTCAAATTTGGTGTCCAATGAATGAATAGTTTGATCTCTAGCGCATCGGAACTGCGCATCCAGCAGACGTATATAAGGAGCAGTTCTTCAACGGTTGTTAAAACTTTCGGTTTGATTGCGATTCAGATGACCTTTCAACAACTTAAAAAATGCCTCGCTGCAGGATTCGCGCTCATTACGAGCAACTGTCAGAGTTAGACAGAAGTCGTATCATTGGATTGAAAGAGGCCGGTTGGACTAATCGGAGAATCGCTCGTCATTTGAGTCGAAGCGATGCGACGATTCGAAGATGCTGGCAAGGATGGGTGGAAAATGGCAGAGTGCAGCGTCAGGATGGTAGCGGTCGACCAAGGGCTACAACAGATCGTGAGGACAGAGTGATGGTCCGATCAGCTGTCACAGCGCCTTCTTCATTTCTATCAACCATCAGACGTTCAACCCAAACACCAGTGTCCATCATGACTATTCACAGACGGTTGAGAGAGCCACCTCCCTACACCGCCTGCCTACGCCAGAGAGCCTACGCCACCTGCCACTCACGCCTGCACACTGCCGAGCCAGATTGCAGTGGTGCAGGGCTCGATCAGGTTGGAATGATGCCGACTGGGGACGTATAGTCTTTAGCGACGAATCCCGCTTCCAACTGTGTCCTGACGATCATCGAAGGCGTGTTTGGAGACGCACAGGGCAGAGAGGGGATCCTGCTTTCACTATTGCACGCCACACCGGCCCTCAACAAGGCATTATGGTCTGGGGTTCCATTTCCTTTGACAGCCGGACCCCTTTGGTCGTCATTAGAAGTACACTTGCTGCACAGCGGTACGTGGACGACATCCTAAGACCTGTTTTGCTACCGTTCCTTTTGCAGTGCCCTGGGCTGGTTTTTCAGCAGAACAATGCCAGACCACATACGGCTCGTGTTGCTCTAAACTGTCTGCAAGCTTGTCAAACTCTTCCTTGGCCTGCCAGATCGCCAGATCTCTCTCCCATCGAGCATGTCTGGGATATGATGGGAAGGCGATTGTATCTGGCACGGACTGTTGATGACCTCGTTCGACAATTGAAACCAAATTGGAAGGAAATACCGCAGGAGACCATCCGGGAGCTTTATCGGTCTATGCCACGCCGTGTGGCAGCTTGTATCCAGGCTAGCGGTGGGTCGACACCTTATTAAACTTGTTACTGTAACTCTGAAATAAATTATTCAATTGTTCTGAAATTTTAATCATTTACTACTCTGTACATTGTCTTCCTATCCACCAATTTTCATCTCAATCGGACACCTCCTTCTTGGTGCGTCGATTTATTTGTTATAGAGTGTACTTGTGCATGAGGTACATTTTATATGACATTATCACTTACTTCTTTTTAAGTAAAGTTGAGGAAATTTTGATGATGGTTATACCACCTACATATATATCTGTCTAGCAATCTATGCATCAATCTCTAAATCAGGGGCGTAGCCAAGGGGGTGGTTAGGGGGATCATAACCCCATGAGGAATTTTTTGCCTTAAAAATGTGTTTATTCACACCTTTATCACACACATGTATGCATATATGTGAGTTGCAGTAGTCTTAAATTTCTGGCTACGCCCCTGCTCTAAATACATGCACATTTATAATTTATTCGACATTTGTAATATTCATTTTTCTACAAATAATCTGTTTAACCAATTAATATTCCACGTTGAATATAACCAAATTTTCCCTTTTATTGCATATAAATAGGTCTTTTATATCCTCTATTGTTGACTAATAAATATCTTCTACGAAAAATAATCCGTTTTTTTCTCATTGAATTAGTTTGATAAAACAAAGCTGTTTTTTGTTGGTTTTTCTGGAAAGATCATGTAAATAAGCAATTGAAATCCAGTAAAATATTCGTGATCAAGGAGCATAAACCTGAATTGGGAAAACTATTTTTAAAAATCGTCAGTTTAACAGATTCAGTACTGAAAAAAAGTATATAGATCTCTACGGTGTTGTGAACGTCACCACTGTAATATGGGATGTTTACAGGAAACTCCTGATATTGACCTAATTTCACTAACGAATTCTTTTCCTACAGAGTTATGCGTGGAATTTGATTTACTTTCTTTAGAAAATGACGAGACGATTTTGTAGTTATTGTATTGAGTTTGTATATTTATCCTCTATGGGAAATAAAGTGTGAGTAACTTTGGATGTGTTTTTACGATGTGCAAATATATAATGACTGCATAAAGTATTTCGCTGCGAAGTGATATTCACACAATTCCATTAATCTTCTGAGTGTTTGAGGGCCAAACCTGTTTAATGTACCACAGTTTTCACTGCAATGCACCTGCATTATTTTGGTAAGTAAAATAAAAGCATTTCACACACGCACACATAATTTTGCAGCTTAAAAATTAGAAATGCGTGTTTAGAACCGATTTTCTCTTAAATAAAAAATTGTTTTAATCTATATTTATTATTTTGTAGAGTTCAATTCAACGCAGTAGCGTGTGAAAAGTATTTTATTTTATTTTGTAAAAATATTTTAATCATGAATCCCCCAACGTTTAGTGTTTTCGATTCCAACATTGTAAAGACTAAACGAAGAATATTCCCTTCTGAGTTCACCGTTTATTTTCAGCATTAGTGTTTCAGGACTCTGGGCCCATGCTTTACTGTGTCTCAAGATTAGGTTAAAGTGGCATTGAAGCAACGCTAGATACAAAAGGGACTTTCCATCCTTGCTAATTTCAAGCATTAGTACTCGAGTACTCTATGGGCTCGGCGTTACTCTGTCTCAATATTTCGTCGCATTGGCATTGAAAAAACGCTAAATACAGAAGGGACCTTTCACCCTTTCTTATTTCAAACAACAGGAGTGAAAGTATCAGACCTTTCTGTGTTCACCGATATTTTCAGTGGGAAATTAAATTCGATACAAAGAACCCGTTTATTACGTACTAGCTGGCACCCGTCGAATTCGACGGTCACTTTATTGACTGTAATATTCAAAAATAAATGGGAACGATCAAGAATGTCACCAAGGTCTTGAACAAAACTACAGGAAAAATCAAAGAGCGACGCGGGCGGAACATGGCTTGTGACAGAAAGTAAACAAAAGGTTTCACGACAGTTCTTAGCAACTGTACAATGACGATGAAATGATTGAAATCTTTAAAAAAAATTTTTAACTATCTTTATTAAGTAAAAAAAAGAAGAGTAGATATTAAATGACGAACGGGCAAATACAGTTATAAATTCTGATTGAGCATTTCGTTGAAGACGATATTTTGGGTAAAGTCATCGACCACGAAACGTCCAGGTGAATTCTCTTAAATGATTCTCCAGGTGACTGCCACAGCATTCTTTGATCTAACCATTGAAAGAGTGAGATACAACATTCCATGAGAAAATACGGGCGCAGAAATGTAAACGCCAAAAGTATGAAGCGAAAATAGTGAAAAATTTCGGAATTCTGCAAGAGACAAAAAAATCTAATCCGCCAAATGGCGATCGCGCGCTCCCTGCTTTATTTGCGTTTTCTCAAGCTACCCTCGATGGTAAAGATCCAGTATCAGACAGAAAACTGAAAAATTAAAGAAATAAAAGATAAATCGCTAACTAAAGAAGGAGTTCGTAACTGCCGTCAATGTCGTTAACAAACCACAATATATTTGTATGGAGAAAAGTTTGAAAAAAATCTGAAACACTTTCATCTTTTAAATACTCACTAAAGTGCTGTATATTAAAAGCGTATCATAATACATGCGCCGTCCCTATTTTTCTTCCTTGTTTCATTAAATTGAAAAGTGTAATATTATTCATGGCCGTGCCGTATTTTTCTTCCTTGTTCCACAAAACACCTTTTTTGGAATCGAAATCTACAGCTGCTAAAACTGTTTTACAATCTTCGCCAAGCATATTCCAACTATACTTCACCATTTTAAATACTGTTCGGAATAAGCATCATAATCCATGAGTGTGCTATATTTGTCTTTCTCGTTGCATAAAACACATCTTTGGAATTAATATCTATATTAAATTTGCCTACTAAAGCTATTTTACAATCATCGCCAGGCATGGTTCGGTTTTAAGTTTTTTTTTTTTTTTTTGCCGCAAACTTGGCGATCAATTATCAAAAATCGCAAACCTTGTCAGACTTATTCTCCCCCCCCTCCCCCTTCCGCGTTATGTGGCAAACACATTTAAAAAGATTTCCACCGTGAAAGTTCATCTCTACAAAACCTGTCTACAAATCATATCGACAGAATCGAGTAGAAAAAGTCTGGGCGCGAACGAAATAGCACCCTAGTGCTAATAAGCAATAAAGCGCTAAAGTAAAGAAGGCTTTGTGGTTTATTAAATACATTTTGCTGTCATACAAAGCCTTCTTTATTTAATAAACCCCCCTGGTTTATTAAATACATTTTGCTGTCATTCAATGTTATTTCTATGGCGAAAAATTGCACATTTGAAGTTCCGCTACGCCTGATCCCTTCGACTTTAAAAACTTTTCTCTTTAGATGACACATCTACGGTCTAAAACCTTTTTTTAGACCTCTGAACCAAATTTTTACACATAGCTGTTCTTTCAATTATGTGGATACCGGAAAAACATGTTTCAAATTAATATATAGAAAAAATTAAGGAAATAAGCGATAAAGCGCCAAAATAAAGAAAGCTTTTATGATTTCCAGATGTATTTAATAAACCACAATGTTATTTCTATGGCGAAAAATTGCACATTTGCCGTTCCGCCATGTTTGATCTGTTCGACTTTTTCTCTTGATCACGCATCTACAGGCTAAGGCCTTTTTTAGACACTTTAAAAATTCTCTTACTCCTAGCCGTTCTCTAAATTAGTGGATACAGTAAAAACACGTTCCACATTAACAGATAAGCGATAAAGCGTCAAAATAAAGAAGGCGTTTTTAGCTGTCAACAATGAGTTTTAATAAACCACAATGTTATTTCTATGGCGAAATATTACCAGTTTTGGCGAGATCGCCAAGTTTGTCGTAAAAAAGTAAGTCTCCAAGACTAAACTCAATTTGGCAATATCTGCCATACTTCGTGAAAATTTGGCCAAAGCCTTTTAATTCAGAATGCGATTAATTTTTATTTATGGTGAAGTAATTCGAAGTCGGTTTTCATATATTTTTTTTAAATCGCTCTTATTCTAATCAGAATTTAAAACAACACATTTATTATCACTACACACTGTTGCCACATTTGCCACACAACATTTACAAACGGATGCAATTTCTAACATACTTTTCCAAATAAATCAAACCTTGCGGAGCTAAGGCAATCGTCTGCGTTAATAAACCACAATGTTATTTCTATGGCGAAAATTTGCACCTTTGCCGTTCCACCACGCCTAAACCGTTCGACTTTTTCTGATTTTCTCTTTTGATGGCACATTTACGGGCCGAGACCTTTCTTCAGACACCTCAACCGAGTTTTTACACCCAGCCGTTCTCTCAATTCGGTTGTCGAAAGAAAAACATGTTTCAAAATAATATATAGATACGTCACTGCCCGAACTTTTTATGGGAAAAAAATCACAGATTCCAAAACACTCAAAGGGTTATTAATTTACATTAATTTTAAGAACCATAATAGCAATACATGTTTACAATTTACAACAGATTTTAGAAAAAGATTCTATTTTGAGAGATTTATTACATGGTGAAATATATGATTCCACTAGTAGTAAGCACATGTGTATCACATTCATTAAAGGGAAAGCGATGACCATAGTCTCATTAGCCACCGCCGAGTTCATTTATCTCCTTTAGATCTTTTGGGTCTGCCTCCCGTTTCCAGATCCCTCAGTCTATCTCCCTCACTCTTTCTATTTCTTTCCCTTATCTCACGAACAACGCATGTGTTCTAATACGGGAAAGAAATAAATGTGTAATAGCTCAAACGGTCTCTCACCGTTAAAGTCCCTCTTGCCTTTTCCCATTTGCTTTAATGTGATGTAACTGATTTATTTAGTGCTATTTGCATTTTCCATTAAATAGAAGGAACTTGCATACAAAAGAAAACACCGAATATAGTTTAGGGGAAGTTTTTAAAGCACAGATTTTTGCAAGCAACAAATATATTTTTTTCCAAATTGCATTAAGCAAAGTAACTTTAACATTTTCTAACGAAGGCATTTTTGTGAAAATGTATTTTTAGATACATGTTTTTCAATGTATAGTTTTTATTATGTTCATTGCAAAATCGTTTCACTGAAAATATATTTTAAATTGTGATTGTTAAAATTTAACCCATAACCAAATGAAACTATTTTATTTAAAATAAATTTAAATATGCTATTATCACCGCGAATTTGAAATTTCCTGATAAATAATTCACACAATTACTTGTCTATCATGGCTGTCTTTGGAAAAAGCAAAAAACATTTTAAATTGGTTCCTTCAAGCTTAAAATAGCTTCGATTCGGGGGAAAAAATTAGTATTTTGGTAGAATTTTTACTTCTATAGAAAATCGTATCGCTCAAGGAGTTTTACTTGCATCCTGTAGGTTTTCTTGATTTATTATTGGAAGTTTTAATTCGGTTTTTTTTTTTCGGCTTCCATGATTTCAGTCTTCGAACACCCTTTTCTTCCTTCAAAGTACTTTCTGCGATAAGAATGATGTAATCACTAAATTTATATTTATTTTACTTAATTTATCTACAAAATACTATTTATACTTAATTTATCTACAAATAAAGGTATCTGGTTCATGTTTTTTTCATAATAGTTCCTTTCCGTACCATTATTTTCTTTTTATCTTGTCAGGAAGACTATCTATTCTTGCACAAATATAGTTAACCTAACTATAATGTGTTCCTATGTTTCACATGATATTACACAACAGGTAACTGACTTTCAATAAATATTTTTTAAAATTAAGCACTTTAAAATAATTCTTAATGTATAAAATTACAGAATGCGTCCAAGAAATGGGTTTTTAGGATTCTCCAAGCAGCCAACAATACGAAATGTGTTTTTGTTCAGTGATTGATGTTATAATGTAGATGGGAAAATTGAATTAACGGCAGTGTAAGTTCATTAAAGGTGAGTGATCATTCATTTTCTTGTCGTAAATTCAAAAAGAGAACTTCAGTCAGTGGTCAGAAAAGTTTCTGCACTAAATATATTACTGAGAAAGTCCGAAATCTGGACAATGTCGACTTTTACCGGTGAATATCAACATTCACATAATCGCTTGGTGTATGTCCAAAATATTTGCTTAATATTCTTATCTCTCGCTTACACTGACAAACTTCGACATTCACTATACACTAATGGTGAGTGGTGAATATGTCGAAGATTTGCATAAATGCCCCAAAGGCGACATAACGTTTCCGCCTCTCTTTCTAAGAGGAGTAACCTATCCTAGGTGAGGAGAGAGGCTTGTCAGTCTATAGAGGAGTTGTCAGTGAGGACTAACCGCAGAGAACTAAAATGCAATGGTAGATTTAAAGAGCGGCAAGGGATTGGTTTGCTTGGACACGTAGCTTTAGATTCTAGTGTGAGAAGAAGAAAGGGTGATCTATATTATTTGTCCTTTTAATAATAATAGAATTTGTTCTTGGATAAATAATCAGCATTAATATTTTACTTTTACGTCTAGCCAATGCTTGGCATTTATACCATAGTAGACTTTTCTTCTATAACCGTGGGAAACCATGGATTTATGGGGAAATAATCTTCTCCAACAGAATAAGAATATTTTTGCTGCGTTTTTGTCTTTCTGTTGACCTCGGCTTTTCTTTTCGGCTTCTGCAAGATCCTGTCGACATACGCCGAAGGTAGGCCGAATATATTAGAATATGATCAAAAATTCGGTCTTTCACGAACTTTTTTGGTATGTTTTGACATTCACTGGTGAAAGTCAACATTCTCCGATTTCGGTCTTTCACAGTAACAAATACATTCAATAAACAACAACTAGTGTCTGTGATTTATAATCGCTTAAAATAGTCGATCCGACTCTATTCCGCTCTCTCTCTCCCACGAAATAAAACACCCTGTATTGCTGATTACCAATAAAACTGATACCTCAGAAGAAAATGGCTCTAATTTATATCATGCATTCTTCATGCGGAAGAAAAAAATATAGAAGAAAAGAAATCAATTGCGAGACAATTTCTACCGAAAGAAATTGCATTTTTTTTTCTTCCAAAATA
The DNA here is from genome assembly GCA_038373885.1 of Cheiracanthium punctorium. Taxonomy (NCBI): domain Eukaryota; kingdom Metazoa; phylum Arthropoda; class Arachnida; order Araneae; family Cheiracanthiidae; genus Cheiracanthium; species Cheiracanthium punctorium. Next base: position 432,386 of record JAWZYV010014373.1, on the reverse strand, counting down.
TTTCCGTTAAAAAAATGAATAAACAAATTTTTGTGCAAAATGGCGTTTTGTTGCATAGGCTTCCACAACCCATAAGCTGATAGATGAGGCGGAAGACGCGATATCCCGTCGTATTTTACCAAAATTGTTTCACGGGCTAGACAGTTTAAATTGTATTCACAAGCCACTTCTATACATCATCCCCAGCCTGTAGAATTGCGCTGCTGTTCCTTTTTATATTATATTTTTAGAGGGGGTTGGATAGTACGGGCATTTTTCATAGGGTTATGTATGTGGAGGAGGAAAAGTAAGAACGCCGGAGAAGAATATAGGGATATTTAAGAATATATGCTTTTCAACAAGGCTCCGCTGTTCGTTGAGAAGTGGTGGTGAGAATTCACTCTTCAAAACGGGAGATGCTACGATGTAAATAGAGTATGGAAAAAATGTTACTTAGGAAATCTAGAGAATAAACATACTTTACAAGGTGTAATGTATGAACAGAAGAAAGTGTATGTAAATGGCATACATGTATAGGTGGCCATTATTCTCGTAGCAAATACCGTCACCTAAATGGGTGAGTATGAAAAATGGAGAACAAGTTTTTAAAGTTTGATTTTTTTTCAATATATAAATATATATAACATATAAAATAAATATACTCTTAAAATTCAAAATTTCTATTAGTTTACTTCAAAATTCTATAGGAGCTTAACAACTTCCGTTTTCAACAAAGGATTTGTCTTCGGAACTAAATTTGATATAAAATATATATATATATATAAATATCCCTTCTTTCCCCATGTCTTTTCGTCTCCATAGCTCTCAAGAATTTCCAGGGAGTATGAGACCCGAACATTTTAATAATCAATAAATGCACCTTTTTCTGAACATGTGATTATCTTTCAAACCATGTGATCCGCAGTAATAAAAGTTCAAACATCGCTCAGAGGGGATCTTTAGCGTGGCCTCTGTTGCCGTGTAAATATGTGAGAAAAGCTCTTCAATAAAAAATATGTTCTATCCAGAAACATCGACAGCCGCAGCCACGAATAACGGGCTGCTCCAGCGCCCCGCGGATTCCATCTTAGTTGCAGCCAGACAATATCTCCAAAGACCGAAAGCAGCTCATAATCTTTCATATGCATACATACACACACACACACATACACACACACACACACACACACCACACACACACACACATATATATATATATATATGAACTTCTTTTAGCTTTGATAGTTCTGTTTCGTTATAACATCTGCGGCCTATTGTTTCCATTGTTATTCTTTTTATTTATTTATTTATTTTTCTTTTTTTAATTGTTCTTGTTATATACTATCACTTACTCGAAGGATAAATAGGATATCCATGCTACGTAAGTTTAGCTGTTTTATATAGATACTTTAACAATAAAATGCATTTGTATAAGTTTTATGAAATACAGCAACACTTTTTAAATGGTGTACGAAAAAAAAACAACGTTTTAAAAATATGTAAAATATTGAATAACCAAAAAATTTCTTCTACGAATGATTTTTATTTATTTTCTTTCACAAAAATTATTTACCTAATAATAAATGCGATTCATCATTTTAAGTAAGATAATTTTAAATATGCATCTTTATCCTAAATAATTTACACATTTAAAAGAGTCACATTCACATACAATTAAATGCTATGTATTTTATTAACTCACATTCTTCATTAATAACAAAAAAATGAATTAATACTTGTTATAATGGGTATATGTGGCACAATTATAATTAACTTTTTCGAGTTGTACTCTTTTAGCTGCACTGTAATCTAGAAGTTTACACTAGATTAACACTGCGTAAAATTCTTGAGCATATAATATATGAAAAAAAGGCCTTTCTTAGCTTTTAGTCATATTCACTAAATGCATTAAAGATGGAACATGAGCTTTGCCTAAATCTAAACTGGAACTGTGTTAAATTGACTTAGTGTAACAAGTTTAGAAGTATTAACTAAAATTTGTTGCACTGAAAAGCTTGCGTTTTACTCCCCCGTGCAATTATGCTGAATTCCGCTGGTAAGTCGAGTTACGACTGTGCGTATTCAGTTGTTCAACAAAGTTACTGGAAGTTAATTTTGCGCTTAATGAGGTGAAATTACTGTCATTATGCGTTGAATCACTAAAGTGGTCTTTCTCGGTTCCTTCATAATAAGTGTGATGTTTCATTGCGCTACTGTCAATTTCAATTTATCTTAAATTAAATTTTCCCAACAACATGTGATAATTTCATGACTCTTAAATTCTTTCAGCCGATAACAATGCACTACGTAATTAAAAATTGACTTTATGAAGATTTATCGTTATTATTCGCGTTTGTAGCTCAGATTTTCCTTTGCAGCATTAAACTAAATTCTAAGTGAATGCTGTCTGCAGTCCAGACCCTGAATACTGTTCATAAGTTTAACAATAGGTTATTTTAGGCTGACAAAATATTTTATTTTTTATTTTTTAGATAATAGTTATTACATACTTTAAGACATCCATGCAACTTTGTTTTAGTATGTAGACTCTTTGTAGCCAGATTAATCCAATAAATCTAAGTCTAGTTTCACAATTTTACTAAAATTTTCTGGAAGCTATACATTGGACAAAATACTTCTCTGTGAATAGAATGGAAATATTTTATAGGCGCATCTTTTTAAAAAAAACAGTGTGTGACATTTTGCTAATGAATGGAGAAATCCCCAAAGGATACTTTTATGTGTAAAATTATATAATTTGCGATTTATGATGATGGGGACAGCATGATTTATGGACTACTTAAGATAAAAAGTTGCACAAAAATATGACTATGAAAGGGACGTAAAATTCGATTGGAAAGAATAAGATCTCTAATAAAAATACTGAATGAACTTTCTGCTCAATGCATTTATATTTTTTTATGCTTTTAATCCTTCTTTGTTTTCTGGAAGAAAGCTCACTCTAAGGAATCTTTCACTCAAAGGTACTTTTATGACCATTCACAATCTAAAACCTTACCACGAGGGGAAAAAAAGCTATGTAACTTTATGCCCCTTAAAAAGTATTAGCAACTGTGCTAGTCACAGATTTAGCTTGTATATACACTGATCTACGGTAGATTTTTAAAGCTGGATGACAATCGAAATCCGGTTAACTTACTGATCCCTTCCCTCACCAACTGGCTATCTAGTTCTTTAACGCTTTCATATTTAACTAAATGTAGTTTTATTGGCATTGTAAGAATTAACGATTAAATTCGTGAATTATATTTGGTTTAACTCACGCGAAGAAGGCCCATTAAAATGTGCTGAAACTTTTTTTTGAAAAGCTGTTTGTTTTTTTAATCAGTTAAAAGATTTCAACTAACATACATTTGTAGCTGAAAGAAAATATGAAAATACGCATAATTAGTTTTTTAGATTAAACTGTTGTTTAGTATTACATGACATTGCACTAAATTTATAGAATTGATTTATCATACCCATTCTTGATTATAAAAGTCCCAGCGGAAATTTTAATTCCCAAAACATAGCAAATGTGTAACTAATAAGCACTAATACATAAAATGTTAGCAAAGGTCAAAAGTTTACATTTTATTCATAATTTTTAAATTCGATACAGAAATAAAAATCATTTTTTTAGTTGAGACTGTTAGCATAAAAGAATAATTATTATCAGTGCATTCCAATTAAATTTAAAAATACCCCAAATGCAGCTTTAAATAAAACATACCTTTTACATTTCCTCTTAAATACATATATTTAAAATTTTCGTAAGAGAGAGAGATGAAAAGAAGTAGTAGACCATTATGTGCGTAGGGTGTACACTCCAAGAACATTTTAAAAATGCCCTTTGGAGAATGAATAAAAGAAGGGTGACATGCTATTGATAAAAAGTAAACCTACGGAAAGAAATACTTGAAAAGGACGCGTTCGAATTTAAAGAAATTTTATCTACATGAAATAGATAGCATATGCAGAAAATAATGAATTCATATTTGTAATCTGATTTTCACTGACGAACATTCATACGTTTTAAAAAGTATTTAGTACTTACGATTCATATGTAATTAAAAAATTACTTGTATCAAAATCTGACATAATTATTTATAAACTTTTCTTTTTGAAAAATAGTGTCGTATTTATTTAAAAAATTTTGTTATGGTAAAAAACATTTACTGATTACAAATACTTTTTGTGATAGTTATGTTGACGAATCCCCCCCCCACCATGCATTTACTCTATTAATTCTAAAGGTTTTTACAATTAAAAAAGGTCGAGTTTTACAATTTTTCACAGGAAAGACTGCCTATACAAAAATTACTCTGTCGTTTTATATAGCTCAAGTCTAAACATAGAAGGATACTAAATTTTAAGTTGTAAAGTTTGACGAAGAATAAAAGCTGTTTTAGTAATAATTTAAATATGTTTCACAGCTGCTAAATTGCCATTATTCTTACTATTTAAATACAGTTACAACAGATTTATGAAATTCACAAGTTATTTAAATAAGAAAAATAATATTGCTCTAACTGTTGGCATATTTCTTTAAAAAAACGATGATTATTTAAATTAGAGTTCTTAAAAATGTATACCTTTTTTCATCAGTTTTTATATTTAGTACATTACAAATTAAAGTATACCATGAAATATATATATATTTTTTTCATTTTCATAATTGATAAAAGATGGAAAATTCTACGGCTTAAACCAGAGAAATATCTCATTTTTATATTCATATCATTATACAATACAATTCAATCTAAATAAGAGAATCGGTAAAACATACCATGTAAGAGTAATGAATGCAAATAGAAGAAATCCTTATTTTCGCCACTGTACCTAATGCGGAATTTAATAAGCGAGGTCAGAAGACTGACTTTCCAAATAAGAAATTTGTGAAGAAAAAATAAGAAATTTGTGAAAGTCATGCAGTGTACTTACAATTGGAGATTCGAGAAATAACCTTTGGAGAAAATAACTGATTCCTTAATTACTTCGGGGTTCAAGAATTTTACTTTGACTAATTTAACATGTAAATTGCCCTACTATACATTTTAATATATTCGTGAGAGGAATTTCTCTTTTTAAATATTTAAAATTTTGAATAATGATGAAATTACTCGTTGTTTTTGGATTTTTCTTGATTTTCTTTTTCTTCTCATAACGAAAATTGCAGTCATATTTTCTGTAACAGCAATAATATGAGAATAATGGGAATTTTTTTGTCATTTTGTGACCATTTTCTTGAGGGTATTGCTTATTATAGTAATCAATAGTCGACTAAATCTCTTATCAAATTAAACCATCGATACATTGTAATTAAAAGCTTTTGACAAATTTAAATTCTACTTATAATTAGCTGATAAAATATAATAAATCACAAACGATCCGAAAAATTCTTCAACATAAAATAAACTTTCATTTATTGTTTGCGAATGTCCCGTGACCTTCATACCGTACTTGTAAAATTCCATTCGACTGCAGAATATAAAAAATAACATCTTACTTTCAAGATATAATTATAAGCATAAAATTTTCAGAATTTAATTTCCATTAGATTATATTTTTGTGCGTTCGCTGTAAGAGAAGAACTATTGTTTGTTTTTGGATTTTTTTTTCACCAAAAACGTTCAACTTAGTTAACATTTGGCTGGCATTATTCTCAAACATAATATATAACTTTTAGAATACTTTCACACGGAAATGTCAACATTTTCAGCATATTTTCAATCTAAGAAAAGCTAAATATTTTTAAATATAAATTACATTTTGAGGTCAGCTAAATTTTTAGAGGAATGGTAGAGCTTGGAAAAAATTTATTTATAAAATAATTTCATAAACATCAACAAACAGTTTCATTAAAAAACCAACATATTTTGAATCAACTGTTCATTAAATTAAGAATAATGTCAAATTCTGAACAGCAATCAGCCCTTAAAAGGGTCATATAAAAAATATGAACATTTACTCATGTTTCATTCTATTGAAGTTTAAATATTAACATACCTTTGTTACAATAAATTAGCGACGAAAAAATGTGAAAAAAATATCTGTTTAAAGTTATTGTATATTTTGAACCATAATACGATTAAATAATACTATTTGAAATTCAAAAAGATAAAATAACATTTTTTGTACAAAACATTATACTAAAATCTGTATTGAAAAATATACAAGAAATTAGCAGTAAGTATTCGAAATTTTAATTTCATTATGCTGACGCTTTAAACTTTCGACACAAACTTGTAATAAAAAGTATATGCATTTCTCGACATCGTCTGAAATTCCTATTAAAATAATTTAGAATTCTTTATACTGTTCGCAGGATTTGCGGCAAAATAAGGATATATTTAACAGATGTAAAAGTTTTATTTTGAAGTGATAAATATAAACTTATCAAGTAGGGAATACTTTGGCAAAATCATGTGGAATATTCTGGTTTTAGTTTATCTATTATATGTATTAAATGTGAATTCACATTTTCATACAAACTAAAAGGATATATTTCTTGCTAAAGTCTTAAATATCAATTTAAAAACGTCAACATTTACGCCATTATTGTCTGAATACTTTCCTAGAACTGCATTTCATTCTACTGAATATCTATATAAATAAAATTAGACTTTTGTCTGTATATTTCTTAGAATTCAAAAATTTTGCGATTTCTATCCGTTTCAAGCACCTGGGAATCCGATGCGACCCTCAAAAAAAGTTTGTCTGTCTGTCGTTCTGTGCGTGACGTTTACGACCGAAGCGAATGATATGAAATTGGGTGTCATGATAGGTGGTCACTCAACTTAAAACATAGGCGTCGAATTTTTAAAAAATCTTGATTAGATTTTCAGATTTCGCGAAAATCGTTTCAAACTGCGTAAATATGGTGATATGAAATGATATTTAGTTGCTAATCTTAATTTATAGGCGTTGAATTTTTAAAATATTTTGAATACATTTTGAGATTTTGTGAAAATTGTTTTTAAATGCTGAAATTTGTTCCAGCATCACGAAATAAAGACTGAAGGGAATGAAACGAAATTTTGTGACATGATAGGTTGTCACTCAACTTAAATTCTAGGCTTCCAATTTTTCAAAAATATTGATCAGATTTTGACATTTTGAAAAAATTATTTCAATATGCGTAAATATGCGTAAATATAAACGACTGAAGCGATTGAAATGAAATTTGGTATCATGATTGGTGGTCACTCAACTTAAACATTAGGCAGTGTATTTTTTAAAAATCTTGATTAGAGTTTTCAGATTTTGCGAAAATCGTTCCAAACTCCTTAAAATTGTGTTCGAACATCACGTAAAAACGACTGAAGTGAATGAAATGAAATTTGGTATCATGATAGGTGGTCACTCAACTTAAAACATTGTCGTCGAAATTTTTTAAAATCTTGATTAGATTTTGAGATTTTGCGAAAATTGTTAAAAACTGCGTAAATTTGTGTTCGCACATCACATAATAACTGCAAAGGTGAAAAAATGATATTTGGTGAAATGATAGGTGGTCACTCACCTTAAATTATAAGCATATAATTAAAAATAAATCGATCAGATTTCGAGATTTTTCGAAAATCGTTTAAAACTGAGTGAATCTTTGTTCACGCATTACGTAATAACGACTAAAGCGAATGATATGAAATTTGGTCACATGATAGATAGTTGCTCAACATAAACTATAGGTGTCCAAATTTTTAAACATTTTTATTTGATTTTGAGATTTTGTGAAAATTCTCTCAAAATACGTTTATATTTCTTCAAGCATCACGTAATAACGACTAATACGAATGATACGAAATATGGTGATATGATATTTAGTTGCTAATCTTAATTTATAGGCGTTGAATTTTTAAAATATTTTGATTATATTTTGAGATTTTGTGAAAATTGTTTTTAAATGCTGAAATTTTGTTCCAGCATCACGAAATAAAGACTGAAGGGAATGAAACGAAATTTTGTGACATGATAGGTTGTCACTCAACTTAAATTCTAGGCTTCCAATTTTTCAAAAATATTGATTAGATTTTGAGATTTTGCGAAAATTATTTCAATATGCGTAAATATTCGTTCGCGCCTCACATAATTATGAATAAAGCGAGTGAAATGATATTACTTAGTTACTAGGGTGGGCCGAAAAATCTCATTTTTTTATTTTGATGTTGTAATAGCGCGGAAAAGTTGCGAATTACAAAGAAAAGAAAAAAAAATTATCAAAATCGGTTGACATCTTCCGTTCGCGCATAGGCCCTAAATTTTGACAAAATACGAAAAAACTTGATTTTTACGATAAAAAAAAATATTAGAGGTTATTGTAATGTTATAGTTTGTAATTTCTTCTAATAGAGCCTAAAAACATTGTGTTTTAATTTTGTTTAGGTCTGTTCACATCTTCCGTTCGCGCATAGGCCCTAGAGTTTGACAAGATATGAAAAAAACTTCATTTTTGCGATTATTTTCTTAATTTTTGAATTAGATGTTTTCGTAATGTAATATTTTGAAACGTTTTCAAACAGAGCCTAAAACTATTGTGTTTTAATTTTGTTTAGATCAGTAGATATCTTCCACTCGCGCATAGGGCCTAAAATTTGCTAAAATATTAAAAATTTCACATTTTTACGAGTTTTTTTTCTATGTTTAATATATGTTTTTTAACGTAATAGTTACAGTATTTTTATTTTTGAACATAAGAACATAATGTTTTATTATGGTGTAAATAAATTAACAACTTCCGGTGGCGCAATGACCCCAATGCTATAGAAAAACAGTACCTGAAAGAAGATATAGACATGACATGGTGGGTGATGACAGTAACAACGGGCATGGTACTTTTCGACTTGCTCTATATTTAAAAACCTCAAATATTACAGTATAGTTTTTAACAATAAACTTGCTTTTATAAAAAAGAAGGTACTTTGAAGAATGATTTGCTGGTGAAACTAGACATGGATGGTCTGGACAGCACGGTGGTTCTTATAAACCCATCTCGGGATTCAGCTCCACGAACTTTTCCCGATGCTTCCGTGACGAGTTTTACACACCGCACTACAGCCTGCATGTGAACTTGGAATTGCTTGATGTTCCAGTCAGGGATTGAGTCACTGTCGATGTGCGATTGGATCTCCTTGTCAGTGATTTCTGCCAACAATGGGGGAGAAGATAATTCAAAATCTATCCACTTCATCAATTCTAAGTATTCTTGCGCATTAAAGTTTATTTTTGGTGGCGTGAATGTTCTTACTATTTTCCTTCTGGCATCTATCTGCCTTGGCTTCAAAATTCTTCCAAGTCCGAGCTCTCATGTGTTTCTTGTCATCTTGAGTCATGGCTAACAATAAGGGTTCTGGGTCGGCAAAAAAACCATTCAGTACGATCACAGGGTCGAAAACATCAAGCAAAGGTTTTGGCAAATACCTGGTACATTGTATTGCTTGGAAAACAAGTTTCGGGCCGTCTGTAAAGTGTTTACTTGTTTTGATAGTAAACCACATTGGCATGTATGATTTCAATATAAACAAAACTAGTTCTTGAAGTTCAGGTGAAGGGCTTTCTTCACTTATGTACAATCTGATTCTTCAAATCAGTCTTCAAAGTACCTTCTTTTTTATAAAAGCAAGTTTATTGTTAAAAACTGTACTGTAATATTTGAGCTTTTTAAATATAGAGCAAGTCGAAAAGTACCATGCCCGTTGTTACTGTCATCACCCACCATGTCATGTCTATCTTCTTTCAGGTACTGTTTTTCTATGGCATTGGGGTCATTACGCCACCGGAAGTTGTTAATTTATTTACACCATAATAAAACATTATGTTCTTATGTTCAAAAATAAAAATACTGTAACTATTACGTTAAAATACATATATTAAACATAGAAGAAAAAACTCGTAAAAATGTGAAATTTTTAATATTTTGGCAAATTTTAGGCCCTATGCGCGAGTGGAAGATATCTACTGATCTAAACAAAATTAAAACACAATAGTTTTAGACTCTGTTTGAAAACGTTTCAAAATATTACATTACGAAAACATCTAATTCAAAAATTAAGAAAATAATCGCAAAAATGAAGTTTTTTTCATATCTTGTCAAACTTTAGGGCCTATGCGCGAACGGAAGATGTGAACAGACCTAAAAAAAATTAAAACACAATGTTTTTAGGCTCTATTAGAAGAAATTACAAACTATTACATTACAATAACCTCTAATATTTTTTTTAAATCGCAAAAATCAAGTTTTTTCATATTTTGTCAAAATTTAGGGCCTATGCGCGAACGGAAGATGTCAACCGATTTTGATAATTTTTCTTTTCTTTTCTTTGTCTATGTAATTCGCAACTTTTCCGCGCTATTACAACATCAAAATAAAAAAAATGAGATTTTTCGGCCCACCCTATTAGTTACTCTCTAACCTGTAATATTTTAACAATGCATAAATATTATAACTTCGCTTTTTTACTTTGGCAACATACTTCATCCATTCTGTGTACTCCTGCAATGCTGACGAAAGTTCGTGCTTTTTGGAAATTTGCATTCAGTACTAACCCGTCAACGACGGCTACTTCAGCTAGTAAAACTATAAAACCAAACTTGCTTTATAGTTATAGCTGTTTCAAAATAATAATAAAATAATAATAATAATAATAATAATAATAATAATTTCACACAGTGTTTTCTTCTTTTTTGGTATTTTCTACAATGTTAAAAATATTTTTTAAATATTCAACAATTACTGAAATCGACAAATTTTAAATCATGCAAATACTTAAATCTAAAACACATGAAAAATTATTCTCTTAAAATATTTTTAAAAACTCATTTGGCTACAAATATATATTTTAAATAATTTGAAAATAATTTTCATTGACCTTTGAAAATCGCAGTTTTTTGGACAGATTAATTACATACACAGTTATTTAGTATTTACTTATTTATTGAACACCAACAAAATATATTTTTTTAAGTGCGCCCACCAACGTCTTCTCAGATATAAGGCGTCTTGCAGTACAATGCAACAGGAAGGCAGCGCCAGAACGGAAAAGGTTCTAAAAATTTCCTACAACGAACATCAAAAAAGGAAGTGTAACTAAAAAGATGTTCCCCAAGCCATAAGCTCAGTATTGCACAGAGAACAGAGTGGAGAATAAGGAAGTCCAATCCTAAACATATGCACCTGTAGAAAATCATGTCTTGTGATGACTCTGAAAGATGTCACCCCTTCAACTCTAGGGCGGAGGGAAAGCTGCATTCAAGTCTGGTCATCAAGAAGACAAGTCCACGTCTTTCCATTGGCCATGTCTCTAAGAGAGGAAATTCTGCTTTGACGGATATAGTTCCTTAGAAGTCGCGTAGCATTTCGCAGAGGGATGGGAAAGTAAGGAGGAAGAAGAGTCGAGGCATCTTTGGCCAACAAGTCTGTCCGCTTGTTGCCATGAATGCAGTTATGGATGGGAATACATTGCAGTACCACTTCTTTACCGGTGCTAAGAAATGAGTCTAAGCTGCTTACACTCGGTCTCAGATGGGATTAGAGTGCACCCAGTAATTAACTGTATTGCATCATGAGAGTTAACAAAAAGGACAATGTTTTGGAGAGGAACCCCAGTAACAGCCTTGAGGGCCATAAAAAATGCAAAAATTTCGCCATTAAAAATTATCTGACCAGTTACTGAGAGGCTCTTTAAGACTGAAAAATTTTTAAAAAGCACCAGTCCTAGCCCTACATGAGGAAGCTGTGGCAGACCCATCAGTATAAATATGAAGCCAGTCCAGAACTGGGTACCTCACATGAATAGTAGCCAGACTCAGCCTGAAGAGAAATATACTTATTGGAAGGTTGCACCAAATTCAGTTAGCAGTAGCAAATTTTAAAGTACTTGGGAAAATAGGTGGTCTGAAGATAGGCTATCTGAGATTCGAAACATCAAAATCTCTAATAAGTCGATGAAACTCAAATAAGAAAGGATGCTCTGTTTTGAGTCTAATCTGAGAAGGGACGTAACTGTGCCAGAAAAACTCCTTTCTCAGCAGTCTCTCACCAAGTGATAAAGCACTGTAGGTTAGTCCATCAGATAAAATATAAATCTCAGTTTGTTATTGCACAGCAGCAGTAGGAGTTGAATTAGCAGCGCCAGTTATGAGTCTCAGTGCCTTGTTTTGTGCAATGCCAAGTTTTAACAGAGCACTGTCAGAGGCGGTGATATGAAGCTCAGCACCCTAGTTAAAAACTGGTCTAATATACGAGTACAGATTAAAGGCGGAGACAAGAACACTCTGAAAAGCTCCCTATTTTACTACAGCTATTCTTTTTAACAAGCTAAAACGACTTGTCACCTTATCGACCACTCTATTTATATGTTTAGTCCAGTTTAGTATCGTAACAAGGGTTTTTCCCAGATAAGTAGCAGTCAGTCCTGTGGAGAATTTTATAAACTAATTTGAATGTCTGTGCTTCGTTGTGCTTAGAGTGAAAAGTTCAAAGGTTAAATAATAAATGATTGAAATTCAGTGACGAATGAGAACTCAAATTCGAAAAAAATGTTTCTTATGTACTTTATTCCGACATAGTACAGATAACTGTAGTACAACTAGTTTAAAAGGCATTCAGAAAAACGTCTTTTGAACTAGTTGTGCTACTCGGGAAGAAACTAGCAATCTTTAAAACATGTTAAAAAATTTTAAATTCCTGCAGATGGCACACACGCTCACCCGTTTTTTGAGTACATGTGTTAGTTGAATAGGCTGAATACAGTTTTCTTGACAACAGGCTTGAAAAGTTTCTACTAGTAAATAGAAACTAAGGAGGTAAAACTAAAATTAATCGTTATTTTATTCTTGCACATGGAAGTTTAAAAAGCAAACTTTTTTTTTCATTTCTACCCATTTTTCTTATTGATAGAACTTTACATGTGGCATTTATTTTATTGTAGTCCTTCCATTGTGTTATACAATCGCTAACAAATCATTACTATATTTATACTGTTCAAAATAGCAAGGGACTACACATTATAGTGTTATAGTGTAGTAGTGCAGTTATTTCACCTAAAATATCATACGTACAATTATTATGGTAAAACCAATTTGTCAAAAATGCGGAAAATTTTGAGAGTAATCCTCTGAAATTGGTAGTGAATTGCGAAATTTTCAGCTTTTAGATTAACACGTTAAGATCGAATTCTACATGCGCCCTTAACAACCAACCACCACCATTTTTTTTTTCTTTTTACTATTTCCTCTACAAGTGTGCTTTATGCATGATATTGTTTTAACTCGGTAAAATTATGTCATGCATAATTTTAAGAATAAGTTTTACAGACAAGCGTGTGAATGGAATCAAACCGTAAACCGTTCCTAATTTGGGGACCGAAAATCTTGTTTGCTATCTTTAGCACATTTTGAACATATCCCTCTACCACTTATGCGGAACAAGGGATAACAGTCCGCACGTTCCAATCTGGTACAGCTCTCAATATTATTGGTACACTGTTAACTTCAGTGTTGACACTATGCAGGACAGGTGAAAGAGAACTACTGGCATTCCTGTCAATCAACTCAGAATATTCTGTGGCAGAAAAATGTGCCTGCAAGAGGTAAGATAGTGACCTATCTTCTCCATGGAAAAAAGATACACGTGCCTTTCAAATGCATCTTACACCAATATCTCCTACATTCGCCCTAAATACACCATTCCCTCCTGCTATAAAAAAGATTTAGGGATGAAATACAAAATTTGTATGAAGGAGTACACTCAAAATGCTCCACATTCTGGCCAATTGGATCTTATCGCAGTAATGATCTAAATGTAAATTTAGGTGAAATATATAACCTCCCGGCCTCACTCCTCTCTTTGGCTTAAAATATCATAATTATGGCAACATATTAGTTTACAATTCATACATTAACAAATTATAGTAATATCACAAGCCATTTTTCGTCGAAAAAGGGGGGGGGGGAGAGATAAAAATTTTAACATTCATGCGCGCAAGTAAACCATTATTTTTATTATTTTCAACCTTATTTCTCAAAAGCAACTTTTCAGCACTACTGAATTCTGATAAAATGAACGTTTTTTTAAATGTTTTTTTTTTTTTGATCCACTTTAATATTTAAAGTTATAATGCGTACATTCGTATTTAATTCAAATTAGAAATAATTTTTATTAGAGGTCAATTCAGGTAATAGTAATGTAATAAATGTTATGGCAGACAGAAAAGGTATAATTTTTCGAGAAGTAAAGAAATATTTGTGAAAAAAATTACGATCCTCGTCTTTAAGTGCATACTTAATCATATCATCTATTACGCCACATTTTCAACGTTTCAGTATTCTCTTAAAGTTGGTTATAATGAAACTTCCCCTATAAACAAATTCTGCAGCTGAAATGGGTGAACTGATTGCCACAAAATTCAGCATATGAGCTGTACACGAGATGTGCTGAAGAAATATTTTTAAAAAGTTTAGTTCAAAGAATGTCTGTTAGGCGGCTCTTTGCACTGTAAATCCAGCTTTAAAAACTACCCCAATTGGTTAATTAATGCTCAGAAATCGTTGAGAAAATGTTAAAATTCTTTCGACTCTTCAAATTAGCTTTTCAGACTTTAATTTTTTCTCCCATGCACCACCTAATGGACATTTTTTGAACTAGGTATCTTTTCGTAATTCCTTGAGTGCATTTCATTTGTAATCTATATACTAAATTTAGTTGCAATCCGTTCATCTGTTTTATAGCCCTGAACTCTGTATATCGTTGAAGTTTAATTGTAGCCACCCTGCACACATTATGTTAAGTGTACACAAAAGAATATTATGTCTATACCATATATACGAAAATGTTTTAGTATACATTTAAGCACAAAATAGAATTATATTTCATGGTACTACAGTACAACATAAATATTAGAAGGTATGCTTCAGTAAAATGAAAAAAAAATAAGCAAGAATAAAAATAAGAATTACGAAACTGAATGTTCATGCTTCTGGGCTGTTTTTCTGCGAATCTTTTGAGAAATAAAGAAATATGTGAAAAAGATAACAAATTGAAGATATTGTATGAAATGAAAAACAGGTTAAACATCATACAAACAATATTTAAATAAATTTATATGCTATGTGTTTATTTTTAGATGTATGAGCATAAATTTCATACATACCTCATACCACAAAATACTTTATTACTTAAGGTTTGTTGGAAAACTTTATTTCGAACACAGTGTTTCGAGAAAAAAAGGGAGCGAGAGAGAAATGGAGACATGAAATTGTACCAAATCCATTCATACTGTATCTTTTGAATGGTTCTGATTTTAGTGAGACGCCAGAGATTTTCGCTTTTAAAAATAAATCATTTTAGACGAATTCCATAGAAAGAACATTGAATTTTGCGTTAAAAGCATTTCTTGAAATGCTTACAATGTACGTTTGATATTTTAAACAGAAAAATTTCTTGATGCACATAAAAAGCTTGTTTTTTACAAGAAATTAGTATTATTTGAAAGACATGAATTTGGTTTCCAAAATTTTCTGTTACAGAGCAAAAATCATACATATTTGTATTTTAAAAGTAAAACAAATGTGCACGGGAATAAAACTATCTCATTGTTTAGAGTTAGTTTAATAAAAGTACTGAAATCTTTTATGAATGAAACTTTAACCAGCTGCAACGCATATTTACTCTTATTTCACATTTAAAATGTGGAGAAAGAAGTACTGCTTTAGTTTTGAAAATAAATTTTAATTTTGTCTTATTGCCTACACTGTATGCACACACTAGTCCTATTGCTGAAACTTTTTTCCCCTTTCAGTTAGAATGCCGAAATAAAATTCATACGGGTAACTCAAAACTAATATAATTCCAAATGTAACTAAATTTAGGCCCTGGAGTATAAATTTTAAAACTAAGTTTAGAAAAAACGTAAAAATTATTATCTAAAAACACATTACTTTACTTTCAAAACTGGAAAAATATTTCCAACTAAGTAAAGGACTAAGTTCCTTTTCAAAATTATCGAAGATTAAACGAAGTAGCCCTATAAACTTGTTTCATTACATTTACCTAAACTGAGAAAGTACTCTGCGTAAAGTTAAACAAAAAGACTTTTCTGTCAGAAATGTTACGTTATTTTGCGCAGCACTTAGGTTTTTTATACACTAGTTGTCTGCCTGTGGTCGAAATTCGACCATAAAGCATTACATTTTTTAAATTTGAGCGAATAAAGTTCTCTGTCAAAGTTTATGTCTCCCCATTCCATATACATTGGAACCTACTAAAATGACCACCTTGGCTAAGGGACCATCTGTCTTTAGTGACCACTTTTGTACAATTTCACTTTACAACCACCACACTTTTCTGTGAAGACGGTGTTTTTGTAAAAACTCTATATCATATTTTGCTAAATGCAAAGGCAGTTCCAGTGAGTGGGTCATAGGATCATCGCCCTCTAACGACCTTGGATTTCACACATTCAGTTTGCTTTCTGAACAAGTTAGGCTAATCTAAAAAGTCTAGTGACCTCCTCCTAAAATTGACCCTGGAGCCGTCCTCGGCTAAAAGCCCATTATGTTTGGAGTTATAAAATCTTAAACCGTCGAGTTATATCTTAAACCATGTATAAAAACTTGCTGCCTCAATAAATTTGCCCTTCGAATGATTGTCCTTGAGATATATTTACTGTCATCGCAAATGCAGGTATATTTGGAAATTGAGTTTTTTGAAAGGATATGGTAAAATAGTACCAGAAAACTGTTTAAGTGGAATTAAAATTCTTTTATTGACTGCGGTTTAAATTTAAACTTCGCAATCAATAGCATTACTATGTATAAACTGAATGCACATTCTTGTTTCATTGACTAATGCTTTCTTTGTATTTAAGTTGCTTATTAGTATAACGATGTAATTCACTTTCAATACTAACTTATGTGGTGGAAAACTATGGTATTTTTCGGTTAGAGAGGTGCAAATCCCGCCAACTGTTTTTTCTGGGAAACGTTTAAACACTAATTCTGAAAGACTGCCGTTTCCCCCCAAAAAGCCGGAAATTTTAATCCGTATACTGAATTTTATTTAGATACAGAATTAAGTACATACAAAAATATCATTTTACATGAAAGAAATTTGTATGCTTATTGGTTGCATACTGGGGAATTGGGGAAAACGTGTAGTATTGCATTAAAATACGAAATTAAATTTAACTTCCTAAATATGGAAGATAAACAACTATGTATTTAGGTTTGTAAGCATGTGGCGAAGATCACAATTACTTGGCAATTTTTAACTTGTTCCCGGCTAAACGAAAAAAAAAACCTACAACCGCTCCCAATCAAAGAATTTAAAAACTCTACTGGATAGCTAGTTATTGATTTCATTATCATCATAGCAAATTATTTTATCGTATCTACTGTGAAAAGTTCTCTATTCATCTGATATTCGATTAAGTGAGTCAGCATTAATAAAAGTTCACTCATCATTTTTAGGTTCTATTATAACTGACTTCAATATGTAATATGAGAGTTGCTGAGGTATTTCTTCAACAATATTTTTGGAGAAAATTTGCTTTAGCATACTGCGTGGCGGGAGATTACGAAGAAATTGTCGAATTGGCGCGTTTCTGTGGAGCGTCTCTTGGATTGCAACTTGCCCTGCTCGGTTCGTTTTTACACAGCTTTAAAACATGGAATTTACAACACTTCGTGCACTTATCGACCGTCTAAAAAATGCGCCAAGTACATTGCTAAAGCACATTTTGTCATTGGCATTTCACCGAACTGGGGAATAATTCTTTTTTGCAAATTTTGTTGTACTATTATAACCCTATACTAATGATGAATTCCAGAGTTGTTATTTCAAAATTGACACAACAATGGAACCATCGCCCGACTTAGCGCGAAATACTGCGTGCCAAATTAGCATATTAAGCAAAAATTTTAACATTCGCACAGCCACCTCCAAAAGAGCTTCAACTGTGCCAAATTTCACGGTCATCCGTTCGCGCAATGTACTGCAAAAGGGACACAAAGGTTTCCTTAGCGTATTTATATATACATAGATAGATATATTAATCATCATATTTGCTATAGTATACTTACAAATAGTTTGCGGTAGTATCAAATTGACGCAGAAGAGCAAAAATGAATTTAGAAAATTGGAGAGGTGTTCGTCCTTAATCTTCTTTCTACTCCGTTTGCCAACTATTTGGGCAGTGCATGCTAAATTTACATGTTGGCAAATTAGGACAAGCACCTTTCAGTTGAATCTTCCGTTTGCTTAGAAAACCTCCGACTTCAATATTCCCCTATTTTTAAGTGCATCACTTTCAAGAACATTTAATTCTTTTCAGTGGATTCGAGGTCGTTTGAATTACTGCCCTTGAACATTTTCCAGGATTTTTTCTCCTGTCTAACGTGTTGAAAGAGCGTCAAAGTGAATGAAATAAACTGATGTAATCGGCAAGGCGTACCCGATGCAGGTAGATTCTTACAATGCAAAGCTAGTTAATACGCCATGTTGTTTCTCTTTTAGACTTTCATCGGAGAGTGATACTACAAAACATTTTACTTCAAGTTTTTGTCAATAAGTCTTAAATAGATTGAGTTAAGGGGTTGATAACTGTTTTTGTTAGCAAAAGCAATTATTTATTCAAAACTACTTTTTTTTACGTGCAAATGTGAGCCAAAATACCAGTCTACCGCTCTGCTAAGATCTTTTTCTAACAACAAATATATAAAATATGAAAGCTAAAATTATATAAACATCATTCATAATGGTTAATTTTATATTTGTTTTAACGATCAAGTCTTCTTATTAATTTGGTGTGGATATGCCGCAATGCAAGTAAATATAAGAAAATATTTGAATAATTTAAATTCATCATTGACATTTAATACAGTAAATAATTGTAGCATTTATAGTTTTTTTTTTAACATGGGACAACAAAAAAATTTCCATATTTCGTTTTTATGAGGATTTTTAAATAAAATGTTTCAGTTTCTGGGCAGAATTATGTGTAAAAGGAATTTGCCTTGCGAGTTGATTCATAATTCCTTATTTTTGGAACAATTTACTTTTTTTTTACGTATTTTTAAAAAGCGTATTTTCTGTCGGGTCATATTTAAGTCCTATCTTTGGTTGGGAAACAAAATGACGCTAACGCGAAGAAAAACAACTTAGAGACCAGGTGTAGAGACCTTGCAGACAGACACACACACAGAGGGAAAAAAAAAACGTTTGGCAGGTATCAAAGCAGTGTTTATTTATTTGCACACTCTCTTTTATCTCATCTGAAGATGCAGGGGGAGAAATTATCTTTTTTTTTTGTTACGCATTTAGCAGACAGAAACCAGAGACGTCCCACGTCATCAGTGGCGTGTTTGGATTCACAGCCAGGGGCGTGATGAATTGCCGAGTGTGGGGGTGAATGGGTTCGTGGGAAGAGAGTTTAAACCGTTACAGATCCTGTTGAAGTTGTGCCGACAGTTGCAGATACGGCAGCGATGGCCCATTTGGCACACTTGTAGAGCTGAGGGAAATTAAATAACATTTGACACACTATGAATACTGTATGTGTTCCGTTTTTTTCTTCCTGAAAAATCTGTTTAGGCCGAGTGTATTTTTTTTCTATTCTAAAATTAACGCAGACGCTATTTGTCTTGCGATTTGTCGAGATATATGTGATGCTAACACACCGGAAAAAATTAATGAACGATATGTTTCATTCACCTAGTTCTAAGAGCCGCCTACTAGGTATAAAGCGAATGTCAAAGCTAGACAAAAGCAGCAAAACCAAGTGAAAATATATTTACAGTTATTTAAAGTATGATACATGTTATTTTTACAGCATCGTCTCGCTATTTCTCGGAGCACTTAATTTATTTATACCCTGAGGTACTTTTGAAATGTCGTTTATTCAAGTAGTTCATTATTTATGATCTCAAAAAAAAGTTTCACTAAATAAAACTGAGGAAAATAAAGTAAAGATCAAAACTAGTTGTGAATACTCATAATAATAATAATAAACTGAATTCTGATAAAATTTTAAGCGTTTTTTTTTTTTTTTTAAATTCGCCAAAATCCAAACGAAATCGACTTTATCTTTTTGTACTTTAAAAATGCAATTTTAAACATAGTTTCGCTGACATTACATGCCGAAAATTTAAAAAGAAAATTAGGCACGAAATTTAAATATTCTTTTTAAACAAAGAATTATATAATATACGGAATCATTTAATTTGAAAGACATCCTAATATTTTTAATTTACCGGATACCATTTTGAGCGTCGGGAAATACATTTTACATTTCATTTTTACTAGACTGATTTTTTAATATTGTAAATATGAATTTGGGTTCGTATACCTCATTATCTTTCATACGAAAAAACAAGATTATTGATAGAACAAAACTGAAGTATCGAGGGTTACCGAAATTTTTAAGAATAAATTTTAATTAGTTTGTGAGTATTTTTATCGCTAACAAGACCGTGTCCGGGGAGATGATTTATATCAATGATTCCCAGCCGGTGGTTTTCTAACTTTCAAAGATTCTGAAGGTGTATAAAGGGGTTCTCGAAAATAATATGCTACACGTAAAATATTCGTAAAATTACAGCATAAGGATTGTAAATTTTACATTGCATGCACCATTTTACTTCTTGACTATAATACTGCCGTAACTCTACAGTATTTGATCCTTAAAAATACGGCATATGTGCCGTACCTATTTTAAACGGCATTTATACCGTAAAATAAGGGATATTTTGTTAATGTGCGGAATATATACCGTCAATTTACGCCAATGTTCCTATGCGTATGTACAGCATTTGAAAGTATAAGAGGTTAGAGTAGTCAGGATTTTGTGTCAGGGGAAGGGGGAGACTCATCAAGTCGAAACTAAAAATTTTTTCTGGATGAAATGGGACTCTGGAAAATTTGAATTAAATGAAGAATTCACTTTCATAAAGGGTATTTCAAATCACATTCATAATTGTAGGAATGTCTTAGTAATTTACGCTTTTTTAAAATTTTAAATAGGGAACGAAAAATCAGTAAAGGGAGAATTTACAGATATTTTTAGCAGCCAATGTATTTGTTTTCCTTTTTCCTAAATGTTTGTCAGCACATTAAAAAAAAAAATCGTAACCGATTGTTCAAGTAGCTTAAGAGTAAATTTTAAATATACATTTGTGAAATTTGAAATAATTTCTTGCCTACCCGATAATTTGGCTGTGCTAATAATAACCGGACAACTTTGTCACGAATTTCAAATAGTAAATTACATGAAATGCATTTCCCCCAGCCAAATTCGTTCTGAGACTAAAATAACTTTCACTTCAACATTCAGTCATACTCGGGCAAGTCGGATGACGTCTAGTGGATAAAATCAGCCTTCTTTCACTCCGTAGGTTGAGGGTACGATTCCAGTGTTTAGAAAGATAAGAAATGTTCAAAATAATTATTATATACCGCAGTTATGTATAACCAGTTAAAAATTGTTAGTTCAGAAAGCCTTTTATGGTGCATATACTTTTACGTTATATATAGGGTAATTCCGGGATAGATGGACCAGCCAAATATTTAGTTAATGCTCCTCTCCATATGTGGCTCAACAATCTCAGTGAGATACTTAAGGAGATTTTGTAAGGCGTGCTACTATTTGCTACTCAAAAAACATAATAATTTTTCAGCTATCATTCTTTCTTATCATTCTTGCTGTCGGTGAGTTAAATAATTTTTTCATATGGTTGTAATTCTACAATTAAAAGTTTTATTTTATATGTGATCTATTTACTTTTGATGATGTAATCTCGGGGAACATGCAGGCTTCCAAATAATCTAAAATGGCAACGTGAAATACAGAATGTGTTATCAGGGTGGGTTGTACTTGTCATCCGGACAATCGGGAGAGATGGACCAAGTTTTGTGCCAATCTTAAGTCATAGCACATAACAACAATTTCATACGTATTAAATGTCGCATAGTATTTCATGTAAACTTAGTCAATTAACTAAAATTAATTTAATTGTAAGTAAGTTAATTTTAATTTTCATGTAAGGAAAATAAACATTCATAAATTTAATACGTGTACAACTTTTTCATTATTTTATGGTGGTCCATATTTCCCATTCATATGGTCCATCTAACCCGGAGTAGCCCGGGTGGGAGGGACCGGACCACACAATAAGTATTTTAAAAAATCATAAAAAAAATTCCTTTACATATTTGATCTTCTGCATTACGATTTTTGTAAGCAATATCATACACTATATATCTATATATTCTGTGAAAAGGAAAATGCATATAAATGTATGGATTTTAGAGAACGAAGAAAAAACATGGTCCATTTCTCCCGGAATAACCCTACTTTTTAAAATATATATACTATAAAATATTTTATGGTACATATACCATACATGAAATTTACGGTATATATACCCCTATTTGTACATGGAACTGAAATTTTTTGCAGTGTAGTATAAAGCGCCACTGCAAGGATTTCACCAAGTAAAAAAAGTTGGGAAGCACAAATTTGCATCATCGGTCCCCAAAAATGGTTCGCGAGGTGTATAAAGGGGGTTCGCGAAAACAATATTCTAGAACACAACGTCTCCACAAGGTTTTTGCATTTTTTTTCATATTTTATAAGGGGAAAAGATTTTAAAGAGAAAAATATTGGGAATCACCGATATAGATGATTAGCCACCTTCTAAATCTGCGCAATGCATTGTTAGATGGCTACATTTATGAACTCGAAAGGTAAATTATTCAAGAATCATATTTATGAACCTCATAACTGCAGGACAGATAGGGGCAGATAGACGGGATAAATAGGTTAACTTTGCAGTGAACTTGAGTACTATTCAGCTGTAATTTTTCATATGAGCTTCGGTAGTATTTAGACCATTGAATTGTGTGGTGTGTGAAACAATGAATTTATAGTCATGTATAAGATTATATAAATTTTATTTATTTACACGATAACAGAATATAACTGCACAGTGGAGTCCCCTACAACGCGATCTATCTTACGCGAATGGATATTACTCCTAGCTCGACGCGATTAACGCGCGATATATACATATAACGCGCGATTTTTCGCCAACAGCAAAGAAGCGCCAGCATACACTTATTCCTTAATTTATGTGGGAAGTGGTAACATATAGTTAAGGAATAGTTTAAAACACACAGATGTTAATAAGTGTCTAAAATATTTGTGTATGTGTGTCGAAAAATCGTATACGCGAAATTTTTATTTCGCGAGAATTGTCGGAACGCATCCTTCGCCTAAGTCAAGACTCTATGTATTAAATTTTGAAACACCCTTTATAGTTTGCAGAAAATCAAGTATTAAATTTCATTTCCAAATGGCTACAAAGAAAGCTTTAACAAAGGCACAATACGATTGTATTGCACAGGATTGTATTCATATTGTCAGCTAAAGCTTTAACTAATTTCATTCTAAATCTTCATCTAATTCAGTTAAGAAAAATAATAATCTACAGATTTTCAACAGAAAATGAAGCTATATACCATGATAAAAAAAGAATTTAAATCCAGTAAAAAAAATTCTAATAATAATAAATAAAAGAATTAAGTATACGGAAACGTTTGAACTACACTAATGAACTATGATAAAAGAAATAAGTATCTATCTATCTACGTATATATATTATATATATGTATAGATATATATATATATATATGTATGTGTGTGTGTGTATGTATACATGTATATGTGTATATATGAGCTACTTTTTTATCACTACTTGTTACAAATTACAAGTAGATACTTTTTTTAAAAATACGTATTTGTTGCAAAAAATTAAGAATAAAAGAAAGAATAAAACGCATCAACAAACCTTATTCAGAGAAATTTCAAAAGGAAGCACAACTTTGAATGGATATTTTATATTTTTTTCAGTGTACTGGGAAGAATATGTCTTATTTCCAAAAGAGAGATTTATAATGATACACATACATTTATCAGGAAGGGCAAAATGTACTCAACGAAAGCTTTGAAGAGTCTGATTTTTTTAAATTCTATATAAAATAAATTTAAAAATATAAATTTTTATATTATCTTACGTGAATATATTAAATTTACGACCGGTGTTGTTTACATACTACGTATAACTGTAAAATATTCACATAGTATATAGCATGAATAACAATTGTGCCTTGACTCAAAATATCAGTAGTTAGTATAAGTTTTTCTAATTTTTATATATCATGCGAAAGAGTTCAATCTTTCATCAAATTTTATAAATAAACATCAATTTATCTAAAAAAAAAGGCTTGGCATGAAAGTGCCAGTAAACTCAGATGCAAGGTACTTTTAACATGAAGTTAAGTATGATACGGATAGTGCCCCTTCAGTTTGGGATTTTTTAAAATATATGTACATAAAACACAATATTAGCTCATTTCAAAACAATTATGTAATGATATTTATCCTCATAAAATCACAGAAATATGTCTCAACCAATAATTTCTAACATAAATACACACAGGCTGTATCAATAATAAACATTCAACATTTTAAAAACAACATTTTTATGTTAATATTATGTAACATTCATAAAAATTTAATGTTACAGGAGAAATAACTATTAAACAATCCATGTTATTGTACATCGATTTTTTTAAAACTAGTAACTGTAATTTCACTTACAAACACTCTAATGACAAATTAATCATTCTTAAAACTATGAATCACAATACATTTATTTATTTATTTATGTATACATTTTTTTTGTCAATGGTCCAATCAACAACAAATTGGTTTACTTATAGCAATACTGTATACGTATTGGTATAAGTAAATAGGAGATAAACCTGCTGTGTCACCAGATATTTCATTTATCTTATAAAGAAATTCTTTTTAATTGAAAACTTGCGCACTGTAATTAGAACATATACTGTGATCTATTTCAATTGCAAAAGTCTTAATTATCAGTTCTTTATTTCGGTGTTAGTGTATAAAACAACCGTCTCAGAATAAAATTGAAACAGATATAAAACGAGGACAGAAATATCAGTTTAGTTGCATCGTTGTGCTCTTTATTAGAGGAACAATACGACGCTCTGGCACTGCTGAAACATTAATAACATGCCCCCTCTGATCTACCCCTGCATTACTTTATATTGCACTCGTCGATCCGCTGGATGTTTTCGCGAGTATTCAACTTTGCATTATAAAGCTGTTTCGAGTCCAGCAACCAGACCATTCTTCTGCAGTTCCCTTCAAATTGATTTTCCTTTTCAATTACGATGATCTGAAACAATGGAAGAATATGGAGAGCAACAAATCGAAGCCACCGGGACAGGAGGTGCGGCACGAAATGATTTAAATATGAAGGAGTGAGAGAGGGAGGAACTGCCTAACTTTTGCCAGCGCTCTGTGAGGATTTAATCCTCGCAAAATTTGTAGTGCAAAGTAATCCCGAGAACTGTGGTGCAGGGGGACTGCGGCCTGGCTGGTTGTTTGAAATACGCGATGAAAATAAAGTAAAATAAATGCAACTCTCTCTGTACAGTGGCAGTTCCTTTTGCTGTGGTTAATTTTCTATTGATTTTTGTGGCAATTTAGCGTGTAAATGCTGTTTAATGTATAATTTTATTCATGAAGTATATTTGCTTAGGGAATGCTTTGCGTTAATTGCGGAGTATTTTTAGAAAATAAAGTATTGTGTTTGCAAAAGTTGAGAGTCTAATGTTAATAACGTGCGTAATTGCTTGCATTTTGTGAAATTTGCGTAGTTGCCTGTGTGTACTTTGAGTTAAAGAATTTCGGATGACAATTTTTTTAAAAATTATTTTCGTACGAGAATGATTTATAAACTAATACCTACTTCAACTTTCGAGAAATGAAATATATTCACTCATCAAAAATAAAGGTTTAATTAATATTGAAATGGAACATTAAAAAATAATGTATTTATGAATGCAGGTAACAATTTCATTAGTGTTGTGTCACAGGTAAAGAGCTGTAGAATTTAGAGAAATGATCTCAGTGGCTCCCAACCTTTTTCTAATTGCAAATCTTTTCAAAACTTGGAAAGGAATAGGTGAGTACCCTGTATAGTCGCTGTGTACGATTATATTATTTTCTCGAACTCATTTACACACCTTCCGAACTTCTCGGAACATGTTTGCGAACTACCGATTGGAAACCAATAAGCTATTGCAAGGGTTACCAACCGGGGGTTCGCGACCCCCCAGGGACTCGGATATATAAGAGGTTTCGTGGAGACAATATACTGTATACAACGATTATAAGAAATGGTTCGCCAAATTCTTTTGCAATTTAGAAGGGGCTCGCAATAAGAAAAGGTTTGAGAACCATTGGTCTATTCTGTTCCCAGAGAAATGTTCTCTGTCGTTTTAGGACTGTCATCATATAATTGAACTAATGTAAAAAAAATTGTAATTTATAAGACCGGCTGTTTTGCTTTTAACCTTATCTAAATTTAGTTTCATAACTACAACCAACCAACCAAACAAAAATGTTCTGAATTAAAGATTTCAGCTCAAAGTGGGCGAGCAAAGTTACATGAGATAAACAAGAAAATTGCAGAAGATTTTCCTAATGAAAATGAATAAATTAGTTAATTAATAGAATCTGAACATATTCTTTGACAAGCAATCTGCCTTAGTTTTTCTTGTGGCATTGATTAAAACAATTTGAAAAATATTTCAGAAATACTTTCTTAATATTCCCCACAGATGCTCCTTTTTCAAAACATAATTAAACCACATCACAACTGAACTCACAGTGAAATTGAAGTAATCGCATTGTCCAACTTATATGAAAAATAAAATGTCCGATCAGTTCTTTTTCACGGAGTCTTGCCATGACGTTGTCTATCGAAAGTAGAGTGGTTTGGAGCAATGCCAAACATGAAATACAAAGAATTTGGGGGAACGAATTACTACATGTTTGCAGTTTGTAGACATGTGTCTATGTGAAAGATGATTTTTTTCTGGTGAAAATGTATAGGCTTCAGAGCAATAAAAATAATGAAAAAAAGGACAAGAACAGAGGTAAAAGAAATGAGTTTGTAATGAAAAATAGGTTAATCTTAGACGAAAGTAAAAAGCTTTGAAATTGAAAAGTTAAATAGTTAAATTCTAAAACATAAAAGTTAAAGGAAAAGCACTGTAAAACATGCTCGTGAATGTTGAAAAGCAAATTATAACTCTTAAATAGGCAAAACATATTAAAATCAATCTAATCAATATTTGAAAAAAAGGATATTTAGCATAACTCTAGCGATTAAGAACCAAATGAAGTTTATGCATGGATATTTTTGTAACAACATGATTCACAGTTTTAAAAAAATGCTAACATCATAATTATGCTTTTATAACTTTGCCTTATCGAAATGTAAGAAACTCAGCTGTTGTGAAACACGATAGCATCTATCTACATCTTACAAAAAAAAAAAATGCTTATAATGATGTCAACTGTTAGCTTGACCTCTGTTGTTCATCTTTCAGTTTTCCAGTTAGTGCATGAGCTATCGTTTTGAAATGAAAGAAAATACCTCTTTTGATGTGGGATGAAAAATTACAACTACATAATATATTTCATTAAATTATGCATGGAAGGTGTTTTATTTTATGATAATTCTTAAAAGTTGCAGCAGCATATGCTTTTAGAAAAATGCTTTAATTACTTTTTCAAATATTATTTATATATATTGATGATTCTTACAAAACGGTGAGAAATAAAGTTGATGATTTGCATAATTTCTGCCACGCATTTTAAAAGTGAAATATATGTTATTTATATTTTTATAACACAAAAATATTTTTTTAGCAAGCACACAACTCATTAAACAATAGTGTGTAACTTTTGAAAATGTGTGACGGATAAACTAATACATAAATTGATTAAAATAATAAACCAAAATTTGTAATTTCAGCCATTTTTTCACATCAAGTCACTGAAATTAAATTTTATTTTTAATAAAACAATGTGAGTTTTTTCTTTTTACTTTTTACGCCGATTTCGGTGATGTATTGCAGACAAAAAATTACATTTCACCTAATCTAGAACACCAATATCCTTTATTGTGGGCTCATTTTAAAGCTTCTGGAATGGACCAGTTTTGAGGACATTTGACCGCTTGTAGGTAAAAGGGTGTTTGCGGAATCGCCGGTAACTGATTTTTGGCTACAATTCGAATTTTAACTTCGCCAATGTTTCAGCGCTTGTAGCTCCTTATAAAATAGAGATATCCTGATTTAAATGGTGCCACCTGATAGGATTTTTTCTGCTCTTTCTAAATATGTGCTTATTTTGAATGTAGGTCTTTCAGAAACCTCACAAATCTGGTTATTTCAGATGGTATAACAAAAAACAGAATTTCCTTCTATCCACCATAACTCGGAAACGGTTAGAGATAGGACAGGGTTTCTAGGGTGTTTTATGTTCCACGTGGGCTGCTTTTTCACCCATTTTCGTGTGGCAGATTACGTCAAATTCACCCTGTATAATACTTTTGCTATAATTGGTACTGTATAGCCCCTTATCAAATTTGTTTAAACATATTTTAGAGCATTTTTTATGATGAAAATTGGAAATATTGTTAATTTGTCTTCATGGAACTGCATAAAATTTAAAAGTTTTACTTATTTAGAGTTAATCTGAATTGATAATTTTAATTCATACCATAAAATTCTGCACCTTTTTATACGTAACTTGGGAAATTATTCTACATGTCTATGGTCAACATTTAAGGAATAAAAGAGTGGTTCAGTGTTACTCGGACACCTTGTATACACTCATGTCCATAAATTAAGGATAATGAAGTTCAGGCAAAGAAAGAGGAAGAAGCAAAACAAATTTGACTTATTTGTAAAGTCTATTTATTAAATAAAAAGTAAAGAGCAAAAAAGATGCTATATGTTTGACATAAATAATAAAAATTGCAAGTTTTACTCCCTTGACCAAATTTCAAGAAAGAACCTATTTACAAAAAACAGTATAACATGGTTAGTAGGATGGTTAATACGGAGAATGTCTCCCGGACAATGCAATACAGGCCTGACAACGCCTAGGCATGCTGAGTATCAAATGATCAATCTGATCTTGGGGAATATTACACCACTCATCAAGCAATGCACTCCGAAGTTCCGGTAGACAGGTGGGAGGGGGTTGACGGGCTGCAATTCGTCGGCCAAGCATATCCCACACATGCTCTATTGGATTCAAGTCCGGTGAGTATGCTGGCCAATGCATACGGGTGATATCCTCCGATTGAAGGCATTCGTCTACAATGTTTTCACGGTGAGGACGGGCGTTGTCATCCATAAACACAAATTCAGCACCCATGGCGCCCCGAAACAAACGTACATGTTGTTCCAGAATGACATCCCGATAGATGTGGCCTGTCATTGTTACACTCTGAACATGCAGGTCAGTTCTGGAACCAAGAATAATTCCTCCCCAAACGAGCCATCCTGCACCACCGTAACGGTGTCTTTCAATGGTGTTCTCTTGGTGGTAACGGGTACCTGGCGCTCTCCAGATGAATGTCCGGCGAGAATCAGACTCCAAACTAAACCTGGACTCGTCGGAAAACATCACACAAGACCACTGTTGCGGTGTCCACAATGCATGCTCTCTACTCCAGGTTAATCGCAGGCGACAGTAAGTTGCGGTAAGTGGAACACATCTGACAGGCCTACGAGCATATAGACCAATGTGCCCTAAGCGTCTGTACACGGTCTGCCTTGAAACTGTCGTACCGGTAGCTGAAGAGAGCTGACGAGACAGGTCTGATGCTGTACTCCGTCTGTTTCTTTTGGCAGTAACTGCCAAATAGCGGTCCTCATTCGGCGTTGTAACTCGGGGGCGACCTGTGCTGTAACGTCTACTCACATTACCATCATTTTGGAATCGTTGCCAAAGCCTCGAGATGACACTCTGGGCGATTCCAAGTTCCTCGGATACTTCCAGCTGGGTACGTCCACATTCCAGTCGTCCGATAATTCTGCCACGTAAAACATCATCCAAATGCCTCCTTTGTGCCATAACTACGCGGTTTTTGCACTGAAAGGCTTTCACAGCGCTTGTGAACAATTTTACTTCTTTACCACCATTCCTTATATACCCCTCTCTTACACTCTTGTCATTGTGACGTACCATCCACGCCATCTGGTGGTTTCCTGTAATTTGCACATTCTTCTTCAAGATGTGTGTGATCATTCCACAGGTGAAATTTTTATTTTAGAGATCAATTTCTGTGTGATTCTGAATTATCCTTAATTTATGGACATGAGTGTGCATATTTACGTACATCCATAGAGAGAATGCAGCATGCATTTAGCAAACATAAATACGAAATATATGCATGACCCCCGAAAAATCAACGAAGAAGATTTAAAATCTTAAAAAAAAAAAAAAAAAAAAAAAAAAAAAAAAACATTTTTTAGTAAGTCCTTAGTTGCTATGTGAGATTCAAATTTAGTAGTCAGGTATTTTTTGTGTGTAATTCTGCAATTTCGGTATCGGAGCTTACTCGTTTGTCTAACGTGATCATCTGATAAATGCCCTATTAAGATTCATATGCAAAGAACCAAACTTTACAAAAACAATGAAGAGAATCCAGAATCGTACCCAGTTTAGAACTATCAAATTATGCATAAAAAAATGTGTTGTCATAAAAACTGGATTTGAAGCGATGTCTTTCACGCTTCGTACTTTATTACGTACACAAACAACCACCACACACATTCACACAAAAGAAAATATTAGTTCAATAAAATATTTTGTTGAAAGAACGCCATCTAAACCTTTGTTGAATGAATAAAATTTTGGTTTTATTTAACAAACCCAATTTTTTTTTTAAGATTTAGTTACACTAGAAAGGCGAATTTTTAAGCCGATGCAACTATAGTGTGTTTTCGGAAACGAGAGAACGAAAGTAAACAAACGGGTTACCAAAGAATTACATTTTTTGGCACCAATCTCTAGTTTGGAATTAAGAAAGGTTAAATTCACCTAACAGCGTAAATGGAAGAAAGCAGAAATTCATACTGTGTTTGGCGCTTTGGCAAAATACCAGGTGTTTACTATTCGCCAGTTTGCATGTGCAATTGTTTAGTTTCGTTCTCTCGACTCGACGAACAGACTATAGACTACTGTTTCTCGTATAAAATTTTATCTAAACCAAGGGTGGTCAAATCGTGTCGCAAGCGCCAAATTTGGTGCTTTGGCGGATTTTAAGAGGCTTATTGCAATCTCTTGTCTTCTTATTATTTTGAGACAGATTGAAGACTTTAGAAATAGTTTTGTGCCCGGAAATATTTTATTTTTTATAATTTATGATGCTACTGTATGTTAGGAATATAATTTATGATGCTAAAGGAAGCATCTATATATCTCAAACTACATTGTCATCAAAAATCTAACCATTCTTGATGCACTACGAAATCACCGAAAAATAAATTCAAGAGTCATTTTCCTTAGAACAACAATTTCAGCCACATGCTCGCACGTTATTACTCCCGTAAACTAAAATATACAAATATTTATATTTTCCAAATTTACCCGCGAACACAAGGAAGTAAAAAAAGTGCTTAAGTTTTATGGCGCATCTGAACTCGTTCTATGAAAAAAAGTTGGCGCATCATATGCAACAGATTTGCTGCCTCAGATCTAAATTATAGGAAAAAGCAGACCATCATTGCAGTATATTGCATATGAATGGCTAGAAGCAACAACCACTCCCATTTGATATCAACCAGTAACACATTTTAGGAATGTTGAATGAGGCAGATCTGCACTGAATCACCAACGCTAAACCTCGAATATTGGAAGAAACGATGTCATTTACTAACCGACATTTTGACAACTATTTAAAGTATCACTTAGTTGCTATTAGAAATTCCGTTCTATTCCATCCTTTATAATTTGATAAATTTACTCGGTGCTTTGCAGAGCTCGGATTTATAAACAGAACATGACACCCAGGTTTATTTATTCCATGTCAGAATCGCTGCTTTATTCACGAGAGCCATTCCTGCAATAAACGGTGTTTCTAGTGTCTAGCAGAAACGCATATCATAGTAAGTGTCATTGTGTTATAAGAACGAATAAGTCGATAAGTTAACATTAAGTTGGCTTTACTACTAAAGGATTTTAACATAAGCGTACATTAAAAAAATCTTGGATTAAGTACAAAAGAACCAATTACAAATCGTGGCAAATGATTGTCAATATGCGGGTGTCAATGGTTGTCAAATTGAGCAATATGTTATCGAATTAGGTACCAGAAATGCCTTGAAATGCCTTTTGGCTTAGGGATGCGCATTTTCCCGACGTTATCACACTTTTTTTTTTTGTTTAAAAAAGAATGATGAATGAAAAAAGTTATCGAAAATTCTTTTTTAATCAAAAATTTTTGGTTGTTAGAACAAAATATACATATTTTTTTTTTCCCAGGATTTATTTCAGATTTCACGATCTTTGAAAGACAGTTTTAAAACCAATGTACGTAAGAAATAAATAAAAACCTTGTGAAAAAAAACACACATAAAATGATACTTATAACAAGATACGACCGTTTTTACTGAAAGTTTAATCAGTCTTCATCAGTCAAAGCACTTCGTCTCACAAAACAGTGGGAACTGAAAAAGATAAATCGTATCTTTTTATAAGTATCATTTTATGTGTGTTTTTCACAAAGTTTTTATTTATGTTAACGTTTAAGACCAGTTTTTTGAGTGGATTTTTCCACAATTTACGTAAATTCAATGAGCTATTTAACGCAGAGAATATTAATTTTACCTAAAATAAAACTGCCAATGGAAAGTTAATAAAAACTTATTTTTATTACTACTGATGAAACCAGAAAGTGATGTTATTGGTTCCATGAATCAACAGCTTTATATTTAATTTAAATAGTAACACGTTATTTTTTCCTTTTGAAATAAATAAATAAATAAAAGTTAAATAGTTTATTAGAGCTATATATCACCTAAAAAAATATGCCGATAAATGTGCAACATGTTCTAACGCAATAAAGGAACGACAGGGCAAGCGGGGGTATTAGAATGACCTTTTGACACTACATTTCAGGCCTGTGAAGAAGTGTCACAAGTGTTAAGGGATTACATCAGGAAAGCCTGACAAAGTGGGGACTCGGAAGTAGGGGTGACTCAGGGTTAGATCGAAGCGTAGGCAAGTGGCGTCAAACGGAAGTGAGTTATGAAGATGCCATAATTGTCGTAATAAGGACGTTATTGGACAGATGGCTATTTCGTGACTGAAAGTACATTGTTAGGCGAGAAAATTAATCATATATTTTTAAACAGAACTCTATATATATTTCTATATCTTCCAGTATTAAAATTAGAAAGTTATAAACATCGAAAGGTATTGTCAGCTGATCTCTTACAATATATTTATGCAGTGAAAACATCTAAACTCCCCCATACATTGAAAGAGCAAAATGAAAGGTTTTAAATATACTAATACTTTTATTTTCAGGAATGTGGAAGAAGGGATATCGCCTTGTTAGCTGATTAAGGGCAATTATCGTTTTTATTTCTTTCGTGAAATTTCTATTATGTTATGTTTTTGTGTTGTGCAGCTTGCATATAATTAAAATATAGCAGCAAAACTTAGAGGTTTTTATATGTGTGCTCGACTGGCATTGAAACTCTCACCAGCACAATATCAACTCATCCGACGATCGGAGTTTAACTGTAACTGCATGTGTAAGTAACGTGCATTTTTTCATTTAGACTCATTAGTGAAGACTAAACTGTTTTTAATCTATTTCGATATGGCTTCTAATTTAAATTGACTGCCGATTGCTGACAGTAGTTAGAAACATGAAATAATTCTATAATTTTTACGTTCTTTGGATAGATCGCAAAATGTTTAATATTAAAAAGTTATAATGAAAATACAAAGAAATTGTAAACAAACCCTTTCTCTTTTTACTTGTTTCTAACCAACAACTGACTTTTCCCGTTGAAATTTTTGAACAACTACAGTCATAGCTAAAAAAATTGCAGTTTTCATTAACTCAAGACCTCAAAATCTTCGAAATGTTCTAAATTTAGGCACAATTTTATTGTTATTATTATATTTAGGTATGGCTCCACAGGCTTAGATTACCGATTTCTGCACTAATCTCTCTATTCTAAAAAAAAGTAAAGGCCGCTGGCGCTGTCAAAGCTTGTCAGCTTATCTCCTCCTAAACCGTGGGGATTTGAGTTTCGACAAAGGTGCCCACAGATTCGAAAATTTCCGAGGAACCTGCTAAGCTGATTTAAATTTCGAAAATCGAATTATTTTAGAAGATATTAATAAAAAACTGAAAAAATAAACCGAATGGTTGCCACATTTGGCATAAAATCATTCATTCCTTTGCAACAAAGCGTTTCCAGAATCGCGTGAAATTTACAAACATGAGTTAGAATTACGCCCATTTTACGCCAAAATAAAAACTATATGAAATAAGTAACTCAAAATGTGTTACACAAAGTTGACAATTTTCAAATAGTAAGTTCGCTTAGACAACAGGAGTTTAGAATTAGCGATTATTCGTTTTTCCAAAACAGAATAACTAATATCTTGAAAATGAAAAATAATTAAAATGCAGATTATTTTAAAGCCGGTTCTCGTCCAGCTGGATTATTTGCTACCAGTAGAAATATTTGGCGGCGTTAACTATGCCATTATAGCAGTTATAGTACACTTTGGATATTTGCTAGCGCGACGAGATGGTATAATTCGTGGTGTTAAGTACGCCAATCTGCAAACGATTATGTAAATGAAAATATGGATAACGGTTTTCCGGTAACCTTAAATGAACAGTAAATATAGATTGTGAGCATATGTAAATCGCCAAATAATGAAAAGTCGCTATTGGTGTCAGGCTATTTTATCTGTTCCGTAGCTTTTATTAACTTTACATGTACTCAAGTCGCCAAATAATGAAAAATCGCCATGGGTGGCAAACTCGCAAGGTGTCCAATAGGTTTTACATTATTAAAAATACAGCTGAAACATATGTTCTGATTTTATCACGCTTTAGCTCCTAATTAATATAACTTTTGAATGGTAACAAACAAACATTTACAAACATGAGTTAGAATTACGCCCATTTTACGCCAAAATAAAAACTTTCTTCTATATTAATAAAACAATGTGTAAACTGTTAGTTAGTTTGTTTGAATGTGTCTCGCGTCAAGGACGTACCAGGGGGGTGGTCCAAGGGGTCCGGACTCCCTCCGAAATTTGAGTTTTTGTTAACAAAATAATAATGATGAAGTCTTTTTGTGAAAAAATCTGCCTTTTTCACTGTTTGGACCCCCCTCCGAAATTTTTGGACCCTCCCCGAAATTTTTGGACCCGGGTACGTCCCTGTCTGGCGTAGCTCGCAGACGGGTGATCGTAGACCTACCAAATTTTGTACGGACATTTTCCATGACAGTGTGACTGTTCCCGACACACCTCGAAGCGATTTTTTCAAAATTCGAATTATTTTAGGAGATATCGATAAAAAACGTATCGCAAAAGGCTAATTTTTGCTTTCCGCCATTTCGTAATTGTAACCCCATAGTGTAAAAAGTGACGTTTAAGGTTATCTAAGTTGCCACATTCGGCAAGTTTATTACATGATTCAGACTCCTGAAGTAAAAATAAAAGAATAACGATTTTTTTTTTTTTGTTGTCTAGATTTTATTGTTGTCTAGATTATGTTGTTGTCTAGATTATTTGTAAGGCTGTTTTTAAATTAAAATATCGTGTGCATGGGAAATCAGAGCAGGAATGAAATATTTTATACTCAAAAGAAAAATATTTAGAAATTTTCTGAGACTAAAATGTGCAAATTTTTAATTTGGCGAAAAATTAAACGGTTTTGTGCGATTTTGAGGAGATGATTCTAACGCTTGGCGCAATTTATCGTAATTTATCGTCTGCTGAATACACCTGAGAATAAGTTTTTGAAATTTTCATTCAGTTGGAATTGTGCATTTTTCTGTGCAGCTTTTCTCCATCTTTTAATGACTATGTCATTTTATCCCCCCCCCTTTATTGAAAATTGTATGAAAAACGTGTCCCAAACATGCGACATAAAAGTATGCCACATAATTTTACATATATTTAAATACTATTAGTTCACAACAGCTTTAATCTATTGTTACAATATTTCGTAAGTTGTAGAATAGGCATGTGTCAATCGCCAAATAATGAAAATTCGCCATGGGTGACAAGCTATCCTATCTGTTCCGTAGCTGTTATTAACTTTACATGTACGCAAGTCACCAAATAATGAAAAATCGCCATGGGTGGCAAATTTGCAAGGTGTCCAATAGGTTTTACATTATTAAAAATACAGCTGAAACAGATGTTCTGATTTTATTACGCCTTATCTCCTAATTAATATAACTTTTGAATGGCAACATTAAACATTTTTATATACCAATGAACATGCAAGAACCAAGCAATGTGTAGCTCAGTAACATTCTATCTGATCCAATCTTCGGCTTTTGTCTGTTGAAATTATGTCTTTTTTACGAATAAGCCTTATTAGGGGCCGAATGCCTCATACGAAAAGCGAGCGTAGCGAGTCTGGGGGCCTTGGCCCCTAGTCTTTTAAAAAATTGTTTAGTTTAAATGTTGTTTTGAAAAGAACAGTACTGAGTTCATCATTCTCACAAAATGCGGTTGGCATTTCTGACTAAGAATTGGTTACTGATTGTGACTGACATACACTTAAAAGAAAACAACCCATTTAAAGATAATTCCAGACCTTCATGAAGTTGAGGAATTAATTTTTTGGTTTAATTGAAATACATTTCTCACATGTTTTGAAATTGATTAATTTATACAGGGTTTGGCATATGTCTAAAACAAATGATTTTCTCCTGGTTTAATTAAAGTACGACTTAGAGTTCAGAACTTCGCTTCAATTTGTAAGTCTTCCTTTTCCCTGATTTGCTTACCATTGCTACGCATCCTTTCAATGGATTCGAAGTGGGTAAGTCACCATTTTGCATCACTTGTCCCGGTGACATGAAAAATTCTTACATGGACACCACATGACTTTGGAGGTTAAGGGCCTCTCCTCTCCACGCTTTTCACCTAAGCGTACAGTCACGGGTTTGATTCCCACTCAATCCCCTTGGCTGTTTAAATTTCCTTTCTCTGTGCAAGTCAAAATTGTTTCTGTGTGGCCCATTTTATTCTAAGAGGCATTTATAAGCGAATTCTTGAAACCAAGCACACACATCCAAAATTAAATGTTCAAGATACAACAACAACAACAGCAACAAAAACCACGACTTCATACTATGCTTATTGGATTATATACACTTATCTGATGCATTCCACTTAAACTTATTTAAAACGGAGTGCAACTACTAAGATGCGATAATTAAATTTAAAGGGAGACATGATAATTGAATTTTTATATACGCAGTTGCTTAGTGTCGGCTTTTATTCAGTAATCTTACCTGAAATAAATTCACTAATACACGTACTAACAAAAATCTACCAAAAAAATCGGTGTTTAAAAGATTTAAAATTTTTTTAAATATATAAAGGAACACACATAAAAGGTATATCAATCTGTTTAATACACGTGTTTTGGGAGATTAAAAAAATATAAAGTACCAACTTATAGCAATGAAAAAATAAAATCCTCTACGAATTATGATCACAGACATGTACTTTATTAGTTGTTGAATTTCAGAGTTATTCATTTTAAGAATTGCAATATACGAGCTTAAATTATTTCTTCAAATGAATAAAATCTTTACTGCATATCTCAATAAATTATTATATCGAATTGAAACAAAAGGTATGGTTAAAAATTTACGTTTACGTTAATGTTTGTCTGTTTCTGTTGCATTTACGAATATTTATTATGTACTGCAATCTAATTTCTCATTCACACACATGCACGCACAACGAAACCTAGGTTTCAAAAAGTACTCTCTTTCTTTATTATATTTTTAAGTAATCCATGCTTACATTATCAATAGCCAAACAAATAATACGGTACAGTTTATGTTTTAAATATCTTTTTCTACATTTATTTTCTAATTCATCTAAATATTTGGATAAAATATTGCTTAATGCTAAAAAAATTAAAATACGATATGGAAAGTTAGATATCGCGTGCGGACTAAGTGGATGAATGAGTAACATAAATGTTGTGTTTGAAAACTATGTGCACTGGATAGTACATGCACGAAACGTGTATTACTGAGATTTATAGACTGTTGAATAATTCATATTAAAACAAAAAAGGCTGAAAATATATTTCACTGCTGACACAGATTATTAAATATCGCTTACAGTGACAGTCATCGCCCCCCCCCCCAAAAAAAAAAGTGTTTAGACTGGACCAATAAATAGTCTTGCTTTGATTTACAGAGTTTTATCTTTAAAATGCTTATTGTCAGAACTTAATTCAAGTTTTTTATGTTGTTACAAAATTGCAATGATGTTTTCCCGCATTAATGTGTGTTGCTGTAAAGAGTGTTGTACAGGCATTATTGTGAATGAAATGTGTATGAGCCCTTGACCTTGGTGATCGTTTTGGCGACAAATTTGGCTACCAAAAGAAAGTTCACGAAACTAATGAAATTTTGGCAGTATCTCAATTAAGAAAGAGCCTACTGGAAAAATCGAGAAACATGATGTGACGACCGACTAGGAAATCTAAATAAAGAGTCTCTCTCGCTCTCATAACGCAGGCTGAAAGCGTTTTGAACTTATTGTGCTACTGGGGTTAAAGGTTTGGCTGTAAAAAAAAAAAAAAAAAAAAAAAAAAAAAAAACCTGATATGAAATGCCGCTTAAAATACATTATTTTGAACTAGAAAAACTAGATACGCTAGTAAAACTGTATCAGTATATTTTTTATAGTTTACGCTAGTAAAAATTAAAAAAATACCATTTCACATATGCAATTATTTATTTTTAAATGAAATGTATCGGCGGCAATGATGGAGTCAATACTTTACCGTTAAATAAATGCTGAATAACTAGATTATATATCTTAGAGAATCATGTGTACATGTATACACTGAATTCACCAATTCTTTTTCTTTCTTATGCGAAACTTAGGATTTCACGTATAGCATTCGATGTATCATTCTATTGCTTTATTTTGATATTTCAGTAGATTGAAATGTCGCATTTCTATACACGTTTATTTACAAAATCAACTGGTGGCCAGTTGTTTTTTGTAAATAAAGGTAATTCTTGTTAATTTTTTGAACGTGTAAAGAAGCTAGCAGTAAATAATGAAATAATTGCCAACAAACTACTTTTCTTTTCTAATTTTTGCCATTTAAAAAAAATTAAAAATCATTCACCAGTACTTGTGCTGCGGATTTTTATCTAGAAGAGATACTATCTTTAAAGTTAAATATTCCCTTCTTTTTAGGGAAAAACTACCCATAGAAAGTGGAATCAATATTTTTATCTACCAAAAAAAAAAAAAAAAAAACAACTAGGCAAAAAAAGGGAAATTTCGAAAACACCCTTTCCGTTCCCCAGCGCCGCTGCATCATAAAACCCTATGTAATACACGGCAAGAGAAGAGCAATATATTAAGAGGAAAATACCCTTATTTTGATGATCGAAGGAAAGATGCAGCTAAGTATATAGCGGCCCTTAATTTTTGAAATGGAACATACATTACACAAAGTGCTGTTTCCGTGATCTGGTGATGAAAAATTCAGGGAAATTACGTAGAGTGAACAGAGGTGTATCAAATTTTTAAGATGAGTTGAGGAGAGACTTTTGCAAAATTTGTATCAAAACAAGGCTCTTCGCACGTGGGGGGACTTTTAAATAAGTGATACTCTAGTTTAAAGTGTTGGAAGTTTAGGTTTTGTTTATGTGTTGCATCTTGTTCAGCAGAGTGCCACATGTGTTTAGCATAAATGTTTCATTGGGGAGCCACTCGTAATTTGTGGAAGTGTGAAGAGCGTATGAAGTGAATGTGGATGAGCAATTTGCCGCTGTTACATAAATTTGCGTTCTTTTGACTCAGGAGAACACTTTTGAACTACTTGCTGAAAGTGTAAATGACAGAAATGCTGTTAAATGTGCGTTAAGCATCAATAGACTTCTTTACATAACAGGCTGTAAAACTTCTGCTTTGTGAGGGTAAACATTGATAGTGGAACCATATAAATGGCACAAACTAGCCAAAATAAAAGTATGGTGTGTATTATAAAGTTTCAGACATTTAAATATGTTATTTCCTTTATTCTTTAATATAAACTAACTAATTTGTAAACTTTTTTAAATTTCACAAATATTCGGTTGTATTTGCATTGTAATATTGTAAGTTGTCTCTAGTTTGAAATAAAATTTCCCTCATTTCTGCTGAAAATTTTTTTAATTACTGACAAAATCAATTTATTAATATCGTAGCAATTCGTCCGATAACAATGTTTTAGCGGATTGTATTAATGTTTCCAAGTCTGTAGCACAGCATCTACCTCTAAACTCAAGAATATGATATGTGGCTTTCTCCGTCGCTAAAATTTTTATTTCTTCTTAATTTTTTTTTCTTTTTTAAAAGTGTACATATTAGCATCTTTTTGGAAGAAGTTAGTATTTCAAGTATTATCTGATTTAAAGCTATCTTTTTTTTTTTTTAACAATTTTTTGCACTTGCTCTCTTTTATAACTCTCTTTCATAATCAAATATGATACGTGAACACATTTTATCAACAATTTATTCATTGAAGCATATCCAACCTAGTAGAAAGTTTATTAAAATTAAATTTCCTGTCTGTGCTTAGTTTTATTTTAAAAAATTGAAAAATATTTCACGAATGTGCATGTTTCTTCTAATATTGCAATTGCTACAACAAGCCTCCAGGAAGTGTTCATATCAGTAAAATGCGTTTTCAACATTTTCGAAGGAGTTTTTTGAAAGATATAACATACTGCGTCTTACGGCACAAGTCATATACATAAGGTAACAAGTGTCGAACGGTAAGTATACGTATACGTTACATTTTTTTCGAATAAAATTTTGTGTATTTTTTAAAAGGTTGTAAGTATACATTTTCTAACACGTTCTGCTTGATTGAAAATATTGTTAGGATCAAATAATTTCTATTTTTCAATCAACTTTTCTCCAAAAAATATTCTATATCCGCCACTGCTTATGGACGTTCGCTACTAAAGTTTGAAACGGCTTTCCGCATTCTGCATGTGCAAATTTCTATCAATTATTTATTGTTCCTTTAAACTGAAACAGCTGAGTTTTACTCATGAAATGCAATTAGAGTTGCATTACAAAATATACAATCTATGTATGTACATCATCAAATTAAGAAATGATTATAATAACGTTAAACGCATCGATTTCATTTTCCGGAAATTTAACACCACCGAAATCTATCCAGGGCATCTCTTAAGCATCGTATCGTTTTACGAAGGACTGGATTCATAACCACCGTAATTCCATGCCCCCACCCTGGAGTCATTTCGTTACGACGACCGTCACGCGTGAACGCCAAATCACTCCAAGCCCCCTTTTGACGAGAATACTTTGTCGGAAACACGTCTCTACACGAGGGCCGACGTGTATATCCGTACAGGAGGGAAATGACGGAAACCTGAAACTCATCAATGCATTCAGAAACTCGCCTCAGGCAAGAAGTAACAAGAGCTGGAGGACCTTGTTATGGAAGGGGTTTTCTGCCATCATCCCCTTAATTTTCACGAAATCTCATTCCAGTTACGTCTCTACACCCCCCCTCCTCCAGCAACACAACCCCCCCCCCGACCGTGTTCATCCGCCCAATCATGTTCCCCGTTACCTTCGCTTCATTATTCTGTTAATGGCTAATTAGTCTCTATAATATTTCAGAAGACAGCTGGGTGTCATGCGGGCTCTCTCTTTCTGCATATATCCTCTCCTCCTCCCGGGGTTTCCCCTCTCTCTCCCCCTCCTCCTAAAATACTGGGACCTCTTATTGTACCTTATCACTAATTCAGGTGATTTATAAAGGTAGTGGCCTGGATTTTAATTAAATTTACGTTACTAAAGATGTGCCGGCTCTTTTTACTTGCTCGCTATTTTCTGTGCGATATTTTCTGATGGGAGTTATAACGCTGTTTTGGGCCTTGCAGCTACTTACCCTCGAATTATCTCCGCTAATCACCTAGTAATTATGAGCGTTTTCGCGCCCCCTTTTTATGCTTTAAAACATTAAAGGCGCCAAAAGTGAAAAATTTTCCGATTGCTTGGCATCTGATTACGGCGCATTTTTAAGAGAGCCCGGCGCATTGTTACGAAAGAGCTTATTAGCCTCGGTTTTCTCGTTTCGTTGTAGATAAAATTTGATTAGTACACCGAAAGTATTGTTTTTAGAGATTAAAAAAAGTTATGAACAAATTGATAAATACGATATACAAGTAATGTGTTCGAGTTTAAATGGATAGTAAACGTTTTTTACGGAATTTAACTACAAGGTGGCCTTAATTAAACTGCAAGTGTTCAAGGGGTGCTGAAGAGAAAACTACCGGGAATATTCCAGTGAAATTTGGGATCTACACGTTTAGAACATGCGCAATTCAAATATGCAAAAACCGAAAATCGCCATTTTCACCCTATAGATGGCGCTGTACCGTATTTCAACGCTCACCGGTGGTATATACAACTTCCAAAACCAATAGACAGAGCATAATGATATTCTAAGAGGCATAATAAACAATATAAAACATTATTTACAGTTTATCAAAATTCCATACAATTCGCTTCAGTAATTAATTTTTTACAGTATCTTGTAATCAAAAATTAACGTCAATTACGATCACAAATTAAACAATCCCTAAAGATGCTTTGGAAAACAATTAAACCATATTATTTATTCAATGAAATTATCACATGATGTGGTCAATATGTGAACTACCAGATGCAACCACATGCTGAAAACGTAAAACAGCATGGTTCACCGTCGCATTTAAAATCTCTAGTGTAACACACCTCACGTGTGTCGTTCTGCTAGATTTAAATTCAGCAACAGAAGCATTTCGTTCTATATAAACCATATCTTTCAGATGTCCCCACAGATAAAAGTCGGAAGGATTAAGTTCCGGTGAACGTGGGGGGCAAGCGTTGTCGAAACCTCTGCTTATGACTCGGTCCGCACCAAAGGTATCATGTAGCAGCTTTTTAACAGCTTTAGCGATGTGAGGGGGGGTGTTGCGTCTTGCATAAATACCGTGGTGCATAAATACAGCGCCATCTATAGGGTGAAAATGGCGATTTTCATTTTTTGCATATTTGAATTGTGCATGTTCTGAAACGTGTAGATACCAAATTTCACTGGAATATTCCCGGTAGTTTTCTCTCCAGCATCCCTTGAACACTTGCAGTTTAATTATGGCCACCCTGTACAAACTAAATCCTAGACATTGAGTAATTGTGACTGTATTTCGAACAAATCATGTGGTTCCTGAACAAAAATCAAATTAACTAATTAGGTCATAGAGACTTGTAAATTTTTTTATATTCTCTTTACAATCGGTACTAATTAGGTCATAGACATGTAAGTTTACCTGTTTTTTCTTTACAATCTGTACTATTGAAATGTTAACCCCTCAACTGGTTAGTATTTTTATGAGAAATGTTGATGAAATTTTTTGCTGCAGTTAAAAAGAAACAACTTTCTGAAGTTGAAATTCCCGCTTCAAATCCTCGGTTGAAAAGCATTTTGGAAGCATGCACAAATTACGCCATCTATTGAAAATTATTGATACTAAACGGTTTCTTGACAAGAATTAAAAATACGGATAAACCATAAAAGGAAAGGAGAAAGTATAGAGCCCCATACGCCACACGCACAAATCAATAGAGGTCAACTTTGAGTAGCCCCGTATACAGGACAAGGAAAACGGTTGAGGAATTATAAAACAATTACGCTGTATCAATAATAAAACTTCCAGAAAAATTCTTAAAAATGAAATATTTTAGTGTTATCCTTCGAAAAATTTGGCTGGGCAGTTAAATGTTTATTTTTTTTCCCTGAAAGTTTTATGAAAAGAATTTTTTTTTTTTTGGTTAATTACAGTGTCTAGAGCAGCTTGTACAGAAAAAGTCTTTTTTAAAATTTCTGATCCATTTGCTTTATTTTCGTTTGTGTTCTAGGACAGTAAAGCTGGTTATGTTTTTTCGAAATGCAACTTTATCGTATAAAACGTCTTGGTGATTAAATGTACTAATAATGATTAGAGATTTAAAATTATTATGCATTGACACGCATGATTAAACATTTAATATTAGTGCTTACATTACAAAAATTAATAATTAAATATTAAGGTTTAAAACATTCCAAAGTTTCTCGTTAAATAAACATGGGCAAAGCATACGCGTTTGATTAGCAGATGAAGCTTTTTTGAATTCGGCAAAATACTGGAATATTTGGTTTTAATACTAGATTAATTTTTAAATTACTCAAAGTTTAAAAGCAAATAGTTGTATAAATGAAAGATCTACTGTCTATATAAAGTGCAGCAGCAAATGACTACTTTTATATACGAAAACTAGCTGACCCGGCAAACGTTGTTTTGCCATATAAATTATTCCTAGGATTATTTTAGTAGAAAGAAATGACGAACTTATTGTAAGTGTGT
The DNA here is from genome assembly GCA_038373885.1 of Cheiracanthium punctorium. Taxonomy (NCBI): domain Eukaryota; kingdom Metazoa; phylum Arthropoda; class Arachnida; order Araneae; family Cheiracanthiidae; genus Cheiracanthium; species Cheiracanthium punctorium. The sequence continues at coordinate 387,781 of JAWZYV010014373.1, read as the reverse complement.
GAGGATGTGGTATATGAGTGGAAGAGGCATGGAGCGCTGTGAACCATGCTGGAATATAAAAATAACACAATACCAAACATTTATATTTTTAATTCATTGTAATTTATTCTTTACATTTATATATATCGCTAATTACAATAATTTTACTAAAAAATAATATCAATCCCTTAACGGAATAGAGTGAACAATATTTTTAGCTAACACAAACAAACTGCATGGTTTGACCACTCGAGATCATGCCACGTATAATTGTCCGTGTGAAAAACATGGCGTGCTCAAATCTAAGCCACAAACAAACATAGTTTGGCCTTGAGACTTATTCATAGTCATTCCATAAAAAAATTTGTCCAAAAAAAATAATAATAAAAGGATGAAAATCTGAAACATTTTCAGATTTTAAATACGCACTATAGCGCTATATATTAAAATCGTATCATAATTTATGCGTCGTCCCTATTTTTCTCTCATATTCCATTAAGTTGGAAAGTGTATATTATTCATGACTGTGCTGTATTTTTTTTCTTGTTTCGTATAACCCATCTTTGGAATCGAAATCTATCTTAAAATCGTCTACTAAAACTATTTTACAATATTCGCCAGGCATATTACAACTACACTTCATCGTTCTATATATTGTTTCGAATGCGCATCATAATGCATGCGTATACCATGTATGTCTTTCTTGGGTTGATTCCTACTTTAACGCCTCGACTCTCGCCAAGGTGGCGATCATTAAACATATGCAGTTACAATGACAATTTTTTGCATTTATGTGGCAATCATAATTTAGAATTAAAATGGCGATTTGGAACAACATGTAAGCACAGCATGCCGTTACATTTTTATTTATTTTGGATTGCCAATTAATGTAGTTGTAATAATAAAGTGTCTTCAAATTCCTTAACTGGTGCGTTTATCGCTAGTTTGTTTACTTTAGTTTTCATCTGGTTCTTTTGGGAGCGTCGAAACGGTACGTACGTATTATGCCGGCGGTCACTTCCGCCAAACTACTTTTTCGTCAAATTTGCTGGCAAACTATTGCCAATCGCATTCCAAGCCATCAACAATTTCATGTGCCCGGCATTTATCTTGGTGAAAATTGCTTGTCTTGGAGGACCGCCGGGATAATACGTAAGTACCGTTGAAACTTGTGCATTACTCCCAGAGACCCATGACTGCAAAGCTCGCCAAAGTACGGGGATTTTTTAGGTTGGCGAGAGTGGGGGGCGTTAAAATAGAAATCAACTCTTTCTTGTACCATAAAACACATCTTTGGAATCGAAATCTATCTTAAAATCGCCTACTTAAACTGTTTTACAATCTTCGCCAGGCATATTCGTCCTATAGGCATATTCCAACTATGCCGCAAAGACATGAAATGGGAATCATAATCCATGAGTTAACAGTGTTTTCCTTTCCTTTCCAGTGCTTTGTTCCACAAAGCACTTCTTCAGAATAAAAATCAATATTAAAATCGCCTAATAAAACTGTGTTACAATGTACGCCAGGCGTTTTCTAACTATACTCGAAATATATTTATAATAAATTGTCACGTTTTGGCTCCCCATTTAGCGATCCATTATCAAAAATTGCAAATCCTTGCGCGACTTTCAACATTTTATTAACGCCCCCCCCCCTCTCCACGTTATCTGGCAAACACATTTGAAAAGGGACTCGATGCGCTAATGCCTAGACAAAAATCCTGATTGAACTTATTAGCACTCTGGTGCTAAAAATTTTGAGGTGGACCGCCCTTGTGACTTAGGGGTATGAGACAAAATCATATTCGCAGACCTAACGAATATACATATAAAATTTCTTTAAAATCGGTCGAGCCGTTTTGGAGGAGTATGGTAACTAAAACTGTGACATGAGAATTTTATTTATTAGATATACCCAATATGAGTTCAATCGAATGTACCGTTTAAACGCTAGAGCACTATCAAGAATTTCCCCCCCATAAGCCATAATGTAAAAGAAATCTTTGCAGTAGCCCAGTAGAAAAACTATAAGTTCTATACACATCAAAATCATTGTCGGTCTTACGATGGTGGTTTATAACATATATACCCAATTTGAGCTCAATCGAATGCCCCGTTTAGAAGCTATCGTGTTCACACACACACACACACACACACACATACATCTCGTAAAAATAGCATAAATGAATTCAGAAGACCTTAAAACGTGTTAATACATCAAAATCTCGAAGTCGAATTTTTTCATGATTACAATACTTTCCTTACAGGGTACATGTTCGGAAAGAAAAAAGCATGAAAATCTGAAACACTTTCAGGTTTTAAATACACACTATAGTTCTATATATTAAAATCGTATCATTAGTTATACGTTGTCCCTATTTTTCTTACTTACTCCATTAAGTTTTAAAAGTGTATCATTATTCATGACTGTGCTGTATTTTTCTTGCTTGTTTCGTAAAACCCATCTTTGGAATCGAAATCTATCTTAAAATCGCCTACTAACTCTATTTTACAATCTTCGCCAAGTATATTACAAATATACTTCATCGTTTTATATATTGTTTCGAATGTGCATCATAATCCATGAATGTACCGGTTTGTCTTTCTTGGGTTGATTCCTACTTTAACGCCTCGACTCTCGCCAAGGTGGCGATCATTAAACATATGCAGTTACCATGACGATTTTTTGCATTAATGTGGCAATCGTAATTTAGAAATAAAATGGCGATTTGGAACAACATGTAAGTAAAGCATGCCGTTACATTTTTATTTATTTTGAATTGCCAATTAATGTAGTTTTAATAATTAAGTGTCTTCAGATTCCTTAACTGGTGCGTTTATCGCTAGTTTGTTTACTTTAGTTTTCATCTGGTTCTTTTGGGAGCGTTGAAACGGTACTTACCGTATCGTACAATCGTATTCCAAACCATCAACAATTTCATGTGCCCGGCATTTATCTTGGTGAAAAATTGCTTGTCTTGCCGGACCGCCGGGATAATACGTAAGTACCGTTAAAACTTGTGCATAACTCCCAGAGACCCATGACTGCAAAGCTCGCCAAAGTATGGGGATTTTTTAGGTTGGCGAGAGTGTGGATGTTAAAACAGGAATCAACTCTTTCTTGTACCATAAAACGCATCTTTGGAATCGAAATCTATCTTAAAATCGCCTACTGAAATTGTTTTACAATCTTCGCCAGGCATATTCTTCCTATAGGCATGTTCCAACTATATCGGAAAGACATTTTAAATGCTGTTTGGAATGGGCATCATAATCCACGAGTGTACCGTGTTTTCCTTTCTTGTTCCACAGAGAACTTCTTCGGAATAGAAATCTATATTAAAATCGCTTAATAAAACTCTTTTACAATATACGCCAGGCGTTTTCTAACTATACGCGAAATATATTTATAATAAATTGCCGCGTTTTGGCACCACATTTAGCGATCCATTATCAAAAATTGCAAACCTTGTGCGACTTTCAACATTTTATTAACTTCCCCCCCCCCCCTCTCCACATTATCTGGCAAACACATTTGAAAAGTGATTCGACACGCTAATGTCTACACAGAAATCCTGATTGAAATGAATAACACTCGGGGGCTAAACATTTTGGGGTGGACCGCCCTTATGACTTAGGGGTATGAGACATAGTTAAAAACCTATTCTATGACCTAACGAATATACATAGAAAATTTCATTAAAATTGGTCGAGTGGTTTCGGAGGAGTTAGGTGACTAACACTGGGACAGGAGAATTTTATATATTAGATATAGTTTAATCTGTATCATATACTGGTTTTCTTCCGAAATCTTAGCATGTTCTGAATTAAATAATTTGTTTATATAATTACCATTATTTTAATATAAACATCAGCCAAAAGACCGCTAAAGATTTTAAAATTGGTATAACACTTTGACTGATTGTGCAACATATAAAATTTATATTGATATATAACTGTTCTTTTCAAATTGCTTTAAGGAATACACAATTTTATATGTACATACATATAATATACTACGACGCTTTGACTGATTATACAACAAATGTATAATTTATATACATATAGAACAGTTCTTTTAAAATTTCTTTGAGGTATATATAATTTTTTATGTACATACATATAATATTTTCATAAAATCTTCCATTGTTGTTCCCTTTTATTGATCCAGAAAATGGTTAAATCTATGGTGGTTTACATATCATTCACTACACATAGAAAAAAAAGGGGGAAATATTATTGGAAAAATTGTCAATATAAATAAAAAACGAAGAATCGTAAAACCGTATGCTTTTTTCTTCTGAAATCTAAAATCTCGATCATGGTTTTTCTTTCCGGATTTTTAACATAAGCAAGACTTTCTAAAAGTATCGAACGTCTGTGATAAAAAAGAAGAAAGAATATATTTCTGTGGCGTTTTCCTGATAGATGCATTTTCAATAAATGCAAAACGTGTCCATTGTCTTGCTTATTCAGCCGTCAGTCTGACTGCATGTGTTATGAATATAGCCTGCCCCGTAAATAAAAATAAATACGAAACGTGTTTTTTTTTCTCCTAGTATATCTTTTAATTTTGCTGCATGTGTTGATGACATATGTGTTTCTCAATGAAATTAGTTTTAAAAATGCAAGCATGTCCGTTGTCTTTATTTTAGTCTGATATTTTCAATGCAAAAAATGCTTGAATGAATAAATGTTCTTAGTAATCGATTGCGTCTGCAACGACAACAAGCGTGCATACTTATGTCATTGCATGTGGATACAGAAACATAACTTTCTCCAAAAGTGGTTATTAACCTTTTAAAACTCCATATATATCTGCTCGTATATTAATGTCCTGAGGTCACGATGAATGTAATTTCATTATTTTTATTTGCTTAAATTTGAATATAGAGTTTGATTGCATTATGCAGCGATCAATATTTTCGATTTAATAAAATACTAGCTGCCCATCGTAAAAATTGCGGTATTTCGCTTGATACTATTCTTGACTTTCTGCTGCTTTTGTAAAATTTTCTTTCACCTTTTCGAATGCATATTGTAATTGCCTTGTCTTTTTCTGGACAAAATCCTCATACGATGTATGATGCATAGGCGTTGGACTTTTTAAAATATCATTCGGTAACATTGGATCGTAACTGAGGTGTAGATATGCCGGTTCGTCGTTGATCAACGAGTGCATACTGGAGTTATATAAAAGCGCATAAAATTGTATGTACTCATCCCAGTCCGAAATACCTTCCACGAATATGGATAACAATTTCTTAATATTTGAGTTAATGCGATCCGATCCTCCATTGGATCTTGGATTCATCGCTGTACTTTTTAATTTAGTTACACCCATACGATTATACAAATGTGAAAATAATTCGCTCGTGAAATTAGTACCTCTATCTGTCAAAAAGTATTCTGGAAAGCCAAAAGTACAAGCAAAATCGAGAAATTTTTCTACTGCTGTAAACGCAGATTGATTCGGTATAGCGTATAATTTAATGAATTTAGTGAAGTGACAAATAATCGCCGTTATGTACTTTCTTGCATCGCACTACTTCTTTCATGGCTGCGAGAACAAGTTTGATTGGAATGAATTTGCATACTTTGTATCCAAAATCAAAAGGGCAGTAGAAAATGAGATACCATGCACCACACAGTAGCAAGAAGTACAGAATTAGTATTTTTGAAAGCAGCAAGAACTGGTTCTCCTAACACAAAACTTGCAAGCATTTGGCCACCAAATATGTTGATCATTGCCGACACCCAACATGCAAGATGGTGTTTGCGGGAAAACAAATGTGCACCAGCAATGTCTTCTATTAAATACAGCATCATTATGAAGCCGTGGGCCAGTTCGAAATATGGAAACATATTTAATTGCGATACTTGATTGCAATCTCGAGAAACGATTCTGGATCACCCATTTTGAATTATTAAATTGGTCGCGAACACACACAAATTATAAGCCTATTCACAATTAACACACTAAAGTTAGGAGGGGATGAAAAAAAGAACTCTTATTGCCGAGCAAGAGCTCTTTAACCGAAAATAATTACATTTCAGAGAGTTTGCGCAGACGGTTTTGCTCAAATCTTCGTTCCCTATTTTCCCCCTAAACTCGTAAATAATTAGTTTAGCCACTCTGTGGCTCCTAATTCTCCTAAACCGACCAGTTACCAACTCTTTTGCCCGAAATTTTCTTCTCTCTGACTCACAATTGGTCATTCCTCAATCTCATACCTTCTCATCGGGTTTCTACGGCCTTATCGTCAACACCTCCATGTTTTTCTTAAATTTTATTTTCAATTTCTTCCCCTTGATATTTATTATATTTTTTCATTTCTGAAGCTTTGCATACGAACTCTCACCGGCCAACATGAAAGGCTGCCCGCAAATTGACCGCTACGCCCTGACCACGGGGTGACCCTGACTAAAGGTGGGGGCATTCAATGATCCCCTCTTAGCGGTTGAATCTTTTATACAAACTTCAAGGCATCCCGCGATACACAAAAATGATTTCTTCTCACCTAGCGAACCTTCGTTTTTCCCACTATTTTCAAAGAACGACAAAAGATGAAATTTATATGTCCGACTAAAAATTATTAATAAATTTCCTTTCCTGACATTTAGCTGAAGAATACTTTTCTATGACATCAATGACTTTTGCACGTGCATATGAATTCCATTCCTTCCAACACTATCCCTTATTCTGTACATTTTCTGGAATCGCACTTTCTTAATAAAGGCTTTCCATCTGCTTTGAGCTGGCTGTATACAAATTTCTGCACATTACCTACAGACTCAACCTAACAAAATTGATACTTTCAAAAGGAAACTGCCAAATGAATACAGTTATTTATATCATTTCGGAAAAACACTTCACCTGAAATCTTAAGCTCCTGTTATCCACGCGATCGTATTTGCAATTTTAAAGTTTATGAACTTTAATAAATACATTTCGACTTAATTCTTTTTCATACTTTTAATATGACGTAAAAATGACGTAATACCTTATGAGATGCCGTACTTATGTGTGGAGACAGGCTTTTATTCTGGTTGCTGATTGGTCGAGGAGAGTATTATGATCAAAGCGCATGGTCAAATTGCATCAGAAACGACTTCCAGAGTCTGTCGCGAGATGCCTTAGCATTTTAATATTATATATAGATGTTATTTTCCTCCTAGTATAAATGCAATATCAAACACTGGATGTTTATAATAGATTTAAGCAAGGTTTTGGTAGCCTTTCCAAGTTATGATTTAGAGGGTTAAATTGGTCTCGAGGGTGTGATAAATCCTTTGGCTACTACATACAGAAACCGCTAATGATAAGCATTACACATGCACGGTGTACTTCTGATATTAAACAAATAGCATAAGTTCATAATTTATCAGCAATATATCTACAGTGGCGTTCCATATAATTAGGTTCATTGCTGAAATTACTGTTACATCCATATTGCTAAAAATCAAAACATGGCGATATAAGTGGTATTCATTTACTTAACAATTAATTATAAAATAATGACATATAAAATGAAGCATGTTTACTTAATTTAAAGAACTTTATTTCCGTTGAAAGACAAAAGGTTAAAAAACCCATATATTTACAAAATAACCGCACTTTTGTGTGGTATCCTTTTGCTGCCATGTGGGATGCTGTTCTCTATGGAATGCTATCCGTACAACTTTATATCACTTCATGGAGGTGTACCTTACGATGCCAGACGTCAATTAGCTTCTGCATTAGTTCTCGCATTGTTGTTTTTGCTTATTTTCTGATCTCGCGTTTCATAAGCTCTCATGCATTTACTAATGTATGGCGAGAATATTCTTTCTCACAAGAATTCATGTCTAGAGAGCCACTGGTCCAGTTCAATATAGTGATGTTTTTATCTGATAAAAACTTGCTGACTGTGTTTTCTTTATGCCAAGGAGCTCCGTCTTGCACAAAAATTCATTCCTCTCAATCACCAAACCGTTCAGAAAGCTTGGACAAGAGTTTCTGAGATGTTTTGTAGTCTGACTTCCTAGCACCTTGCACGATTTGAAGACGACCTATACATCTAAAATGTATCACACTAAACCATGATAGATATGGGATTGTTTAACTGTCGAAACAATAGTCAGATATATTTTTCTGCGACTTATCAGTCATGAGTTGGAACAAGTTTGTCTTTAAAGCAAACCACCGGGAAAAGAGAAATATCCTTCAGGATTTAAATTTTCATGACATCCACAGAGTATAATACTGAGTACAACTCATATTCACCTGTTCCAGATTTTTACTGAAAAGTATTTTGTACCTTCGGTCCCGTTGCAACCGTCTTTTATCACAGCATGAGTAAGCTTCGGCTTGTGATGAGGATTTCTTGCAATCAAACCAAACTATTTGTCTTCGCAGCAATGTACGCTGGGAACCTTGAATACTTCTGTTTTTAAAATGTTCAGTTAAAATTCGCTTCGACATTTTTCAATATTCTGTGCACGTATCACGCATTTTAGAATGCGTTTGTTATGCGTTTTCTTCCGTAATTTAATTTTCGTTTATTTTGTAAGCTACTTCTCTTAAGTTCATTCCCTTTTAATATATCTTGCTGCACTTTTTGACTCCCCTTACAGGGCCACCTATAGATTTTTTTAGGATAGAAAGAGGAGAGGTGAAACAGCTGAAACACTTCAGTAAAACTTCTTCCCTTTCTGTAAAAAGGAGAATTCTTACAAAGTCAAAAAATATTTTCTAAGGATATTTAATTCGGCTCAACTGCTTGTTTCTGATTTTCATGTATCCGTTTCTTAGGTCACATGACCGAAAAGTATTAGTAACACATTATCCGCCACGTGATTTCTAAAAATAACTTGTCTCATAATTATAAAAAATCATACTTAGATCAAAGAGTAATCATAAAAACCCAAATCGAAGAACCATGCAATTTGTGTGTTATGCCCTTGACAGCAGTAAGTCGCTGTCAAGTTGACAATTTAATGTTGCCAGTTCTTAAAACCGTGCTAGAATGTTGAGAGGACAACCACTTACAGTACCACACCGAAATTTTAAGAGAATGTGTAGTTACTGTCCTCTTTTATTAAAAACTAAGGGATGTTTACACAATTGCAGCTACGAGCCAAGTAACACACCACTGTATGGCACACCACAGTAAGAGTTAGTCTTCAAATGAGTTTTGAAATTTTGTCAGCAAGTGAGATTACCAAAACGCTGATACATACATGAAACACATCGAATTTCATATTCAGTTCTCATGATTTATTGAAATAGTTGTTAAAAATAATTTATACAGTTATCAATGAACTAATGAATTAAATTTGCACAGAATTAGTTTATTATAGATCATCCATGTCTGTTAAAATTAAGTGATTCATAAGTATAATCGAGTCTCTGTACGCAAATATACGCGGAAAAAATCATTTAACATAGAAGAGTAAAATATAGTACCCGATAATCTCTTTCGATGTCCTTTTTCTGGAAAAACATAATTGTTTTTTTAATTTCAGTAACAGCAGAAATGGGGAATGTAATTATTAAAGAAGGAAATTAAAAATTTCTAGAATAAGTAGCACTGAGAAGCTAAATTAAGAAATTATTCTTTATCGAACAAGTGATTCATTTAAAGAGTTCAAACTCTTGATATATTCAATATCTGAAAAGAAAGAAAAAACATTTCTTTCCCTCATTTATGTTAGTTTTAAGAACGCATTTTGACTTTCTATGACACCATGCTAAGACCATGCTATGGAGTTTTAGTGACCATAGCATGAATACAGGAAAACTTCGTATTCTTTCACTAACGGTAATTAGAAGAGCTATTTTGGAATCCATAAAAAATAATTTACATTGTTTTGAACAATTCGTTTAGTACAAGTAAATCATAAACTATATGGAATTTTTGCATTTACATTTGGTTTTTCCTTCGTATTTATTAAAACTGACCAATTTTCCCTCAATATTATTGCTTCTAGTCATTTTAAAAACATCTTTCATAATGATAAAAGTATTTTCGCCTTGCTTATTATAGACATAATCTGTAAATCCTATAAAAATTAGATAATCGTATTATGATCTCTTCATCATTGAGTATATATATATATATATATAGATATAGATATATGTGTTTAATAACCCTTACCGCAGCTCTAATTTACATGGATTTTCGCAAAGCTATTGGAAATGAAGGGAATTCTTTGTACCTTCGGGATTTCTCGTGACTAATAAAATACCATACTGCAGCCATGGAATGTATTGTATCTCTATTAATAAGTTTAACGAAGTGAATCACTCCTGAAAGACTTATATATGCTCCAGTAAGCAATTAAAAATATTTTTGATGAGATTAGTGCTGGAATGGCATGGGGGGGTCATGCGTCAATTTTTGTTCATATTTAAAGTTATTTTTCACAGCCGAACATATATTTATTTTTTAATTACAGACACACATATATCCGCATATTAAAAAAACGAGAAAAGAACTTTCTTGAGTGAACCTGTATACAAAAACGTCTAATTAGAAAAATGGAGTCACCTCTTTAAAAAGCCATTCACAAAATCTGGCATCCATAAATGCAGTATTTACTGAATACTTCGACTTTCAAATTTTTTGTCATTATCGTAAATGACTAGAGGAAAACTTTTAAACTGTGGAAATATATATTAAGTGCGAGTGAAATAAATGTTTTTATGGTTCAGGACTACATGGAAAATTTGAGTGAAGATACTGTGCTATTATAATTTCAGTGTTAATATATCATGTTAGGATTAAAAAAGTGTTTCGGATGTGGAAAGGACACTTCTGTTTTAACTTTAGTTTTCCCAGTTTCACCGACAAGGAAATGTAGATTTTGCATAAGATTTTCTAGTATTAGCTTTCTACTCTTTAAAAAGTGTAATTATCTGGATAGCGTTTTGTACGATTTCATTAATACATGCAACATGATTCTGTTCACATAATTATTTAGATACGTTTGATAACAAGCTTTAATGCATAAGAAATTTAATAAATAGATACAACAGAACTAAAATAAAAGACGTATATACTCATAAATCAAACCTAATAATAATAAAAAAGAAAAACACACATACAAAAATAAAAAAAGTATATTCAATTTGTGCACAATTCTTTAAGGATTTAAAATTGAGATTTTTTAAGTCCCAAAATAGAAATCATTCGCTAAAAAGTTTAATATCTGATTTTTAATTACTCATTAAACATTAGGTTTAACTTTTTCTTTCAAACGACTTATGAAAGCCGGATTTCAATTTTCTTTCAAGGGCATTTCCGTACACACTGTCATCCTTAAAATCTTATTTTTCTATATTTTTAAATGTGTGGTCCTTTTAAATCTTACGGCATCAGAAGCAACTGCTCGTCATTAAAAAATTCTGATTACAAGAATATGATCATGTTAAAATTTCGAAAAGTGCAATCCTGATCAAGCAATTTGAGACAGCCGGAATATATTATCGAGCATCCTCGCATATATGGATGAAAAAATGTATATTAAACAGTCTAATCCTACAAGCAAATGACAGAATGTATTTTATATGCATTACTAAGAATGTATCAATATTTAAAATGCAACAGTAAAAGACTAATTAAAAATATTTTGTTTTGTACAGAGTATAGGTATATGTAAATATCAAATTTTAAAATGGTGAAACGTGCGGAGAAAATTTAACTATCAGTAATAAATTATTTTTGAATTTTATTTATTAGTCAGAGTTAGTAAATAATGCTTACTCATACAAAAAATATGCAATTAAAAAAAACAGTTTAATTTTACATTCAGTATTGCTGCAGTACAAATAAATAGTTGTAACTGTGATATGTACATCAATTAAAAATTCTCAAAGATGTACTAAAACATTCTTTATTACTCTGTGAAATTAATAAGGAAAATTTTATTAGAAAAACAAGGTTTTTTTACTTATGTACGTATTTTGCAATTATCATATTTATGAAACATAATTCGTGCACATTCCTCCTAAATGTACTTCGCAGTTAAATTTTTTACAGTCAGAAATTTCAGAAAGATCTGTAGATAAATGGCTCGAAAGAAGACAATAATTCAAAATTTAAATTAAAAATTTTAAGTAATTTTACACAATTTAAACTAGTAAGGAAATTTAATAAATAGATACAACAGAACAAAAATAAAAGACGTACATACTCATAAATCAAACCTAATAATAATAAAAAAGAAAAACACACATACAAAAAATAAAAAAGTATATTCAATCTGTGCACAATTCTTTAAGGATTTAAAATTGAGATTTTTCAGTCCCAAAATTTTAAGTAATTTTGCACAATTTAAACTAGTAAGGAAATTTAATAAATAGATACAACAGAACTAAAATAAAAGACGTACATACTCATAAATCAAACCTAAAAATAATAAAAAAGAAAAACACACATACAAAAAATAAAAAAGTATATTCAATTTGTGCACAATTCTTTAAGGATTTAAAATTGAGATTTTTCAGTCCCAAAATAGAAATCATTCGCTAAAAAGTTTAATATCTGATTTTTAATTACTCATTAAACATTAGGTTTAACTTTTTCTTTCTAACGACTTTAGAATAGTTTCTAAAAGTTACTTTCGTGTAACCGGATCATCAAACTTTCTTAGCTAAGTTTTCAAAGTTATTTTAATAAATTTCGATACTTCCGCTCAATTGAGTTTAAGAAACTTCAATAGAAATATTTTACTAATTTGTTACATATTTTCATTAAATTATTAACAAATTATTCTTCCTTAACATCATTTTCAGTGGAGCACTGTTAAATATTTGATAATCTCCTTCTTTTAATTTTGAAATATCATCCATCGACAAGAAAATCTCTATTCCAGATCCTCTCAAAGGGAAATTCTGGATTAGCATCCGAAGTAAACAGAGCAGCAGAAATCTCGTACATTCCACAGAAACATTCGTAATTAACCAAAAATAAGTCATTCTTACCCTAACAACCAAGGATCTTTTAATTTGGAAACCAAAAGAATCCAGAGACCTTATTAAAATTTAATTCAGGCTAATTTAGGTAATCACCGTCACACTTTGCTGAAATATTCAAAACTCAAAAGTTCTTTCCCGTAGAAAAGGGACTTAACTAGAAAACTCCTTCTTCCGCCATTCCCTTTGGCTTGCTGGCTTGCACTGCAAGGCAGCAAGCATACGGCGGGATCTGTTAGGATAGGAGCACTGGAGTGTCACTTGTCCCATATCGATAAGCCGGGTGTAGGGTAATTAACATAGCGAACTCTCAAAACCGTGAGCGTTAATCCGCTTTTGCTGTTGGAAAAGATGAAGACAGTCCTGGGCACAAAATCAATTTTCGCAAAGAGAAAAGGGGAGAGGGAAAGGGGTTGTGGGTGCGTCCCCCTGGTTGCTGCAGAAAAGTTCTGTTAACAAGCATTATTATACCTCGCGACGCGAGGGCCTCCCTGTCCCGACGTTTTGTTTCCACAAAGGGAAAGGTAGTGTCTGGCAAAAGCCGATTTCGGCGCGAGAGTTCTGGCAGTTAAGGCGAGAGCAGAAGAGGAGAAAATATCCGCTTTTGGCGTTTTGTACGTTATGGAATAATCCGCTTACATTGCAGCTCCGTTTTGAAGGTCTGCAACACATTTTCTTGAGGCAGAAATTACCGGCACTTTTATAGGCGAAAAGTAATGGCTGGAAAAAAAAAAAAAAAAATGTCTGAACCTTGTGAAGTTCTGGTTTATTGGGTTGGCAACGAATTTCCTGCCGTTTTTTAATATTTTTAAGCTCATTTTTCAATAAAAATTAATAACTAATTGTTCAATAATTTATTCTTCCTTGTTGTTTACAACTAACCTCAATACCTCGTGGGTAGAAATAATTGGATTTCGACTCCAAAAATAGAGACGGACAGAACGAGGCGCGTCTTCGAAGTCAGAATTTTCATCTTTGAATTTAGCATACTAATCATGAGCGGTTCTTTCAGCTATGACACCCTCTGCACAAATAGTACAAATGGAACGAGCAGTTTTTGTGGCCTTGGAATCTTGATTAGAAGAAAATAGAAAAAGCTATCGAAACTGCCCATTTTCTTAACTTGATATTCCATTTTAATGCTCTAAAAATTAACATAAATTCACTCGGTAAAATATACATATATATATATATATATATATATAGATAGATAGATAGATTTCGGTTCTTTAATTTCATTAACAAATTTTGTGTGTATAAATTTTTGAAACATAAAATCAACATTTACCTTATAAACTTTGAGGTACTTTAATATTTAAGTATTATCAGGTTATATAAAAGTTTAAATGACTCACTATCGACTGAAAGAAAAATTTTTATTATGTTTTTCATTAGCTGACCCACTGTTCCCATTTGTTGACCTATTGTACCCCTTTATGGACACAGTGGATCAACAAAACGTACTTCAGAAAAAGGGTTTTTTATTGTACAAAAACTTTTCTTAGAATTGAACTAAATTTAATTAGGATAGCCAATAGATCAGAAAACATAATGCATCAGTTCAATATTCAGTTTTTTAAATATTTTTATAATTATATTTAAAAATCTAAAAATTGACCCACTGCAGTCCCGTGTCACCTACACAATAAACACTGTTTTGCTCCTCGCAACGCGTTAGTTGTAAATAAGTTGAATTGTAAGTAGGTGAAAGATCCGTAACGTTCTCCATCTTCAGTCTAAAAAAGTAAAGTACGGTTAAATAAATAGTTCTATTGAAAATATGGCATAAAACAGTACTTTTCATCAATGAAAATAAACTGTCTCAACATTTCGAATATACCCTAATAGCACGGAACGTCCCAATGAGGTCGCCGTGACGTCCCTGTGAATCACATAGGTCGCTGTCACACTGGTGCTCATATGTGACGTCAACTGGAAGTCACAGTCTTACTTGTCAGTGACAATAGCTTGTGACTTCTTTGTGACGTCAACGTGACGGATCGTTTGTGACGTCTTTCCAGATCTTGCGACTTTTAGCAATTTTTGATACTTTTCAAAGCACCATGCGACTAAATTTTATGACTTTGCGATATTGTTTCTTTTTTTTTTTTTTTTGCTACTTTTTTTATGATTTTATGAATTTTAAGTAAATTTGCGAATTCCTAAAAAAATTTTTTTTTTCAGTTTTAAATCAGTGGAACATTTAAGTCACAGTGTTGTGAATGTGACGGTGCTGTAACGTCGCATTTAAGTCACAATGTCATGCACAAGTCAGTGTGACTTCAAAAGTGACTTCATGACAAGTGACACTTTTCAGTGTGACTTCATGATGACGTCACGTTGTGACGTTGCAGAAGGACATTAGACTGTCAAGGCGACTTATTTGTGACTCATTCGTGACGTCCCGTGACAGTATTGCACCTCGCAGTGACTTCACATTTAGGTCACGGTGTTATTAGGGTATGGTCAGGCCATACAGCATTTTGGATCATACTTTAACGTCATTATTTCTCACCTATAGACATCGAAACAAATCTTATTTTGTATAAGCACGGAGGAAGTATTTGCTAAGTTTAATATGTAAAATTGTTCACACAGTTGATGAAAAGGCAAACATCTGAATTTAATACATATTTTTAAATTAATTTCGATACACAAAATTAATATCTCTCTTCCGCTAAAAACGATGTTATTTATAAACGTCTTAGCGTTAAAAGTAGCACAAATTAATTTCATTTTCCTTTGATAAATTTATAAACATGTCTAATTTAATTAAATACTATATAAAACATAGACTTTTTGCTACAAGTAATTATTATTTTATGAAAAAAAGAAATTGGTATTTTCTAAAAATATAAATAAATAAATAAATAAAGATGCATCATTAATGTACTAACAATAACAATACCTAAATTTCATTAGTAAAAATATTTTTTAAATGTTATTAATTAAAATTCTATTGAAATCCCCCCCCCTTTTTAACATTTAACAGATTTTTCTGTCTTTCATTTTTTGTATACGTTTAACATTTGAAAGGTTTATTAAGATGTATGATTAAAAAATGTAACAGTTGAACTTAAAAATGGCTTTTGGATTCATTTTGTACCGTATATTTTGTGGTTTAATTGTTAAGGTAATTCATTCTTTATCCATAACATATCAGTAAATGTACGTTATGATAGTTCGCTATTGGCTAATAAAATCATAACGCTTATCGTATTTTTTCTCCGTAGGAAAAGGAACTTCCTAAGAAAGGAAGTCATTGGACAAATCCAGATAATGCATGCATAAGTTGAATAAAGCCATAAAGTACTATTAGTTCCTTCAGTTGCACAACAAAGCTTATTATAAAATGATTTCAAAATATATATAACTGATATTATGTATAATTTTTAAATCTGTATATCTAAAAAATATCGTTTAATAAAAGTAACAAAATTCCAGAATACAATGAAAAGTTTGTTACTATTTCGGATGATTAGAAACTAGATTGAATTGGATTTTTTGAGTTCTATTCAGTTGCAAAATTGTGCAACTAAATATATGTTTACGTGTACCGTTACTAAGATTAATAAATTTAATTAAATAAAAATTATGGTCGTTTCTTATATCATACCTATCCGTAAATGATATAACACCTTTGACATTGAGATCTAGAAAATTAATAGTTACCCTATTTAATAGTATCCCATAATATTATTTTTTTGCGTATAGTGTTGTTTCAATTAAAACAACCATATTTATTTTTAAATATAACTATTATATCCTTTATATATCTGAACGCACATACATAATTCTTATTTTTTATTAAGATATCTATAATAATTTATTCGTTAGTACATTAAAAATATCAAGGAGCAAGCTTCTTCTCAAATAAAACCAAGGTTTTATTGAGTAACAATACATACAGTAGTTCAAATTACCTGAAAATGAAAACGCAAGGGATTGAAATAAACGCATTTAATAAATTTTCTCTAAAGGAACCCTCTAACGGCGTGTTAGGGAGATTCCATCAGGGTGATGCTTCACCTCACGGCGGCAGGAATGACATGAAATCGTGACTTTTAGACCCGCTGGATATTATGGAATGAATATATATTGTTGACTACCCTTCTTACTTTTCCAAAATAAAAATATTTATTTTTTATTTGACCTTTTTCCCTGAATGAATTACCTATTGCCCATATTTCTTTACATCTACCTTAACGCCAAATGTGCATACCCCATTTCATTACAAAATATGCTAATTACTGTCTAAGTCCCTCTTCATTTTTTAAAGATATTTAAGAAAGATCCTGTATATAATTTTACGTATGAATTCTTAGACAAGGCTAGTCACTAAATAGTTTCTGTACATAGTTTCTAAAGGATGGTTTTGCTACATATATAAGAGTTATATTTTATCTTTTAATTCGCAGAATTCTCTGAAACAGATATTTTACATAAAAAAGTTGGTAAATATGCCCACTGTTTTCAAGCAAGTTTGGCATGTTCGATTGAATATTTTATTATTAGTGTTACTGAGTCTTTCAATGATTACTTTTTCAACAGCACTTTTCGATAAATATTCAATGTTAGTATCTGATCAATAAAACAAAACTATCAATCTGATGTTTACACATTCCTGCCGAGACTTCAAAACACTATTGATTCAGTGCAAACAAGTTATAAAACATTCGAGTAATATCAGTGACATAATTATTATTTTTTCTTTTTCGAAAAACACATTCGGAGAGAGACGGTTTACACTTTCTCACGACACTGACAAAGCAAATATTCGGTATCAAAATTCATGACGTTTCAGGGACAATGTTTACTTTCCTAATATTTTATTTCTTGAACTGCAATCGGCTTTCAGTATTAGTCGCAACGTGCTCTATCGAAAAGTAGCAAAAAAGACATTGGGGAGAAGTTTCAGATAAGCACGTCTGTATCTCCTTTTTTTTTCACTTGAGGATGCGGGGAGGGTAAGATCTGTCGGCTTGAAAACCAAAAGGAGGAGGATCATTTTGTGCACGAAATTGGCATCGATCGGATTTTTATCCTCCTCGCCAAATTGTTTTATGGCTGTGCTCTTTGGCGATTATTCGGCTTCCTTTGACGATTGATTCGATATGTGTTAAATGAGAAGCCGTTATGATACGTGACAATGGCTGAGTTAGAGGGGCAATGGGGAGAAAAAAAGGGAGATGACGAAAAAAAAATAAAACCACGATGGACATGTTTAGGGTTCTGGCGATGGTTTTGGGCCAATAGTAATGCATAGCAAAATGAAACCCATAAAATATGTGACAGTGGAATGACTATTTCATAAGGACAACTGCAATTGCTCGAGAAATTTGTGCAATTTTTTTTTCTGAAACACTTTAGGCTAAAATATTTTCATTTTTTAATTCCATTTCACCTCTTGATACATTATAATTTTTTTATCATATGGTATGGCGGAAATGTTATAGAATGCAAGAAATGCATTTTTGTTTTTATTCGCAAAAATACCGAAACAAATAAATGAAATGCTTGAAAATTAAGATAAAAAATTAAGTACACTTAATGTAGACGTTTTAATTTTATATTTTAAACATACTATTTTTTTCGCTCCTTAAACAGCTTTTGTAAGCTATTATTTTAGAGCATTATTATTATGTTAGTTCAAAATGCTTTTTAAATCCAAGCTCTGATTCTGACATTTAAATTAAGTACCAGACATTCTTTTTTATTTCTGAAACAGCATGTTGATGAAGTTTGTTTGCAATCATACAGCCAATGTCTGAATGTTCTGTTCTATTGCACGAAAACCGAATACATTTTATGGTCGGCGACTTCTTTTGAAATAACCATTTTCTTTTAATGTAAGACCATTTACCGAGGTCAATATCGCCAACTGACCAACAACCAGTTTTTAAAGTTTCTTGCAAAAACAAGTTTTTACACTCATGCGTACAAAAAGTTAATATGCCACAGGAATTTTTTTCCCCCAGAGCTTCTAAGCTTAGTTAAGCAAGGTTATAAGCAAGGCCCTTCTTTGTCCAAGAACCGGGTACGCAGCTAGTACGAAAGAAAAGAATATTTCCATTCACATGCGTAACAGTAAAATATTAAAAGAAGCAGGAAAGTAGTTTTTAATTTCTGTTAATACGGGTTTTGCGTTGCACAAGTTAGTGTATTAAAATCCTTGCTTACTTGGAAAACATGTAAGGCTTCTTTTAAATGCGAATATAAGGAATACTTTTTGGAGAATTTTAATCTGAAGCCAAACATATTTGAAATATTATAATGAATAATTCCAAGCGATTTGTCAAGGTAATTTTTCATCTTTCCATCGGGCTTTCATTTCTGATTTCTAAAGATCTTTTATGCTACGTGAAGCTGTGTTTTGTTAGCTTTCACAAAGAAAAGTTTGTCCGTTCAGGCACTTCCTTAAGAAGGACAAAACAAGATCTTACTTATCCCACTTCCTACTATCTGTAGGAAGTCCTATTCCTACTTATATTATCCTACTTCCAACTAAGCAGATATACAAGTTTTGTATTTAGAAATTAAAAGATATTTTTTTATTACTCAAAGTAAATAATTAAAATAATTTCTAAAGCACACCTAGAAATTTGTATATTTAGTGAAGTTAAACGAGTATTCATAATCAGATAGCTGATTTGATTACTTTTATAACCAGTAAGAAACTATTATTCCTAAGTTTCAAAAAGAGTTTTCTATCACAAAAAACTCATATTGTAATTTGAACTATATAGCTACCTTGATAACTACAGAAAATAAGCCTAAAATTCTATTCATTACTAGTTAATATATATGAGGCTTCATAAATACGAACCTATTGGAAGAAGTAAAATAAGTTATAGAATAAAATGATTGTATTTTTTCCTAAATACGAACTTAATGATACTAAACCTAAATTATAAATAAAACAAAGTCTTACGAAATATTTATTCAGAAATCTCCTAATTCTACTGAAATTGTGAAAGAATATAGTACAGTTAAATAATTCATCACGTTAACATGCCATTACAACATTGGTATGTTTGCCAAGTTGATATGAGAAATAACACCTGTAAAGAAGCATTCGGGCAGATTAATCGAACACCGATAAAAATTTACCCCACGTAAAACTGAGAAGTACGGCATTTTGGCGATTAAACCAATAACATCCATTTTATATGCAACAATTAGAGTTCAATAATCATTTCAGCAGACGTAAATTTACTAAATCATGCCGCAGAAGCCATAACAATATTTAATTGGATCGCTCAAGAGCTTATATGACACGTCAGTAACTGAAATTACTGTTTTACACTAGGTTGTTTTGAGCTTGAGTTTGTTTTCTAAATGATCTAATAGATTGTCAGTAAACACACTGCGCTGGAACAATTTAAAAATTAATTGACAGGAATTACTAATGATTTTTGAGCTATGAAATACCATGATATACGCATAACTTTATGCAAAACTACAGAAACAAGAGTAAAGCAATTTAAAATGTTCCCTAAACTTTTCCAGAGAAAATTTCTGCGTCATGCTAAATTAACTAACTTTGCGGGCTCTTTCCTAATAATGTCTTTTAACTTTAAAGTGAATTAAGAGAAAATTCGATAAAAGATTCCTTAACAAAATTTTCCTTTGAAGTTTGAAACTGCTCATTTCCGAAAGATTTCTCGAGTTCTACGAGAAATACCTGCGTCTTCAAATTTCTGCTTCGTTTCGGGCATTCGTTCAAAACTTCCGACCCTTAAGTTTTAGGAATAAATAGTATGTTCAAGTAGCCTTGCGTTCAGTCACTCACATTGTTTGCTGACCCCCCAAAAGTAGGACTTGCAAATGTAATGCGTTCTTCTTGCAGAAGCTTTCATATATTTATGCAGTTTGTTCCAAGATAAATGTCAGACACTCATTTACTTTTTAGTCAGTAAAATTTCTATGTACTCACTCGTACAGAATTTGTGTTCTAATTTGAGAAGATTTTTTTAATATTGGAAAATTAAAGAAAAAATTTACAAACTCTTTTGTGTTAATTACCGTATCTATCTCAGGACATTTATATAGAACTAATGATAAATTATTCTATTTTATGCATGTAACTTAAAATGAGGCGTATATATCACAGAAGACTTTTATTGTATGATAATATTTATACATTTAATTCTTCGGTTCATATTGTGATTTTTTTGTTAAACTAATAATATGAAAGTGTGGTGGTTGTCTGTGGTAAAAGTAACTTTTTATTACTATTAAAGAAAACCGAAAGTGATCGTACAGTGATGTGCCGCAAACTAACCTACCTGGCTAGTACTACTCTCACTCATCTCAATAAAATACAAAGAGGTTACACAAAATACTGAAAAGAATTTAACAAATTTAAACTGAAAACTAACATAATTTTATTTAGGAGACTTAAAATTATTTCCTAATAATTACAATCAACAAACACAAGCATGCCCTTTCCTAAGATATAGAAGTCTGGGGAGATGTGGTATTATGAGACGATATTTAGTTTGACACTTTTCACGGTAAATAGAAAAATATAATATCCCAGACAGCAAAGCAAACTTGCAGCAAGCTTGATTTATCAAGTCAATAAGCTTGACTTAAGCTTGAAAATTTCAAGCGTGTAAGCTTAATGCAAGCTTGAATAAAGTGCTCTAGTTTACACTTGCCCAGCTTGCATTAAGCTTGACATGTCAAGCTTGAATCAAGCTTGACATTTCAAGCTTAAAAAAATTTCCTAAATACACGGGGCGCCGGTCGGCGAACTCGCCCCACATATTTTAGTTTGCCACGCATTTTCCCCCTCTACGCTGAAATTTCAATTTAATTTAATCTGTTTCCATCAAGTGTTCGTGGCTGGAATAGAACCTGGGACCTTTCGGTTGGGAGTCGAGCTCGCTATCCGTTCAGCTACTAAGCTTCACGCAGATATGACTAAAGTTTAAAGTGACTTATCACACCTTTTTCTCGCCAGATTGATAAGTGGGCGATGTGCTATTTGTTCCGTTTATTTTTCCATGGGATGCATCAAAATTAAAATAATGTTATGCGTGATTTAGAGACTCTACTAATAGGGAGATAAACATAATATAAACTTAAGAGCAGCACACGTTTTAAAACTTTCCGTACCGCAACACTCATGAGCAATACTGCTGGCCAAAATCGAGACAAACGACGGATTTTGAAATCAATTTCGTAGTATAATTGTATTTTATTTTGAAGAATTTCCATATTTGGAAATATAGAATGGGTTTACTTAACACAAAATTTGTGTTAAGTAATCTGAAATCAAAGAAACAGATAGTTAAACGTTACTTCAAAATGCTATATCACAGTTGCTAACATGTATGGAATACAAACACTTTAGTCATTTTTGTAAATATTTCTTAAAATAACAAATAATTGAAAAATTTTGCAATTTTTTAACGCTAAAAATTCTCTTGACAAATGTGGTTAGTTATTTTCCTACATATTGGTATGCTATATCGATATAGAGCATTTTGAAGTATTAAAAATAAGTTTAAATTAATTTATACAAATGTAAATTTGAATTATTTTCATTGTTCATACTTTATAATTAAAAAATTATTTAACTTCTGATTTTTTTTAATCCTTTGTAATTTTATTTTTTTTTGGTTTGTGGGATTACGGCCGATTCGCTACGCGTGGGCTCTAGGCCGATGGGTGGGGTGCCCTTCGTGGGGGTCTTTCTAAGGGGTCCTAAACCGTATTTACGCTAACTACAAAAGTGTACGATGTAAGATTTTTGGGCCCTAAAATCTGTAGGCCCTGGGCAGTTGCCCCGTTTGCCCTGCCGGTAATATGGCACTGGTAATAAAATAAAACACATCTTTTGCGAACTTTCAGCAAATTTGAGGACGCTAGACAATTAATGTTCATTCTCTTTCACAGATGGTGTCATCACTGCGCACTTTGAAAGCTAAAATCAAGCTAAAGTCAAGCTCGCATTAATACGTCAAATTCAAGGAAATGTCAAGCTTGATTTAAGCTTATGTGCTGTCTGGGATATTCATCAAATCAGATGCGTGGATTAAGAACCAATGTTCTCGCACTTTCCGATATGATGGTAGCACCGTTGGCGTGTCTCACACAAAATATGATCGTATAAGCATAACACATCACTTGTAGCACCAGCACACACTTTTTCACATCTCATGGTCAGGTTTTTGGGACGCTTCTGGCTCACTCTTCTTTGTGTTCTCTTTCCTTCTTTTTTTCTCTCATTCGCATGGGCTCCTAATCGTATGCCCCTTATTTTCATAGGCTGGTGGTTTCTATCGGATGCCGTATCCGCCCTAAGCCAAATCATCGTGCAGAGGCGGAGACTGTTGCCCCTGTATATTCCGTTGTACCATAAACATTTTTCTTCTGGAGACTTATTGTGATTAGACTGTTAATATCGTCAACAGTCTGACGAGTATTCTAATTTATTGCAGCCCTGTGTGGTCTCGTGGGAAAAACACCAGTCTTATTTTTCTCTTTTTAACGTAAATTTCCATAGCATGTCCTTCACGCCACCACAGAGAGATACGTTTCATACATTTTTGAAAATAGTTTCATAAAACTATTTTTGAAAATAGTTTCATAAAACGTTTTAGCATATTCTTTAAAAACGAGGTACAATTGGCTGCATACTATCTAAAAAATCCCGAAAACAGTTTCACTCAATCTTGAAGAACCACTAAACTAAAACTGTGTAGTGGATTAAAAAACAACGCCCCGAGCTCTCAGTCACATGCTTAAATCTTGAATTTGGTTTCAGTTATTATAATTATTCGAATATGTTCTTTAAATTGTGCCTAATGTAAGTATCCAATAAACTGAAACGTTAAAAGCAGACCAAAGGATTTTGTTTAGTAATATTTTTTTTTTTTCATTGACTTGCATGCTAATTACATTTTAGCGAAATAATAAATTTAGCTGTGAAAGTGGATTTCTCTTTCTTTCTTTTAATGCTTTTTAAATTTATTTTCTAAATATTGAGGTGTACATTAAAATTGGGACGTTAACTAAATTTTCGTAGTTTATCAGCATCACTTCAAACCGAACCAAACCATCACGAAAGATCGCCATCGAATACAATTGATTTATTTGAGACGGCCATTGAAGAACTAACGTCTGCTATAGGAGAGAAGAGACGGCAAAATGATTTTGCAGCATAGCAAAACCGAGGGTAACCTATTTACACTCATGTCCATAAATTAAGGATAATTCAGAATCACACAGAAATTTATCTCTAAAATAAAAATTTCACCTGTGGAATGATCACACACATCTTGAAGAAGAATATGCAAATTACAGGAAACCACCAGATGGCGTGGATGGTACGTCACAATGACGAGACTGTAAGTGAGGGGTATATAAGGAATGGTGGCAAAGAAGTAAAATTGTTCACAAGCGCTGTGAAAGCCTTTCAGTGCGAAAACCGCATAGTTATGGCACAAAGGAGGCATTTGGATGATGTTTTACGTCGCAGAATTATCGGACGACTGGAATGTGGACGTACCCAGCTGGAAGTATCCGAGAAACTTGGAATCGCCCAGAGTGTCATCTCCAGGCTTTGGCAACGATTCCAAGATGATGGTAATGTGAGTAGACGTTACAGCACAGGTCGCCCCCGAGTTACAACGCCGAATGAGGACCGCTATTTGGCAGTTACTGCCAAAAGAAACAGACGGAGTACAGCATCAGACCTGTCTCGTCAGCTCTCTTCAGCTACCGGTACGACAGTTTCAAGGCAGACTGTGTACAGACGCTTAGGGCACATTGGTCTATATGCTCGTAGGCCTGTCAGATGTGTTCCACTTACCGCAACTCACTGTCGCCTGCGATTAACCTGGAGTAGAAAGCATGCATTGTGGACACCGCAACAGTGGTCTTGTGTGATGTTTTCCGAAGAGTCCAGGTTTAGTTTGGAGTCTGATTCTCGCCGGACATTCATCTGGAGAGCGCCAGGTACCCGTTACCACCAAGAGAACACCATTGAAAGACACCGTTACGGTGGTGCAGGATGGCTCGTTTGGGGAGGAATTATTCTTGGTTCCAGAACTGACCTGCATGTTCAGAGTGTAACGATGACAGGCCACATCTATCGGGATGTCATTCTGGAACAACATGTACTTTGTTTCGGGTAGCCATGGGTGCTGAATTTGTGTTTATGGATGACAACGCCCGTCCTCACCGTGCAAACATTGTAGACGAATGCTTTCAATCGGAGGATATCACCCGTATGCATTGGCCAGCATACTCACTGGACTTGAATCCAATAGAGCATGTGTGGGATATGCTTGGCCGATGAATTGCAGCCCGTCAACCCCCTCCCACCTGTCTACCGGAACTTCGGAGTGCATTGCTTGATGAGTGGTGTAATATTCCCCAAGATCAGATTGATAATTTGATACTCAGCATGCCTAGGCGTTGTCAGGCCTGTATTGCATCGTTCGGGAGACATACTCCGTATTAACCATCCTACTAACCATGTTATACTGTTTTTTGTAAATAGGTTCTTTTTTGAAATTTGGTCAAGGGAGTAAAACTTGCAATTTTTATTAATTATGTCAAACATATAGCATCTTTTTATGCTCTTTACTTTTTGTTTAATAAATAGACTTTACAAATAAGTCAAATTTGTTTTGCTTCTTTCTCTTTCTTTGCCTGAACTTCATTATCCTTAATTTATGGACATGAGTGTATATGGTAAGTCTAGTTCACCCGCCTTATTCATCAGATATTATTCCATTGCATTACTACTTTTAAAACTGAGTACACATGGCCTGGATAAGAAGCATCTTTCTTCTTAATAAGATGTCGAAAAAAAATGCGTGTGTGTGTGAGAGAGAGAGAGACAACTCTTTGATAGCCTCTAACAGTAGGAGTCGTTTTCCCGATGTGAAATTCAAGTGGTGCCAGAGGGACCGAAAAACATAGTGGTCAACGAAAAGCATTGGTTAACATTCATTCTTATGGGGGAAAACAACTTATTTAACATTCCACATGTGAACTAAATTTTAGTCCTTTACGATTGAATAATTGAATCAATTAATAAAATTAAAAAATGATTTAAATTTTATGTTCAAAACAAACACTGTTTCTGAGAAATAACGAATAAAATAGTAGGAATTTAAAATTCAGAACTCACACGAAGAAATAATAACGTAATTTTTGATACCTAATTCACGAGCACTGCCTAAGCCCACCATGAAGCTTCATGAATTTTCTAGTCTGAATGAGCAAATCTGATTAGACACTCATGGAAAAAACAGAAAGTGAAAATATTTTCAGTTAAAGTCTACAACAAAAACAATAATATCTGTATTTCTCAAACTGTCAACTTTAAATTTGTCATTAATAAATTTTATTTAAAAGTATTGTTAACTAGTTGCGACTCAAGTTTAAATATTTAACTAGTGCGAAATAATTTATAGTTATCATATGAACATTAAGAAATGTAAATATGAAATGACTACTGTGACAGGTTAAATTTGAAACTAAAGCTTAATTTAAACAGTTTAAGAAATCTCTTATTTTACGATACAGTCTACGTCTTTAATCAGCCAAAATACTTCTTTTCTAGCAAAACAATAATATTGTTATTCTTTATACATATTTTTAGAACACAGCAATTGTTTCTGATCGTGAGTTCAAAGACTCAGAAGATTCAATTAATTTTACGTAAGGCTGTCTGAAAAAACGCGGTAGTTAAAAATTGATGCATTTCAGACTTGGAGTAATCTAAAAATTAAACAAGGAACTTAAGTATAAATCGAAAAAATAAATGAAATACAGTTTAATAATTCTCTATGAAAACGACGACGTTAAATTCAGGAGCTAATATATGCTGAAACAAAACTTAATACTAAACAATGTAAGGTAAAACTCAAGATAAAAATATGCTTAAAAGAAAATAAAAAAATCATTCTTTTAGCACATAAACTCAGAAACTAGTACATATAAAAACAGTTTACTGTAAGAAAAATTTCCTCGCGTTCATTAACACTGTTGTTTATTTAAGAACTTTAAATAAAAACAATGAAATTGATAAATAAAGCTCTTTACGTAAATACAAACTGGAAGAAAGATTAAAATTCTAAGTCCTGCCCCCCCCCTCCTTTTTTTTCCAAAGAAAATTTAGTTAAAACGGACACTCTTTTACTTCTTTAATATTTTTTTAGTCTAATAGGTTAGAAAAAATTACAAGCAATTTTTTAAAAAGTGTTTTCTGTGAACTAATCTGTATCATTAATTAACGTATTTGAAATATAAGAAATTCTCTGATACTTTTGTGTGCTTAAAAATTTGTAATACGCTATTAGAAAAAATAAACTTCGTAAATAATTTATTCGTTAGTGTTCAAATACATTTTAAGTGCATGATTGTTTAAAATGATACTTACATCTTTTTAGGCCCTTTTAAGACTGTTTCGTGAAATTATCATTTTAAAATAAATATATATAAGAGTTTTTGAGATCAAAATGTCAGTATTTTAAGTGCTAGTTATTCTTACCTTTAAAAACAACATATAAAAAATAATCATTACTGATGTTTCAGATTTTGTGTATTAAATAATTATGTACGTGAATAGCTAATATATATTTATAAATGAATAATTAGGTTTCTCAATTATCATGTAAGGCTTTATGTATTACTCTTATTAGGATAAAACATAATAAACAAGAAAGAAAAATAATTATGTATGATACATGACCTTATCGTTAACAAAGTGTTCACTACAGAACAAAGGCGTGGTTCTATTTAATTTTCTTGCTCGAACTCAAGCATACGCCATGTAATTTTCAACTGCATTTGTATTACACTTGAAAATTGTAATAACATTCTTTCAACCAACCTGATTTGTCTTGAAAATTTATCATTAAAAGAATACTTATGTATTTCTACTAATTAAATACTTTATATCGATTTAAATAATAGAAAATTCATTAATATGAAAATATTAATGTGTTTGGAAAGTTATATGAAAAGGTTTGAGAATTTTCAAACAGAAAATTTGTCGGAGCTTGTTTATAGCTAGGATAGTTTATCCTAGCATGAATCAATTGCAGAAGCTGAAAAAATACAAGATAAAGCCAGCCTGCAATTTAGGTGAATACTTTGAACATTAATAAAAATAAAGAAATGAAAAAACAACTAACACACACAAGCGAAACTTATTTTATTTTCATTTTTCATTAAAAAAATACAAGTTTAAGAAGCAAATCAAAATTTTAAAGAAAACAAAATATTAATCTGATTGATTTAATATGAATAGCGTAGATGAATTCTATGTATTAAAATTTTACTAAATTGATGCTAATAAAAAAAAGAAACTACCGAATTATAAAGCTCGAGTAAGACACACATATATATATATATATATATATATATATATATATATATCGATATATAAGAAACTATTATTTGCAAGCAATATGCGATGGAATTTATACGGTATTTGAAAATTAAGTTCCAAAAAAAAAGTTTAAATTCAAAATTGTTACAAAATTTTTAAAGTGCAATGATAACTAAGGAAACTCTATAAAATCAAACCTTACTTCAGATAATTTATTAATGAAGTTCTTAGAATAGCATTTGATAAGCAATGTACAGGAGTGTTTTAAGCTGAAATTCAATCAGACAACGATGTGCCATCAACGAAGTTTACTATTAAAATTAATACATACATATATGTATATATATTAAAATAGCTAATCTTACGAATCAAGGAATCATCCAACAGTAGTTCTGGTAGTCTAATATAATAAATGAACATAGAATCGTATCCAAAAGAGGCATAAGTAGATATATCCAATAAATAGAAAATCCAAACAGTGGTAAAATTAAAAAATGAAATGGAATTGTAAGGAATATATATATATATATATATATATATATATTATAAATACTTCTTATTTATTTCCCGAGATAAACTTACATTATTTTTATTTCTTTTTATTTCATAACCACTTCATTAAAAGTTTTTATATGTTTTGATAATTATTCTAATAGTTTAATTAAGAATATTTCATTAAAGTAGACAAAATATTTTCAAAGAGAAAATGTTAGAGCTACTGTATGAAATCACTTACTGGAGTAAATACAGTATATAGATATTTTAATTCAAGCACTGCCATCTAGACTCGTTGACTTAACATTTTTTTCGTACCTTTTCTATTTATTGAAAAAAATATTAAAATTATTTTTGTATAAATAGTAAAAATAAATTTCTAATTAGCTGTTACTAAAGAAATATTTTACGCATTTTTCGAATATTATTATGTTAGATCCTTAAAGTTTTCTGAATTTAAATCCAAACTAATTACTTCTTTATTCACAATACTTATAAGTAAGTACTTATAAAAAGTCTTATAAATTTATAATCATAATTCAAACAATTTATATTTTGAATATTTTTTTAATTATGTAATTATTTTAAATAAAGAAAGAAAGAAAAGGGGGAGATTAAAAAAATGAAGCTCTGAGATTTATCCAGTTAGAAATACAATAATCAAACTGAATTTAAAACAGCAAAAAATCTTTTTACTCTTCTTTGGTAATTAAGTTTCAGCATGGCTTTACTAATGAATTCTTATTAAGTTACTTATTAAAACCCTCTCGTTTGAATTTCATTTATTAATTTACTCAACATTTCAATAGCATGTTTAACAGATATAAGCCTCTCCTTCCTTTATTCACTCTACTAGGAAGAATAAAAAGAAAAAAGAGAAAAAAAAAGAAGAACGCATACAAAAAGAAAAAAAAACTATCAAAAAGACTTTGTACTCCGAGAAAACAATGTCAGTCGTAAAAAATAATATATTAAAAAAAGGGCTTTGAGATTTTAATTTTCTCGTCTGCTTTTCATGTTTTGCCATGCTTTTACTTTTTCGTGGAAAGAAATTACTGGATATGTATTTTTTTATATTTTTTTTTATCCTGGATGTCCACGAAAACTTGTAATGTAAAATAACAAATGACCCAAGACCTCCACACACATCATCGTCAGCATTTTACTTGATAATTTCATATACCTCTTTGAGCATTTTTTCTATCTCTCTTTTTTTTCTACTTTTTTTGGCGTTTCTGTGTTCTCTTGCCACAGCTCTGATGAAAAGAAGCCATGCTATTCTTTTTGCATTGCCAGAAATAAAGATACTTGAGATAATTTAATATTCGCTCTTGCGAGTTATTCTCCTTCGCTCGCATGCGACCATCGCACTTATTTATTTTACTTCCCAAGTCTTTCTGTATCATTGTAGTGGACTCATTTATTTTCCGAAAATATTTTTACTGCCAATAAAGGCTTTTAATAAAGCATCCGAGCATATTCTACGAACTGTTTGTTCTACTGATTAATTTAACAGTCTTGTTTTATATTAATTCAGTTACCATTTATAAACTTTAAGCGAAGATGTTTTGCTCACATTGTCAGTTATTTGAAGAGAACTTTGAAAGTAAATTGTTAAAATTTATCTTTATACTTTAAGGAGTAGAGTTATATATAACTTTTGTTAATAGATGCAAGAATAATTTTTGCGGATTTTTGTAAAGACGAAAAAATAGGAGGAAAGGGACTTTTACGAGTTGCATTTTATATGCATGCCTTGTAAAAATTTCCTCTAAAGCATATAGCGAAATATTAAAAAAATCATAAAGATGAAATAGCTTTTATGATTTCGCATTCTGAAATTTCAAACCCATCTCTTTACCATAATTTGTTCAGAGTTACAGACGTTTATTAAACCTTGTTCTATAACTTAAAGTTTACCAAAAAATGCCATAAAAATATTTTTATGAAACTTAAGAGACATGGATTTAAATAAAGGATGCAGCTGTCTCAATCATCTCTCTGTTCACACAGAACTATAACTTGTGTTAAAATACTAATTAATTTAATTTAAAAACTAAAAATACAAAGAGCTTATGGTGAAATGCCTTGGAATAAAACGATTACATTTGAAGCGCATTATGAATTGAAACACATAAATTATCATCCGTAAATAATTAAGTATTCCCAAAGCTGTTGAATGTAAAATATAGTCTATAAAATAAGGAGAAAGACATACAGAATTAAGTCTTCAGAAAGCAAGTTCCATGTTTTAAAAACTTGCTGAAATATGAAAACTGTTCAAAGGGAAATAAAATTTAACTCGCTAAGCTTATGAGAAATTCTTTTGTGAAGCAATGACTCGATTTGTGTTTTCAGAAATCATACCTATGCTGTAGTACAGCCATAAAATTATTGAAAATGTTTACTACTGAAGTTTAGAAGTGGCTATCGAATTTTTTGAATCGTGAAATCACAAAATTTCAAAAATCATTCATGAGAAGCGTATTTTGGCTGGTGTTTTTTACCTGACGAAAAGAATGCTGATGCACAGTTTTGTTTTATTTAGAATCTAAATGAATAAACTTGCTTATGTGTAGGAAAGTATGCCGTAGTATTCTCCAAAATTATTTCCAATGCTCCTCCGAAAATGTTGCATCCCATAAGATATGTTTTTATTTAAAATTTAAATTCTATGAAAACATTCACTAAGCGCTGGTTGATAAAATGTTACTCGTAAACGACTTTTCTTTGATATGCAACTCGTGCATATACTACAACAACATCCTTTTATTTATGTTTTTCCAACATTTTTACTTTGATGTATGGTGGTTCTTCAGAATCTGATTTGACTGCTTTTGCTGAAACTTTATTTCTGGTTTACTGGTACGCGAAGGTAGTACATTAGTGTAGAGCGTTTGTGCTTATATAAGTATCTTATATCGAATTTGGAG
Organism: Cheiracanthium punctorium; assembly: GCA_038373885.1. Taxonomy (NCBI): domain Eukaryota; kingdom Metazoa; phylum Arthropoda; class Arachnida; order Araneae; family Cheiracanthiidae; genus Cheiracanthium; species Cheiracanthium punctorium. The sequence goes on along the minus strand of JAWZYV010014373.1, from coordinate 356,053 downwards.
ATTTCAACCTACATGTACAGCAATTTCTAAACCGTTCTCAAAATATAAAGAAACTGAAGGGTCGATTTCAGTTATGTAATCGAGATTTTAAGACAGCATGAAAATGTTTTTAATTTGTTCATTTAATTTTTAATGATAATTTTACTTATTTAATGCAAATTTATTGAGGTTAATTTATTTATCAATTTCGTACTAATTTTTGGAAAATCTATTTACTTTTCAGTTTTTATCCCTTCTTAATTTATAAACAAATTCAGTTACTGCAAATCCTATTGATATTATCATTGCACACGTTAAAATGCGCTGTCACTGAAGTTCTCATTGCAAATTTGTCAGAAATTTAGTGAAGTTTATGAAACTTCATTTCCTCGCTATTTTTTACAGCAATAAAATTTTTTAATGAATTAATGTGCTTCATAAGGATTTTTTATGTCGACGTAAATAAGATAAAGTTGATTTTTTACATATGTAACCGTCTACACTGCATTAAAAGAAAAATGTTTCTAATCATTTTTAGATCCATTTGACACATTCTGTAGTTTTAATCTTTCACATGCTACATTGTTATAGTTAATGCACCGCGTTTAATGTTCACTGTTCAATATTAATCATATCTACTGAGTACACTTGCTATTAGGTATTTAAAAGTTAACTTTCTCTGTTAAGCGTTGCTTTACTGATTAGAAATAATGTTTGCTTGTTAACGGCTTGCTGCGTCCTAAGATCAACAATCAAAAATTGGATTCTTTATAACCGTTATCTCAGTATAACTTTCTAGAGTCAAGTAATAAAAATTATGAGTTGAAGTTAAATGCCATTGAAAACACTTTTTGTGGGATACTGACTCATGCAAGACCGAATAACTTGGAGCTATAGAGCTAAGAAATGAAGACAAGAATAAATAATTTTAGGAAGACAAGTTTAGCGGCCCAAGTAAACTATGGCAGAAGTCCAAATGCCTGAAGCTCGGTCCCTATATAAGAACACAGAGAGTGAAGCAGAGACGACCATGGCCAGCACTTGGAGTAAACCAAACTCTTTAAATTGGGCTGTTGCTATGACATGTGTACGCTAAAGGGACAGGAGTATGTGAAATCAATCGTGGCCCCAATTTCCTTTATGTTGAAACCATACTTTTGGGGTTGCCGATCCTTGTGCAAGTCTTTCATCTAGAATTGGTTCAAAAGTAGAAGTTCCTGAACTGATTCAGCCTTCCTTCTAATGGTGCTTAAGAAATTGGGATGTGTTCAATTTCGCCTGTCGCTGTACAGAAAGGAGGATCAGGTGCCGCTAGGCGATTAGCAAGGGGACAGTAGAAAGACCACCTTCAAAAACACGAGTTTTTCTAAAACAAACTATGAAATTCATATGATACTCACCATTAAACAAAACATTTTTCTTTGTACGTGTGTACGCCATACACATTTCTGAGTGAAAACGAGATTAATCTCTAATTACTTACCAGGCTTCTATAATTAAATATGGTAATGAATATCCACATGGACACATAATTTAATTAGGTCGAGAACAGGCCTCGACTCCATATACAAACCGTGCTAATGATTTCTTCTATAATATAAACCAACGAATGGGCAGTGCATTAAAAGAAAAAAAAAAGAAACCCGCTCTAAACACGTAATGCCGACTTCACTTTCGCAAATTACATTAAAGGTACTCAAGAAGTTCCTAGGCATTGTCTTATTGTAGCTGAAAAGAGTTTGTATGGAAGCATCCTTATTTGATTGCGTGGAAATTGCAATTTACGACTTAGTAAGGATGCATAAGAATGATTAAATGAAAAAGAAAAGATACAATTTTAACATGGACAACGAGAGGGTTCAGGAATTGGGATATTATCTAACAATGGCTTTCACCGACCCAGCACATTCTGATTTCTTATAGAGATACATTTTATAAATAATGTATATATATATATATATATAGAGAGAGAGAGAGAGAGGGTGATTCGCTACCCGACTGACAAACTTGCGGGGGATGTAGGCGGTACAGAGACGGTTTAGAATCACATAGCAATGTCAGAAACTTCGTTTTCGTGTACCTGTTAATAATCACTTTAGAAGAAGTATTCAAGTGATAGTAAACCTTCCAACCATAGATTTTCAAAAATTAATTCCTCTTTCACCGATTGCACTTGATAAAAATTGTTATTTCAGAATTGTTTCTTTCATTATATTTATGAAATTGTCTGAGGAAATCACATTGATTATGAGACTTGGTTAAGAAATTAGGCGAACACTTTAGCACTTATTCCAAAGTTAACAGGCGACGTTTCCGAAACCGCATTGTGATTCCGAATCGTCTCTGTACCCCCTACACCCCTGTAAGTTTGTTAGTCTGGTAGCGAATCACCCTCTCTCTCTCTATATATATATATATATATATAACTAATAAGTAAAACACAATATATACTGCAAATAAGACATACCTCGCATTAAAAATATAACAGTCAGAAGCAAGAATTAGAAACCACAAGTGGAAAAAAATATTAATAATAAATAAGAAGCTGAGCCAAATAAAGTACAATAATCAATGTGAAAATAGAATGGAACAGAAATTATAACCACTGTCATCATCATAAGGAGCCACAAACAGTGGATTATAATTAAAAACAAACTGAATAGTAGGGTTTCGGTTGTGTGGCATATCAAAAGAAATATTCACTCCACACGTTCTGGGCTCTATCCTACTATAAAGAAGGAAAAATAAAAGAAACAAAAAGATATCAAATTTATAGAAATAGCATTGAAAAATTGACATACCAATCTGTAGTGGTGGAAAGCACATGGAAGGCGAGTAAAACGTGTTGTCAAAGTTAAAAATTGTAATAAGTGAAAACTGGTGTTGCCACAAAATAAAAGCGTAAAAGTGGACAGAAGAATGTAAAGGTGTTTCCATATACTAAAGGGTCATATTATTATACTTTATTTGTATCCAGGTATATTAATTAAATTAAAGATATATAGAATAATAATGAATTTAAAATTATTGAATAAAATTGATAGTATAGCCAATTAAACATACCATATTGTTTTTAAAATTATAATGATTATTAATAATGACAAAGTATGAATAATAAGTTAGTTTATAACAGAAGATTAATCTAATAAATAAAATAATGTTTTTGTATTGTAAAATATAAGTAGACAGAATAATCACAATATAGGAACCCCTTTATATAAATAGAGTCAGAGAGAGAGAAAAAAATAGTATGCACACAATTCAATCTCAAGTTTTCTGTAATTAACGAAATTAAACATATAATTAATTAAAAATTAATTGATAAATTGGACGAAAACTGATGCAGTTTATGAATTTATTTCTTTGTCTCATACCTTAACTAGGAAATAAAAGCCTTTGCGAAGCCAATTGAAGCAGGAGAGACCAAGAAAAAAAAAACACTTTGCGAAAAAATAACCCTTAATGCACTTAATTTTAGTTCATATTCAATTTTTGTTTCCTTGTGAAGCCAATTACAACGGGAGAGAGAAAAGAAGATCTGGCGAAAAAATGTAAACACTCAATACACATAATCTTAGTCCACTTATATGAATTCATGTTCAATTCTTATTATTAGAGTTATGCAAGTATTATTGTTGCCACTTAATTTGTTAAATTAATTGTAAACTCAAGGCTTCGCATTAACAAGAAAGTGGATAATTTCGAGTTGCTTTTCCAAACGAACTGTTTCGAGCAATTTTCTAAAGTGAAAAATAGAGCAAAGGCTTCATTTTCATATTTTAAAAGCAGCGTATTTGGCCCCCTATATTTTCTAACGTATTACTGCGCATTTTCAAATCAATCAGCCGAAAAGCGTGAGTTTTATTGCATTTTTTGAGTAACTTTTTCATAAATTGCAATAGATGCGAATGACGTTTGAAAAAAAAAATGACGTATATGCGACAGCTTTTTAATTTTCTACCCAAATAAAAGTTTTTTTGAGGTTAAAATGGCAAAATAAATGAATAAATATATAAAAATTAATGTAAAATGACAAAGAATTTATTTTCAGATTTTTATTTTTTATAATGACTATGAAAAATATTTATATTTTTTATAACTATTATGAAAAAATTCAAACGTATGATCTCTTTTTTTACGTTTTCAGACTATAATTTTTTAATTTTTTTGGAGTAATAGCGCACCGAAAAAAAAATGTTTTGTTGATTCAGCAAAATTTTGGTTGGCTCTATTTCAGAGAAATATTTTTGTTAATTCAACAAAATATTTCGTTAATTTTACAAAATATGTGTTCAACAAATCAACAAATTCATTCGGTTGCAAAAGCACCAACCAAATTTTTATTGAATGTACAAAGCTTTGTTCATTTCAATAAAGCATTTTTTCCGTGTAGTAAAAGTTTTGTTATGGAGAGGCTCAATCGGAATTCTGATAAATTCAATGAGTCAGTGAACTGCATAACTGTATATTAGGATGCAGCGTAGATGTGATGTATTTATAAGTATATACATACTAAAATTTCAAAACAAAAACTGGATTCATAATAACACATTCAAATGTTTTATTGATTTTAAGTACGGAATTATTAATTTATTTTTCTGTAACATAAGAATGATTACATCAAAAGGAAATAAATTTTTAACATGGGCCTGTCATGGTGTACAAACATTGGCAAATTATCTAACGGCGATTATCACCAAAACAGCACAATTTGATACCTTATATCGATATACTTTTATAAATAACGTCAAGTAATGTTAGATTAAAGTTAAGACACGTTGTATTATTTTATTGGAAACATCAATACAAAAAAAAAAAAAAAAATGTAAATAAAATTCAATTGGCAGATTTCTGTAGTTAATGTTCAAAATGAAAACACGTGAAAATAAAGGATAAATTATAAACTACATAAGAACTGATCGAATATCGATGAAGTTTATGTTCTTGCTTACTTGTCTTAAATAAGCATAATTGTAAGCATGAGTTTGATTGCTAAAAACCCTTAAAAATGCATAACTATATGTACAAAAATTTACCTCTATTACTTGTTCCGTAATCAATTTATATTTTTATAACGAAAACGAGATGCAGTAAAAAATATAAATTACAAATTTTGATTTCGCTATAATACTAATTGCAATAATAACTGCATGAAATATTTGATAGATTTAATAAAATTCTGCTCCTTAGATTTTTCATTTCGTTGAATTTTGTTAGAAATACTTATTACAAATATTTATAGAAAAAAGCCTTTGTCAATCTTTATAAAACAGGTCGTATACTAGTATTTCAATCTAAGAAATTCATCTAAAATGTATTTTTTTAAACTTACCTCCCAGTAAAGAACATACATCGGATAACAGATATTTTTTTCGACTCTTATATAAATACATCTTTTACGGAAAGTTTCCCTACATATTCTTTAATGCGTTCTCCTTAAAATTTTCGTCATTTATGAAGATGTCCATGATTTGCAATACAAAGTATAATGTCAGGTGCTACATGAAGCTGAAAGTAAGTTTATTACCGCCATTAGAGAACTTGAGCTGTCAGATGGGGCTCACAACAAAACAGAAGCCCTTCCATGATCGTACTACAAATGTATTCGTTGTAAAAATATAAATATTAAAAAAAAATTGTAAAGAGAGCAAGTTTGCGAGCATGTGAAAGTTTCAGTGAATTTTATTTAAGGAAATAACTTCATTATAAAATATACTTAGCGAAGAGTGGTTAACTATGAGGGGAAAAAAAATAATGCATTTAGAAATGTAACTGATTGCTAAAGTAATTCCTTCGCGTGGTTAGTCACTTTAGTAAGAAATGTAACTTCTTTTTAGGTGATAAGTAAATGTTCATTTAGTTTTATTTAAAGAAAAATATGCACATCAGAAAAAATACAGGGTCACCGAAAAGGGATAGATACATTCCGAAAGCTCATAATTCTGAAAAAAATTGAGCAAACGCAATATTATTTTTTTCAAAACACTTAGCAAGTATCCAAGATTTGTAAATAGAATAAACAGGTCAATATGTTCTCAACAATTGATTCTCTGGCACATGGATTTGTAGAGCCGATCCATATCCTCCGAGATGTCCCGATTTAATACCGTCCGACTTCTTTTCTTGGGGTTATGTCAAGAACGGTGTTTACATTGTACAGGTACGGAACTAGTTAAGGATGATAGATAACTAATAAATAACTTGACCTACTGTGTTGGTATTCAAAGTTATTAAATTAAAATTCTGTTAAGTTCTGTGTTCTACAACGAATGAATTGTCGGTTAATGCTAAGTATTTCATTAAATATGACTGTATGAAATCTGCTCATCCTTTTCTGATGATACTGCACTTCTTGATGAATGATCAATCACGATTAATTTATAAATTTATAAATGATAAATTAAATGCATGAAGTTTAGAATTGTAAGTGATGATTAAAATAGTATTCGAGCGTGTGAGTTTAGTAAGAATTGCGACTTACTTCTTGTCCGGTGATAAGGGTCCTCGTACGACCTCCTCCGTTCATCGAAAGAGTCATACACGTTAGAATCCTCTGTCCGCGACCTCTGGTCTGCAGAAGACGGCCCCGTGTAAGGCCTGTCCTCCGAGTCCCTTTGCAGAGATCGGAGCCTTGTTGTAAGTTGTGGACGGAATTGATCCATGTTTATGAAAATAGATGAAGACGTCCTCCGTTCAGAGATTAAAAACCTAGAAGAAAGGTAAATAATTATTGTATAATATTAGCCGGGATATAATTATTTGAAGAATTCATAGTTTTTGAATTGAACACACCAAATTTTATTTATATATACATACACATAAAACAGTGTTGGCATTTCTGAACAATCTGTTTGTGTGTATGATTCTAGAATGGGTATAATTTATGTTCTTTTACTTTTAAAATTGCACATTCCAAAGACAGCTTCTGCATTGCTAAATTTTTACAGAAATTTACTCTAGATAAGAAAAATATCAACAATTGTTACCAGTTAAACTGAAAATTTGTATGAAATTTATACGAAAGAAAAGCAACAAGCTGAAAACGTCGCTTCCTCTGCAATAATGCAAAGTATTTCTAAAGAATTTCAACATTGCTTAAGTTGGCGAAGTTAACTTTTTACGCATGACATGATGTACATATGGCATGAAGTAATATTTTAAGATATTATACAGAGTGTTCTAAAAAGGTGGTAACGGCCTTTAATTCTTTATCTATTAGGGATAAGTGGTCAGTGTAAATTTAAAAATAATGTTCAAAATAAGGTCGGTAGACTCCGTTAAAAAAGTATTCCTCTCGTTATTTTTCAAAAAGTTACATTATAAAAATTTGCAAAAGATCCCCTACAAAACAATTCCCAGTTAGTAAAATGTACCCCATACACTCATGAGGTCACATGCAAAATTTGAGAATTATACCTTAAAAAGTGTCAGAGATATGAAGATAAATATAACGCTGACTTAAACCACTTTCCATGGTTCCTGAAAGGCAAAAATCACGTCAAATGATCGCCTTTGACGTGATCATTTGATCACGGACGTGATCATTTGATCACGTCAGCGGTAGTACAGAAATTGCTAAAGAGAATCTTTTTTTTCCGCTCTAACAATAAATGTTCATATTCAAAATCATGTATAGTTCCTGATCACCTTTCTTTAAAGATATCTCTGCGACGTTGTATGGTGAAAGGCTCAAATTTAGTACTTCACCTCATTAGAGTATCCCTAGTAGCACAATTAGTCCAAAAAACGTTTAAAACACGTTTTTTAACGTCAAAAAACGTATTCCCAACGTAATTTAAACATTTTTTGAACTAGTTGTGCTACTACGGATGGGGCACATTTCACTGGGAATTGTTTTTTACGGGGTCGTATACAAATTTAAGCAGTGTAACTTTTTAAAAATGAACGAGAGGATTTTTTTCTTAAAGAAGTCTTATTTCCGACCTTTGAACATTTTTTTCAATTTACACTGTCCACTGATCTCTAATAGATAAAGAATTAAAGCCCGTTAACACCTTTTTGGGACAACCTGTATAATATAGCAATTTTGTAAAAGTGGATTAGCTTTGCACACGATATAGCGTTCTGGTCAGAAATGTGAGGATATTCAGTAAATAATTGTATATTTACCACTTGAACGCACCGGCTACTTCAAGTTCTTAAATATTAATTGTTTATTTGAATAGAGACGGATTTGAAACAACAAATGATACACCGTAAAGTATAGTTGTTGCTTTTTTGAATGAAATATTTAAAAAAATTGGAAGCACTTTCATATTTTAAATACTAAAGCGCTATATACCAAGTGTGTATAATAATTAATTCGTCAACCCTATGTAACAGTTCTATTTGCATTTCTTGTACATTATGTTGGAAAATACATCGTAGTATATGTTTGGACATTTGGTTTTCCGACTTATGTTTGTTGGAAAGTGCATTATTAATCTGTCTGTTGGTCCTATATTTGTCTTTCGTGTTTCATGATATTTGAAAGTACATCATTAATCCATGCGTGGGTCCTATTTTTCTTCTTTGCTTCATTATGTTCAGAAGATGATAATCCATATGTCCACACTATATATTTCTTACAGGACTAATTACAGAATTCAAAATGGACATTCAAAAATATTACTCAAAATTGTCCACACATATTCTCCATGTTTGATATTATTATTACTCTAGCGCAAAAATGTAGTTACTTTTAATTTCTGTAGAATATTGCAGTTTTTTTTAATGACTTCTTGCAAAAGTGTTCGTATTTCTTCTGAATGTATAATAAAGACTGTTTTCTTGCTTTCTGAGAAGAAATGAGACTATCGCGCGACTGGTTTCCGATAGTGTTTAAATTCAATGTGTTTGTAAAGAAATAACTGGATGAAAAGTCATTGTAGTTAAAATTATTTTTTTAGATTATCTTTACAACCAATTCTTAATGTATAAAAGGTTTGATAAAATGCTATTAAGAAAGGGAAGAACCAGATTAAAAAAAATTAAAACTGCTTGTTAAATAAAGCATTAAATTAGTTTTTTTTACAGTTCTCTCTGTTAGTTTTTAAAATAAGCATAAATTCAGATTCACTTCTATTAGAATGATAGATGATAAGAAAAGAAATTTAAAGTTCCATCTTTTTCAATATAATATTTACTTTGCACTTTAAAATACAGAATCCACCGAACACACTTCTTAATGCTATTTTTATGTAAATTTATTCTTTCTATTTTAAAAAAGGATCTTTTTTATTTAAAATCATTTTTCTTTGGTAGTTCTAAAAGTATATCAAGCATTTTGCAGTTCTCCTGCACTTTATGCTCCATCAAAGTAACCTTCTTTTTCGTTTAGAGTGAACATGCATTTACCCCAGTTAACAATAAACATCAATTACACTAATGTACTTCCCCAATCACAACGTTATTAATATTAGTGATTCCGATAATATTTGAAAGCCTCAAGGCAAATTTATTTCCCTTTCTGTAAACCTCTGGAGATTTGAAACCACTTCTAATTTACTAAAATTTAATGCTACAGACTTCCTCTTTACAGGTGTGCCGAGCATTAGGGTATTGAAACGGAATTTTGTATAACGGCTTTGGAAAACTTGGAGTATGTACTATTAAAATTAATAGGTATGAATACTATTAGAATACAGTAGATTATTCAGATTTAAAATGTTATAGTAAAGCAATAGAAAATATTAGTTACTGTAAATAAGCATAGACAAGTTTGCTGTGAACTTAGTAAAGTTTATTGGAATGTAAAAGGTGTGTAGTTTATGTTTCCCAGATAAATAAATAAATAAATAATCATTTAATAATATTTAAAAATGCAAAAGAATGAAATTTATTTAGATTTAAAAAACAATTTGTTTAAATATACAGTGATAAAGAAATTTTTTTTATATTTAAAGACTAATAATCAAAATATTCTAATATTCTGGGCAAATATATATAATTTTTATCCAGATAGATGACGATAAAAAGAAAATCATCCTAGAAAATAGGCTTAGCTGAATCTCATCTCGTCTCTCTCTTTTTGTAGTTGTTTATTTATAAAATTTTATATTTATAACTATCAGTCGGGAACTATTTTTTATAAACACTTAATGGATGATCTTTCTTTCAAATTAAATGTGAGGCAAAATTAAATAGTTAAAATACTACGCATATAATTGGTTTCTATCTAATTATTGGGTAGTATTGAGTAGTAGTTGGGTCTTAATAATCGTCAAACTCAGATGCTGGCACGATTCCGTTGTGGACAATGATTGAAACATTTCCATCCAGGAACAGAATTCGGATCAGGCATGATGATTTGCCACGGTTGCATATCAGACGGCTCACCCGGTTTAAGGGAAGGGAAATCGCAGTGAAGTATTGTATAATAGCCTTTACCACGTATGGTATAAAAGTGGCTACACCACGTTTGAAGCCGTTATGACTTAATACATGATCACCCGATATAAGCTTGTATTCATTTACTTAGACTTACTAGAGACCTAAATTTGTCTATGATATCATTGCAGGCAACCATGCTGTTACCTGCTTTCCAGAAAAGTATAGGGTGGTATACTGTAAAAGAATCACCTGCTCACCAGTTCAATAAGCTAACCTCACACAACCTGATATGCTGACAATGTCGTAACGGAATTGTCGAAGGTTTGCGTATTTTTTGTCCTGATGATAACGAGGCATAAACAGCTGACACCGAAGTTTACACTTGCGAACATCGTAGTATAAACATAGGTGAAACGACATAGAAAAATTCGTGATCAACGGATTGATTCTGAGGCTGTTTAGCTGCTTTTGTGATATAATTTGTGAAATAACTTGCTGCTGTTGTTGCTATTGTCCACTGTATAAATAAAAGAAAACGTTGGAGATTTTAGCTACGATCTTTCGGGACAGTCTTACGCTATTTTTTTTATTATTATTAAATGGTGTTTTTAAGATGCTTTTGATTGTACCTGAATCCAGTAAGTGGGCTTTTGTAAGTGTGCGGTGCACACTTAAGTGTAATGTGTATGTGCAATTAACTTTTAAGTTTCTTTCACAAATTTTATTTATCAGTCTCGAACAGTAAGAGCGTAACGTTCATGTTAAACTTTCCGAAGAGTTTTCCTGAAATTCAGTACTGAAAACAATTACGATATTACTTGTTTTTCTAGTTAACTTTAATGTCGTTTAGTTTTCGAGAAAAAAAATTGAAAACATTATATACATTCGTATATGCATAATTCTTGTTTTTTTTTCTTCAATATTTTGAGCTCAAACTTTTAAGATTCCTGGGATCGAAGTACGCTGCATTTATGCTCATTTCATAATGATTTCACTTTATTTATTTTTTTCTTTTATATGCTTATGTAGAGACTCCAAGAAATAATTATTACTTTAATTTAAATCCATTTTCATTTCAATTTAATTTTTCCGAACGGAATTAAATTTGCACTGTTTTTTTTTTTTTTTGGTCTTTCGCGCAGTATATTATATTATTTGCTAAATTTGCGTTTAGATATTACTTGGCTAGTAAAAATTGTTTAGAAACTATTTTTTTTTCATAAAAAAAATTAAACTTTCACTGAAGGCAATGAGTAAATTTTCATAATGCTGCAGTTCTGTAAGATAGCAGAAAATGCCTTTATGTCCTTTATTTGCGAAATTTTATGTACAATATTCATTTTAACACACATTTGTCTTGATGACTAATTCACAATGATAATATGCATATCCACGATAAACTGAAATTTTTTAGTGCGTTAAAATTGTTTTCAGGACACCATTCGATGAATATTTAAAATTAATCCTCTTACTAGAATTCCTTTATCACTGACCGTGTTAATATAATCGCAGAAAATAACAGTTCTAACTTCCTATAATATCAGTTAACTAGACGACTAGGCACCGCACCCTCGATAAGTGTTATCACTTTTGACGCCGGGCGCCCAAGCCTTGAAGAGAAAAGATAAGAATTTCATTTCACTGAATGACCACTGGACTGACCACTGGGTCAATTATTCTTTTCGCTGCCGTTTATCTGGTGTTTGGAATTGAGAGGAACTCAAGCGCCATCTAACGGAATCAACGGGCGAAATCCGGGTTTTAATATGTACAGACTACTACTTGTGCGTGCTTTGCGTACGATTTCTGCCTTTCTGTTGTTCTACCTGACTCAAGGGACAGGGAAAAGTAATGTGCCCTGTTGGAGCAATTCCCGGTTTTGGAACGACTCCAGTGAGTTAGAAGTTTTTGTCCACATGCCAGAATGAGTTAGTGATAGCGTTGAATAAATCAGCTAACTCAAACGTAACTAAAAGAAAGTATTTGGTTTCTTTAGCTACGATGTTTACGCTTTGAAGTTAATTTACAAGTTTAGAGGATTGATACAAAATGGAAAGAGAGAGTTTTTGATTTGAAATTAATTGACTATACTATGCCATACAAAACACTACACCGAGAATATTTTTTTAGTGTCGACACGTATTTAAAATACTAGAAAATAAGAGTGCAGTCTACTGATTTTTAGGGACAAAACAGAGGGTGATCAATTTAACCCTTTAACGCGCAGTGTTCCCGCTCTGGGAACACCAAAATCTGAAGTTTTGACTGTTACCAGTCACGAAGAATAGATTTGATTTCTATAAAAATAGTTGCGGTGACATAGCTCCACGAGAATCCTCTACTTTTTAGCACGTCATTTCCCGTAAAAAAAGTGTCACGATTATTTTTAATAGCACTGACATCTGCTGAAATATGGAAGAATGCGAGAACAGCTGTATAGATTGCCCAACACAGCTAAAAAAGGGTCTCTAGATCTGTGGCACCCCATGAACGTTTCGATTGTCCGCCATCTTTCTGGTAGTTAAGTCGAGCGATGGCAATGGCTGCCCTTTTTTCAGCATTGGAAAATGGTTGCACCTCAAAGGGTTAAAACAATACCCGATGGTTTTTCTTATAACCGTTAAATCTCATGGATCTGGCAACTATTCTGACACTGAAGTAAAATTGTTCGAACCGTGTTTAAGTGTGGGAGACAATTTCCAACAGTAATGGTCTGTTTCAACTTTATTTGTGAGGTAAAATACTGAAGCACATAATGTAACTTAATAATGTGATAATTTTATTTTTGAAAAACACATAGTTTCATTATTTTATTTATTTTTATTTTTTACATTATCATTCCTCACAGCAAATGTTGAAAATGCTTGCCACGATTTTAAAATCAAACGCGAGAACGTCGAACCAAGTTTCCTGATCCTCTTTTCAGCAGTGTTGGTCTTATTGACGAGATTTCTGCAGTTATGGCTTGTTTTAATTCATCGATGTCTGCAGGATTTTTCCAAATTATTTTCATGTTCGCATTCAAAATGGTGGCAAACATTTTCAACATTTGCTGTATGGAATGATAATGTAAAAAAAATTGAATTTAATTATGTTGTTTAAAAATATAATTACACAAGATTAAGTAGCATTGTGCGTCTCTATTTCTGTTTTACCTCACAAATGAAATTGGGAATTTTGTCCCACACTTAAAGAAGATTCAAACATTTAAATATCAGTGTTAAAATAGTTGCCACATCAGTCAGCTTTAAGGGTAATAAGGAAAACCATCGGGTACTCTTTTAAATTCATACCCTGTATGTTAGGTTTTTGAATTAGCTAAATGTATTCACGAGAAACTCGTAAAATATTTTGCTTAACATCTAAACATTTTGATTTAACCTTTTTTATAGAGAATTTTGTAGTCCAAAATTCTTCATAACCGTTTTTAGTTAGTGTTTCAAGAAATTTTCATCATGTTGCTTTTGCCACAATTGATAAAAAATAATAGGAATTATTTTTCTGCTACGACTATTCACAGAATTTATATTTTAAAAATATTCTTGCACATAAAATAATTACGAATAACTGAAATAAATTACTCAGCATGCATAAAGCTGCTGTTATTCTCATAGTACCAGAAATATGCATTAGCCGAATCAAGTTATTTTATTATAATTAAATGAAAATCTTTTTTTTTTCTTTTTTCTTAAGCATAAATATGAACATCTCAATTCAATGAAAATACTGTACATGATCAGATTTTTTGAAAAAAAAAATCCAATTATTCCAAAACTAGTACGCTATTGCATGAAATAAAAGTTGAGCAGAAATTCGATAAACAAATTGCATCAAAAGTCTATAAGCTCAGATATTAACATTATCTTGTTTTGTTCTCAGAGTAAGTTTGGAAAAAAAACATTTTTATTTTCTTTTTACATTTATTCTTTTAATAAAAGTGACTTTTGAATATTTTCCCTGCTTAAACGCATTCCCACTGTACATGCAAAGAAAAAAAAAAAAAAATGTGTGTACAATGAGAAACAGATTACGAAACTGCAAGATGAGTAAGGTAAAAATAAAAGAAAGTTTTTAGTTTATCGAAAGATGTAACACAACTAAACACTATGAACAACCATAACGAAAATAAGTATTAGACTAATTACAGTTACATACTTATATATCTATTTTTTCTTTTTGATCATTTCCTTTTTCAAACTTTTTGCCATGATGTATAACTAAAAAGAAGGCTTTCCAAATACTTTAAAGGAAATTTGCCCAAAACACACTGTAATTTAAGTATTATTATTAATAATATTAGGAAAATGTGCGTGCTATATAATGAAGCAATATTGTGGAAAATATCCAGATATTTATAACTGTGTTTCCCTATATTGCTAAATCATATTTATCGAAAAGTGGAGGAAAAGTGACGCATTACAACTAATTGTAGCTTAATATTTTGTTCATGTAACATAAAGAAAGAAAAAAAAATAGCAAGTATTGAAGTTTGTCTCAATAAATACTTGGAGAAATGGTTAAAGTATTTATCCTTTAATATTTGTTGTAAACCATGCTTAGTAATACTCCACGAAAAATAAATTCTAAGTGAAATCTTTTCATAGGGCCTCGTGTTTATGTATTTCCGGTATTGTTTTGTGGCAAAGATACATTTCTCAGTACACTCCCGTTGCATAAATGTGCAATTAAAAATGTATTGTATTTAAATATGCTTCCATGAATATAACTTCCATTTCAAGAATTCTTTAATATTTAACTGCACACTGAGTTTGTGTTTCAGAAACGCATCTTAAAATAGAAACCATTAGCGCAACCAGTTAATATTTAAAAGGTCTTCAACTTCATTGGATAAACACAAACGCAAAAGAACGTTATTAATCTCAAACATGCAGCGGAGCATTTAACTGCTAATCCTTTCCGAACTCCCGACATATTCCGAACCATTCAGGCTGAAACACACTGGCACGTAAATAACTATAATAAAAGAGAAAATACGTGGAACAGAAACCATCCCGCAAGAGGGTCTAAAAGTGAGAAAATATCTTCATTTTATCGCATGCGGCGAAGATATCACGTTCTACCACCTCGACAAATAGCGGGAATTTATATAGGAACGGAGGGAAATCTAAAGGATTAAACCCATGGATTTTAACGCCCACCCAAGCGAGGAATTCGAGACTTATGTTTAGAGGGGTAAGGGAAGGGGTTGAGTGGTAGGTTGGGGGGTAGGAAGAAGAGCGATTTCATTCTAATTTCTCATCCTGCCCAGTCCACTTGAAACGAATGCAACATTATAACAAACCGCAAGCAAATAAGTAGAATAGCGACTCGGTTTGTATTATGTATGCGAGGCGGAAAGCCCCCTGCTAATGGTTCTGCTCACGAAGAATTAGTCCGGGGCTCACTTTTGTCCCAGCCGGATAAGTCAGGAATGGTTTATGGCAGAGGCAAAAATATTCCGTGTCTCTTAATCAGTGGAAAATACGGCAACCACGAATTGTCGGAAATGCGGACTTAGAAGGAGGAGGACATTTGCAGCGCCCGGCGAAAAGACATTTATTTGGCCGGATAATGAGAGAAAAGTGAATCTGATGCATTATGCATTCCTTGTGCTTCTGAGGTAGCGATATCGAGGAGATGTTGGAGAGTTAATGACGATTCGGGTTTGAGTTAATCGCCTTCGTTCCATGGAAGAAGGTGATTTGGATGGTCACTCAGGACGGTTTTCAATTAAGGTGTGTGTTGCATAAATATTCAACATCGCCCGCATCAGGAATGCTTCTCAAGCAATTAAGAAAATTTCTGAATTACTAGTATTTAGTGCGGAATGATTACAAAGAATACCCTTATCTATTTAATAGAGGGATTGGAATAATACGAAAAATTATTTTTTCTGTGAAAAAGGGTTAATGGGGAAAAAACTGAAAGTGGTATAATAAAGGCTTTTAGAAAGTTCATTTTATTCTTCAAGAACCTCAAAAAAAAAAAAAAGTCAATCTTTTCCATAGATTTTCTTTGAAAATTTTCTTTGAAAATTCTCCTTAATTGAAAATCTATTGCCGTATGATTCAAATCATCAGATTCATGAGTACTTGGAATGCCTCAAACGCAATCTGAAATTCAGTTGTTTAAAGTCTTAACGCAATTACTTTACATGCCTACAAATATATCTTTACATTAGCTTTAAAAACAAAAAACAATAAATAATATTATTATTGCACTTCCAAAACTAAAACGTTATTTTCTTTTAATATAAGTATAGGACAGTAGTAAATTAACAATATCACATTACTACAAATAACATTACTTTCAAAGTATTCATTTTTCGAGACAGAAAATCATGTTTTTATTAACTTTAATAATTTAGAGAATTTAAAAAAAACTAGATTTTTTTATTTACTGTACTTCTTTTTTATTTACTGTACTTGACTGGAGTCGCTCTCAAATATTCCAATTCTTCCGACGTTCCTAGTTTAGCGTTTTAGCAGTATTTTCAAGAGCTATTAGCATTTTGGACAAATTTTTACATACATATATAGTAAATAATCCTGGACTATCAGATACAAATTAACAACAAATGTTATCGTTTTTCCATTCAAAATAACTTTTTCTTTAGCTTTGTTTATGCAATACTAGAATTCTATTGCAAGAAATGCTGTGAAAACATTCTTTGCATGAACCGAAATAAGTGCATACATTTCTTAAAATAAATACACAGGCATTGAGATAATCCACAAACATAAAAGTTTTAGACTTTGAAAAAAATATTCTAATGCCTTGTGGACTTTATGCAAATTTTAAAGTGTATCCAAACACCGAAGTCTATTCGAAAAAATCCTTTCAAATCCCAAAGCTTGACAAATTATTAGAGAAAATATTCTCTCCGCCAAACTTATTTATTCGTTATTTTTTCACTATTTCTTTCAGAGTCGAGACATTGCATGTATACAAACGTGATTCAATTTTTAATTTATTTTCTTTTTCTTTAAATACAATTTCGTTATAAAAAAGTATTTAAAAATATTTCTATAAATCTTCCCCCTTTACCACCCAAGTCGTCGCAGCTCAAAATGATTCATAGAATTTATTTTAATCCTTTCATAAAAAGCCATTATTTTTTTTTAAAAGAAATTTCCCTTTGCTCGTTCTGTTTACCGTTGCTTTTCCTCTAATGGACACAATGCAATAAATCTAAATGTTTTTCTATTACAAAATTAGCTTTTCTCTCCGTCTCTTCGGCTAATTCAACACGCTTTTATTTTTTCCCTTTATTTCCCTTAGCAGCTAATTAAGTTGGGTTTGTAAAAGAATTCCAAAAACCCCGAAGCTTTTAAAAGTTGTTTTCCGTGAAGAATGTTATGGCTTTTGTTTTTAACCACTTTCTTGCGATACGGCTGAATCAGAATAAGATAGGAAACGCACTCCTCCGCTTTCCTGAACAGCATGCGCATGTTGTTGAAAGTATTTATTGAGCATATTTTGCTATGAACCGGTTGAATCCTTAATCGAAATTTTCTTCTGGAAAAAATCTATTTCTCTCGTTGTGTTGCGGCACTAAATGAGATAGAAAGAGCATTATGCGATCTCATATCTTGGACTTTAAATAATCCATTATGGAAATTAACCCTAAAGGCTTTCAAGTTAATTGCTTTCCGTCCCTCATAGAGAAATTTGTTTTTTGTGCTATATCGATATTTGTTCTGGAACAAAATAATGTTTGGAAGCTTTTGAGTAGAAGTTTAAAAAATGGGCTGTTTGCAGTGTTTTATACACATTTATTGCATTGCTTTAATTTTATGGTGTATAACGGATTATAAAAGCATAGGAGCTTTTCAGTTTAAGATTTTTCTCGAAAGTTGAAAAAATATTTATCTATGATAACATGAATTGCGCTAGTTCTTATTTATTTGAAATAAAAGGCTTTCTTTTTTACATATAAAACCTAAAGTTTATAAATTTAGGTTTAAGTAAATAAATAATTAACTTAATAAAATTTTTACTTAATAAAATTTGTTAAGTAAATAAATGCACATTACACTTACTTATTCTTTCTGTAAATATTTTGTGTTCATTTACTATGCAGGCTTCAAATCATCTTTGGAATCCTGTCTTAAGCATCCATTAGCTGCAATTTACTGCTTTTATTTGTACTTTTCAATTTGATCAGTTGAATAATATATTACTTATTAAGGTTCTTGTTTAATAAAATCGTCATTTCATATTTCTAAACTGTAAGGCTCCTTCCTGTTACATCAAATCAAATGATGCATCTTGTGAATATCGAGAAGTTACAAACTCTAAAGTTATTTAGGATTTCTAACACTTTTTGAGTAAGTTTTAGAAAAACTCATACTGCATATATACAAAGAAAGCATTTAAGTGAATATTATATAGAAAAATGAGCAAACAAAATCTATGATTTTCATTTGGCTCTAGAACGACTCACACATGACATATAAATAATAAAAAAAATATATGTATATATTTTTTAAACCTTACAGTACATGCAGCGAAACATTGGTAATATTTACAAACATAGCCATATAATTTGTAATTCAGGAGTATAGTCTAAGCTACAGCTGCTAGATAAAAAGCACCCCATTAGTTAGAAACATTTACTTTGTTTTACTCCCGCCGAGCAATAGCATAAACATTATATAAAAAAGCTATGTTTAATGGTAAATATATGAAGCTCACGATCATAACGCTTTTATGTATTTTTTCTCAGTATAGTATACTAATACTCCTACCTGATTATTTTCCTAAATTCACAGGCACAAAACTCCAATATGGATGCATTTTAAATTAATGAAAATTTCCCCCGAAATTCAATACTTTTTAACCCAAACTACTGTATTCTTTTTAACCATCTACATATTTTAGAGACTGATGCCTGCATATTTCCCCTGAATAATTTAGTGCAAGTTCCAAAGTTCCAACCAATACTACCTCCCTTTGCACTTCGAAATCTGCATAATTTATAGAATATTTATGAAGTCATAGAGCAAAAGTATTAAACGACAAAATTTATTGTTCATCTTCCATGTAACTTATTCATGAAATTTTGAACTTCGACGGAGCGAAATTTACGGCTCGCAATTCCACAGACAGCAATTTGTATCTTTCCAAAAATAAATGTAGAAAGTAATTCTCGTGGATGTTTTTCTCTAAAAATATATTTGTTATGATCTAAATTAGGAGTAAATTAAACAGACGGGTATAAAATTCAGAAAACCTTTCATGTCGTCGGAGAATTTACGTGCGCACAGTAGAATCCCGATTATCCGATGTCGTTGGGACCGAGCATGCCTGGATAACTGAAATCTCGGATTACGCGGACAATCACTTATCACAATATTTCGTCATATCACAATATTTCGTCAATAGCGAATCATGTATACAAAATTATGCAGTTTTTAACAAAGTAACAAATAATATATATAGAATAATACACAGTTTAACAGGAAATATATTATAATTAGATATGTTTAAACGCTTGTACACAGCTGTTATGGCTTGTTATAATCTAGCATGTTTTGGCTGGTTCGAATTTCTATCCAAGTTCTTGTGCGTTAATCGAGTTGGCCCTTTAACGCGCAGTGTTCCCGCTCTGGGAACGCCAAACTCTGACGTTTTGACTTTTGCCAGTCACGAAGAATAGATTGGATTTCTATAAAAATAGTTGCGGGTGACATAGCTCTACGAGAATCTTTTACTTTTTAGCACGTCATTTCCCGTAAAAAAAATTGTCACGATTATTTTTAACAGCCCTTTTTTCAGCATTGGGAAAGGGTTGCTCCTCAAAGGGTTAAAGCGGACAGCTCAGTTGAGTTAGTACAGTGGTGTCCAACCTTTAACCAGCTTTAGCGAATCATGTATTAAAATTTTTGGGGAGGCACGGTATTGTATTTTATAGAGCAAATATTTTTTAGACAATGTTCTTTGGACATGCACAAAGCCGAAAGAAAAATTCCAATAAAAATATACCTCAGAATTGGTGTTCAAAATTTTATACAGGGATCGGTACCAATATAACTGGATCTGACACTTTCTATTACAAATCTTAGACGATTCAACTAGTGAGATTGGAAAGAATAGGGTACTTAGAAAACGGTAAAAATTGTTTTTGATTATATTATAAAGTTAACCGTGCTCTTACGTTCGGATTTCTTCATTTAAAAGTCGTTGTACGAGCATGTAACTCAGTGTTCAGAACATTCTGCTCCTAATATGAATTTTAAGCTGTCTTTACCAAGGGCGGCACCAGCCTAAATTTTCAATGAGGTCCATTGGTTAGCAAATTGTTCAAAACATCTGAAATCTTTAAATATAAAATCTAAAGCTCTAAAACACTAGTATAGGATCTAAGGTTCTAAAGTTGGGTTGGGGGGGGGGATTATTGTCACCCATTGTATTATTGTGCGCCATTGGTCCACCCTTGTAATGTTATATCAAGATATGGCTCCTCAATAATTTAAGCCTTCTCGGAGAAAAAAAAATATTGCCCGCATCTAGAATAGATGACTGTATCATGTGTTCCAAAACTAGAAGAATCGGTCGTAGAGTTTTGCGTGTAGGTGATACACATTACTGGTATAGACGAAATCGTGAAGAATTTCTAGTGCGTAGCATTCTGGCTAATCATAGTGGAATGACTAGTTTGTGTAACGAAAAATTATCGCTCGATTTTTCGAGGGCTAGAATTACCGCCTGTGAGCCTACCTTCTAACTTACGCATCGATTTACAGATATTTTTATCGGGGTACAAGCATCATCTTCTAGAAGAGAGACCTAAAAATTTGGTAAGTGGGATCACAAGTGTCTCGTTCTATGATCTAGTATTTATAGGGAGTGCATAGACTCATAGATTCTAGTTCCACCAATTATTTTCTAGTTGTCAGTGGCATATTTTTTCTTAGTATAAGGTATACTTTAGGCATAAATTAATGAGGAATGTTGAGTGATGCTTATTTGAACTTAATGCTGAATGTTGCTTTTTCCCTTTAAAAATCCTAGAAGAACAAAAAACTGCATATCATCTCAAAATTAAGTATAAAAAGTTCAGAAAAGAAAAGCTATTACTACATACTATACTTAAAAAAAAAAAAAAAAAAAAAGGCTATATCCCGTCCATATCTTTTCCCTATTCATTTTCATCCAACACTTCACCCCATTAAAATCAATAATTTATTCCCCTTCATATACGTATCTACATATCTATATAACTCTAAATTCCTCTGAAGTCATGAGTATTAATGTATTTTTAAAATGAAGTACCACCGTCGAAAGAAAAAAAAAAAAAAAAAAAAAAAAAACTAAATGCATCTTTATCCTTAGGGCAATCTCACACATTCCCGTACCCCTCATAAAATGATCGAACCAGGTAACTCATAAATGTCGATTACCGATTACGTGCAGAGCATGCCGGGATACGTGTACTCGAATGTACGTGACCAACTTTCCCTGCTCGAAACCGTAGTGTAAATGGGAGGGTTGCGTCTGCAGGGTTAAGTGTGCAGCATGGGGCTGTGTTGACTTTAGACCAGGGACTAGGTGTGATTTATGGGGTGATTATTCGCATAACGGCTCACGGAAATTGCAGAATTAAAATGGTCTTGCTTCCTCCCGCCCTCCAGTTATGATTGGTGACTCACTGAATGAGTTATATAGCCCTAATAGGGAATAGAGTGACATGTGGAGAAATGACTTGTTATAGTACGTGTAAAAATGAAATGAAAATTTTATGTACATTTGTAATGGGGGACCATGACAAGGAAGCTAATCAGATCTCCCTAGCACTGACATAAACTTAAGTAGCTGGGAACTGAAAGTAGTTTCATGCACAAAGTAGGATGAACCTCTTTCGGTTTCGTAAAACAAAGTTTAAGTAAACAGTTGCACTGAATTTTTCTCAAGGGAAAATTATTTTTTATATTACCTTTGCATTCGTAAAGTTCCGTTAATAAACATAATTGAATTGCAAAGTCTTGTTTCGTAGTAAAGATACCTACTCACATCACAGAACGTGTCGTTTAAAAACTGAAACACGAACTTGTCGGAGATTACCTCCGCTATTTAGAGTCTTAAACACCGGTAATTTCCCTCCAATTTGATTTCAATCCCCCATCTTATGCCCTTAAAAATGCCATTAAATTTCGGATACTGAATTATTTGTCCATTGAATTTCACTGTGAAACACTGCCCCAGATTGTTGAAATTGGGGCCATTGAACCACTAATGTGGCCCAATGCTTTGCCGGAGACATTTTCAAGTTTTTAATAGCTTCAAAAACTGGATTAACCATGGATGCCGGCAGCTATGGATAAGAATGGGCAAATGCCCACCTTTGTGTTAGGAAATCTTGCAAATTATTAATAAATATTCAAAATTTGAAATCTGATCTTATTTATTTTTTTAGTTGATATTAAGCAAACCAGTGATTTTACTTTAATTTAATCACAGTCTACAAAAATACTGTAACACTTGTTTATGTGCTCACACGTCTGTCTTGCTCTTACATTTTGCCCTCGCTTATAAAAAAATCCCACCTGAGCCCATGGGGCTAACAAGGACTTCAAGAAATCTTGCCAGTAGAAGAGTGCTATTCAACAAATATTTTTTTTTGTTCTTTAAAATGGTTTGTTTTATTAATATAAAAGCTAAATTTTCATACTAAATAGATAAATTAAATTGTTTTATTTTTCAAGATAATCATCTTTATGTATAATGACACATCTGTCCCATCTCTGCATCCCTTATAGGGTAGCTCTAAGCGAAAAGCTCCGCGCTTAAACTTGATACTTTTCTTACATCTCGTTTTTTTTTCGAATGAATTAGAAAGTTTTTACTCGCCTACTCAATTTTCAAGTGCAAAAATGAAAATTGTTATATCAGGGTTTAAAACTGAAAGAGAAAATTGTTTTCACCAAAAAGTAAAAGTTGACAATATAGTACTATACTTCATCCTGAACTTGCTGTGCTGTCAGTTCCCTTTTTTGAAAGGTTCCACCACTTTTCCACTGTGAGAGTGTGTCTTCATGTCTGTGGCGTAGTTAACGGGAAACTTAGAATGAGAAAAATGAATGATCGGGTAAAATTTTAAGTACCAGTGCGTGAGCCAATAACTCTGGAACGCGACACTCAAACATTCAAATTAACATTTATTTTTAAAAAAATTGCAAGGTATCACATCACGGAGGCTCTTTAGCAGCAAGGGGATTAAGCTAAGTATTTAACGAAAACGTGGGAAATGTTGACGGAAACACAAGCAGGAGGTTTTCACACCATTAAATGAAACTCAATGACCTTTACTATTACGAATGTGGCACCCCTGAACAGGTAAATTAACAAACAGTAGAAATCTTTTTGAACATAGATTTGCCAACAATGGAAATATGTAGGAATTTTGACACATAATAGTCCTTAGCGTTGAAGTGAGAAAGGTGGATAGAGATATAATTTCGAGCAGATAAAGACAAAGCTTTGCCTCGAAAGGATGAATCATTATATCGACTTCGTAAAGCCAATGTAATATATTTAAAAGGAAAGTAAGTAGCCTGAACACAAAAAAAATTGGGAATTGTGAAAATTGTTCAAAGTATTAAACTTAGAGTAGGAAGCTGAAATTACAGTCATTTAAAAATATGCGAACTCCAACTCAATGTCTAAGAGGGAAACGGCTGCAGCTGAAAGTTTACAAATCATTAAACATGTGCACAGTTTTACTCAGACATTCAATAATTACAATAAATATCATTACTCTGTTTTATTGGATGACTTGTGAAATTCTAATAAAAAGTAAGTTAAAAAATAAGATGTTAATCGTAATCATATTTGATGGTATTAAAGAGCTCCTATTTAATAGTCTTAGAGCTCTTACATCTTAGCAATGTTAAAAAATAATAAAGGTACGTGTAACAAAAGTTTCGCATTCAAAATTTATTAATAATGCACTATTGAATTTTGAAATAATGCTGTGTTTAATTATACGAGTATATTTTTGCTTTTTAACCGTGATAATATTTGTGTGGCACCTTATTGTTACAAAATACTCAAATACATGTATTAAATGTGAAAACAAATATTTAAAAAATGGATTGTTAATAATACTAATGTGTCGAAAAACGCAATGTTATAACAATGTTATAGCATGAAATCTTTACGTGAAATAAATAAAAAGTTTAATACTTATTAATGCCTAAAATATAATTTATGAGGAAGCCCTCTTCTTTTATTTGTTTGTCTGTTTATGTAAATTTGAGCATGAAAGTTAGAATATTTGTCTAACTAAGTTTAAATACTTAATAGTTTACTTACTTTAATAGTTACTTACTTTAATAGTTAATTTGTACATTATTTCTAACATGAAACGAGAATTATGTCAATTGATGTGTATCAATTCTAACTAGAGCTGTTAATTCCAGCAACGCTAACTGGACAGCTCAACACAATTTGAAAAATGCATGTCACGTACATGCAACTATAATAGCGTGACGTGAACGGGGTACTTAGAAGCTTTATCGCTCCTGATAAAATTGCCAGCACGATATCCTTATAAAGTTTTACTTCATGTCAATTTTCGGATCAACGGTTTTGTAGATGGAAAAACAAAAGTATTCTATTTATTTTTTTATTTTTATTTATTAATTTTTTTAAATATTGCTTCATATTAGCTGTAGTTAAAAGTATATTTAAAAATGTTAATATAGCACAGATTTGGCACAGAATCAGTTTTCAACTTTGATGTTTAATACGTGTGCGTGTTGAAGCTTATTGAAAATATGCAAGTTAAGCTATGCATTCTTGGAAATCGTGTGAGTCAGCAACTATTCTTCATATTCAGCTTGTATTACAAGGAGATTATAATGAAAGTACATTAAAAAGTACTCTATTTACACATTTTAGTTTGTGATATGAAATGTTTCATTTTTTTGTAGTAATAATAATAGCTGCATTACACGGCGTTTCTCCGGGGCATAAGTTATTAAATTATAACTAGTGCAAAAAATCGTCTGCTCATGTCCGCTAATCTAGTCCCGTAGCTTATTCTTACAATGGCTAATACACAAAATTAATAATTTCCTTTTAATTTTTATGAAATTATTATGAATTTAGTCTGCATAAGTGTGCATTTCTTCAGTATTGTATGTGACGTAACTACCAAAAAATTGTTTGATAATCTAACAAGAAGTAATAAAAATAAAAATAAAGCAATGCTAATTTTTTTAACTTTAAAATAATCGCCAATTAAATTGTACTAAAATATTATTATCATTATTATTAATATTATGGTTAATAATTAATCTTCAAATCCCACTGTAAAAGCTCAATAATAAAATGACTCATAACACAATTTCTAGTTGATGAATAATACAGAAAGAATAGCAAAAGGATTTTCATTCCTAAAATAACAATTCAAGAAGAAAAAAATTCTAAAAAGACGTAAAAATTGCTGTTATAACTCGATCCAGAATCTTCATTTGGTAGTTTGAAGTCAGGCCATATTTCACTATCATCTAATTCTTCGGTGTAATGGCCACAATCAGAGGAACTTTCATCTCTAAAAGCAACTTCAAGAAAACAGCCACCATGTTTTTCTACCTTTTCTCTATTTGACGTCATGTCGAATGAATAAAAACAAAAGTAACAACAGATATTCATGTGCATTGTAGTATACCATCCACTTATCGATTTTTATAACATTTATCCATAGTTAGGCTTCATGGTTATGTTTATATATCTGTACATATCTATATCTATCTATACAGGATGACTGCTAATTCGTGGTAAAAACGTTGAGGGCTGGTACAGGACACTTTAACAATCACATTTTGCATAGGAGTGTATGGTCGAAAGTGAAGCGTTGAAGCACAAACACGGGAAAGAACATATGGAGGAGAAACGGAGTTAGTAGTTGCTTCCGTTGCTGGTAGATGACCAGCCGGCGTTGATTTGAGGAAGAAAGGCCATTCTCGTTTCAGTTTTCGTCCGTGATGGGAGATTTTACGGTTGCCGAAAAAGCAGACATGCATTACATGTACGGCCGTGCAAATGGAAAAGGCAGTATCGTGAGCAGTATCCTGACAGACGAATGCCGGATCACATAATGTTTCAGAGATTACATTGTCAATTTTGTGAAATAGGTTCATTTCACATTACCAGACACGATGCTGGTCCACGAACAACTGTACGCACTGTAATAGTTCAAGAAAGAATCTTGCAAATCGACGCTGCTACACCCGATTCAAGTACAAGCGTTGTTGCACAGATCGTAGATGTGAGTCAATATACACTGTTTGGAGAATGTTACACAATAATCGTCTGCACCCTTTCCATTATCAACGTGTGTACATTCTCTGAAACCAGAAGACTATCTTCTGCGCGAGTTTCTGTTAGTGGTTTCTGCAGCAATGTGCACTGAAGTCGAACTTTTCGCCCATGTGTTACTTACAGATGAGCTGACATTTACACGCGATGGTGTATTTAATGTGCACAATTGTCATATGTGGGTAAAAGAGAATCCTCACGCAACGCGACCACATGCGTTTCAAGAACGCTACAGTGTCAGTGTGTGGGCTGATATTGTAAATGACTTCTTAATTGGCTCATACCTACTGCCAAAGCGACTCAATGGCCAATGTTATCTCTTTTTCTTCAACAAGTTTTACCAGATCTGCTATAATATGTTCCAATTACCATTAGAAACTGCATGGGGTTTCAGCACGATGGGGCGGCAACCCACTACGACCTAGATGTTCGTCAGCATGCGATGGACTGGACGTGGTGGATCTATATCTTGGGGACACCCGTCTCCCGGTTTGATGCCTCTCGATTTCTTTTTATAGGAACATTTGGAGAATGGCGTTTATGCCTCTTTAGTAGACTCCGATGAAGATCTCGTTGCTCGAGTATCCGTAGCGCCTGCACGTGTGCGTGAAATTCCTGGTATCTTTGAAAGTGTTCGTCAATCGTTGCACCGACGCTCTCAAGCATGTATCAGTGCTGATGGATGCAATTTTGAACACTTATTGTAAATTAACTTCCACTTGTAAACGAGGTTATGAAAATAAAGCACATACCCTATCATTTGTTCTTTCCTGTGTTAGTGCTTTGGCGCTGCACTTTTGCCCATACATTCTTATACAAAATGTGATTGTTACAATACCCTGTACCAGCCCTCAAAGTTTGTACCATGAATTAGCAGTCACCCTGCACAATATAATATATATGTACATACGGGAGTTACTCTGAAATTTTTAAAGCACTGACAGACGATAGGCGAGAGAAAAAAAAATGTTAAAAATGCAAATTTGAACTCTTTAGGGATGCAAATGAAAATTTGTGGCAACGATTGCTTGCCGTAGAATAAAATTTGAAAGAAAGGAAAATCAAGTTGACGTAAGGCATTATAGCGCTATGATTTTATACGATATTAAAATGGGGTTAAATAAACAGGAATGCCTTCAACGTCAACAATTAGCATTTGAAAATGAAGCTCCACCTCGTGCTAACCGTAATAAGATAGCTCATAGAAATTCCTAGAGATCAATGTTTTCTCCAGGATAAAGAACACACAGAAAGAATGCTGTCAGCTGTAGTCCCAAAAAATCTGTAGGCCACACGAAAAATGTTAATCGATGATATTCGCTGCAGTTACCAAACGATTCAGAAGGGACTTAACATTGGATCCGCAGCTAAACCTAAAATTATTAAGGATGAACTGCTTGTGAAAAAATTAGTTTGTCTTTGAGTCCTCCACAGTTTAACAGATCGCTAAAAATTCGAGCGAGTCAGATTTTGCAAAGAAACTCTAAATTTACGTAACGATGGTAGACATCGCCTTATTTTTAAAATTATAACTCGTGATGAAAAGTACATACCGTTTCTGACGTTCGAACACATCCTGAAAGTTAAGTATGGGTCTTTGAAGATGACCTCTAACCAACAATGGTGAAAAGACAAGGAGCAATGAAAAAAGTAATGTATGCTGTTTTCTTAAGTAAAAGATTGGTCAAAGTCTGTAAGGTGGCGTGACAGAACACGATTATTGCTGGGTGCATCATTGGTGTCTTCCAGAAATTCTTTTAGAACTAAGGGGCTTCATTATGAGAATGCATCTTCTCGTACGGCAAGATTGACAGTGGAATTTATCGAACAAGAACACATCACAGTGATATAACACCCGACCTATTCCCTTGATCTTACTATATGTGTGACATTTGCTTACTTTTTTATCTAAAGAAAAATTTACGTGGCCGCCGTTTTCACTCCGAAGATGAAATTGATGAGGCTGTAAAAACATATTTTGCACCAATTCCAAGAAATGGATGTCTTGGGGAGGCTTTTAAACTCTAGAAAATTCGCTAACAAAAGTGCACTGTATTATGTATTGTTTGAAAATTGGCGCACAACTCAAATAGACAAGAAACCAGTTCTGAAAGAAATAGCTCTCTAGCGTTAAAAAGTGTCTATTTTATAAAACATGTAAAAAATAAAATGTTGTTCCATAAGAAATCTTTAATTATTAATTTTTGAAATCTATTTAAACAGCTTTATATAATGCCTTTACTCTTAACACTGAAATTACATAAAATACTTTATTTTTAAATAAGTGCACTTTCAAAAATTGATCAGAACATTTTTGAAAGTAAAAAGAAATAACTTGCAAATGATGAATAAGTTCGCACATGATATCTCAATAAACTCTAATTCCCCATGAACAATAATGCAATGGTTTGTAATGATGAAAACGCAAGATGCCGCCTTTTATTTAATCGATACATTTTTAATACTGCTAATGCACTATTTCTCGCGTATTAAAGAAATCGATTTCTAACTATAATCGATTGGGAACAGGAAGATTTCGAACCTTTTGTTTACATCTGTCTGAAAGGGAATACTACTAATAATGGGTGAAGGTGGAAACTTTAATCAATGCTGAGAAAGTCGATGCGAAATAGCTTCGTAAGAAAGCAGTTGCTTTGGAAAAGCATTTTTATGTTGTTGCATTGATACATCCGAGTGTATTAATACGATATTAGAAGTTAAAATTAATGATTGAATATGCATATATTTATTATGAATATGTAAATTATCGACTGTTGGAATTAGTAATGGAAAAAATTGTTAGCGGAAACTTATTAAATTTAACATAGTATTAAGTATCTTGATTATTATTTAATGTTTTTCGGAAAATTATATTAAAAAATTAATACTTTAACACAAACATTTCGATGTTCCTATCAGTTTTGTTTTTTTTAATATTCACGATTTAAATTATATTTTAATGAACAATAATAGTTAGAATATAAAATTCTGCATATATTGTAAAAAAAATGTTGCTTAATTTCACCTAGAGGAAATGTTTTTATAAGTACTTGTACTCTCTCCGTTTCACAAATCACTAAGACGTTTTAAGAGTTAATTTTTTCTCTTATACGAGTTTTAGGTAGATGCTGTAATCATAAATACTGGGCATGTAAAATAACTTTTTATCGTAAAACAATTAAAGAACTTTGCAAACACACAGACATATATATATATATATATACATAAAACTTTAAATTTAAATTTTTAGTTTTAAACAAATTAGAAACTTAGGGCACAAATTAAAAGTTGTTTTGCCTTCGCTTTAAGTTCAAGTAGGGGCGTGTACAGCGTTGGGGCTATAGGGGATTTAATATTACTCTCCTTGAAACTTAGCTTTAAAACTTAACTTACTACTTAAGCTACTTAATTTTAAACTCATCATTCACAGGCCACTCGCCGAGTGGATCAGTCACTGAATATTGCTAGATAGTTGAAGTGTGAAATTACAGGATTCTAACCAATCTAATTAGATCTAAAGGTCTGAAGTTTTGCTCCACTTTCTCCAGCTGTAACATGAATACTCATTAGAATCCCCTAACAAATCCTCCGCCCAAAACATCCCTCTCTTTAACGGATAGCCCTAATGTTCTTTGCCTTAACAAAATAAAACAAAAAATAAACTGATCATTCCCACTGCTACGAAGACGCAAAGCACAAAGCTACGATTGCCCCTAAAGGCTCAGTTTTATTTTTTCGGCTGATGATGCCCCGTTTGGTTCATCATTTCAGATTCGACATTCAAAGACATTTAAGGGAAAGCAAATCTGGTCGCAGAAGGGGAAACTCAGTAATTTCATCTTTCAATTGATGGTAGGAAAGAAACTAAACATAGATTTAAAACAAAAACGAAAGAGTAAAGAATAAACACCTCCAACACGTGCAAGGTCTTCGTTTTAGCAATATAGTTTTTTTTCAAAAAAGAAACTGTTATTGGAGTAGTTATTTCAAGCAAAGCCCCAAGTAGTTATTTTAAGCAAAAGTGTAAAAATGTTTTATGACATGTGTGTTGCTTAATTCCCGAAAATTTTAGATGTGTTATGTACCACAAATTAGAGTTCAGTGAACTCAGTTTTAATCTCGGCCACTCAAAAAATAATCATTCATACATATAAAAAATAAGAAAAGAAATCGTTTCTGAAATCGGGAAAAACAACTAACTTTTTAAATCTTTTAATCATATTTATTGATAAAAGTAAAATTTGAAACATAATTTTTGAAGAAAATTAATATTAAAAAAAGACAAAAATAAAGGACGAAGAAGGCTTAATTTTTAAACAGAGTTCGTACGCAAAACATAACAAGTTAATATTAATTAACATGATTTGCTACAGAATAAATATGAAATCACTAATATTTATCTAGATATCGAAAGGCGTATACTCTGAAACATACATAATCTATCTGGTTCAGCGATCACGTATGATTAATTGCATAGCTTTCCCCCTCACGTGACAAGTTAAGACTATGGTAACCCTTTTCTGTGTGATATTTAATTCCCAAAAGGATCGTACTCATTACATGACGTCATCAAAAGAGTTACTATGTATAAATTCCTTTAGTGAGTTTTGGACCATTTTATAAATTAAATTATCCAAACTCACACATTATGAAGTAACGTTACTGTAGAATGTTTGTCATTTGATTTCTCAAATTAATAAAATTGATTTGAAACGTCATTATTTAATAAGCTTTCAAATAAAAGCTCTTGAATGGTTTTTCTTACATGATTTAAAAATATTGAGTAAGCTTTTGTGGGTCTTTTTCTTATATTATTTCCAAATTATTTTATTTTTTCGTGCATTGTTTGTAAAAGGATTATATTTTTTAAAACCAGTAGTGTAATGGTTAGCACACTGCGCTGCCTTGCCACATGTCCGGGGCTAAATTCCCGTACAAGTAAGGTTGACAAAGCCTTTTATCCCGTGAAAGGGTGGATAAAATGAGGACCGAGCTTGCTTGGGGAGACTAAACACTGGGAGATTTGCGTCAGGCTGAACACCTGGCCGAGGCATATACTTCCACACCAAACAGTCTATGCTTCGCGAAGGCAGGTTGGGCAGCACAGGCCTTGGTCCACAACAGTCCCCTGTGAA
Organism: Cheiracanthium punctorium; assembly: GCA_038373885.1. Classification (NCBI taxonomy): domain Eukaryota; kingdom Metazoa; phylum Arthropoda; class Arachnida; order Araneae; family Cheiracanthiidae; genus Cheiracanthium; species Cheiracanthium punctorium. Next base: position 324,281 of record JAWZYV010014373.1, on the reverse strand, counting down.
TGAAATGCGACCACACAATACTGTCACAATAGAGTTACAAACAGTCGCCGCGACTGCGCAGCAAAGTCACGCCAGGGTCCCTATGTCCTCTCGCTGTGTAGTCGCATTGTTACCGTTCAGAGAAGTCACGATGGGACAGTTTTGCGACAGCGAAAAAATTCGGGGAAAAAGAGTTACCGGAAATATACTCCAGATGGCAGCACCAAACTCTCAGGCACGAGAAAGTTGAGGTCCAGAATCGAACCTTGGAGCTAACGGCTGGTAGCCCCGCATCTAACCGCAACGCTGTAATTACCTTGCTCGAGATCCTTTAAAAGTAAACTGATTGCTGCAAAAGCTAGTTCTGACGGCTTCTTTTGGAAATTTAAAATTTTTCTGTGAGTATTTTATATATAAATATATATATTTATTTTATAAATAAATTTTATATTCTGTGAGTATTTTATAAATAATATAAAAAATATCATAATTAATAAATATAAATTAAAAATCTTGGAAATATTTCTTTTTCCACATAAATTATTTTCAGGAGATAATGTGCTGTTTTATTTAAGTATTCATCCGAAAAAAACTAATGATTTATTGAAATTTTTTATTCGGTTATGAAATAAATTTGTAATGTGCGACATGTGGGGTTTGATATTAAGGTATGAGGGATAAGATTTATATTTTGCTATATTTTGCCTAAAAGGGATTTCATATAAAAAAAAAATAAAATTAATTGGAAAAACATGCATTAGATAAAATAAATAAAGTATTTTTGACTTAGACCCAAAGTTTTACCTCAAATTTTTCGTAGTGGAACTTTCAAACATACCAGAGACGTATTTAAAAGGGGGGGATCTGAAAACTTAAAGCAATTATTAAAAAACAGCAATTTTGAGACATTTGCATTTACTCTAGTAACAATAAGGTTGAAAATACCGGATAGTCCCCCCCATCCGAAATTTAAACCTTACATTACGCTATCGAAACATATATGCCATGGGGATATGAAAGAAATTGTTAATTTTACTCACAGATACTTAGTTTTCACCATTGTGATTAGAACTCTCAACTCTAATATTTTTAAGAATAATATTTTTTTATAAATAATATTGTCTTGTTTAAACGAAATAATTTAAAAATTAATAAATTAAACTAAATTCCATTACTACATAACTGCGAGGTTTTATTGAATTACTATTTTCGGATTTATTTATTAAACGATTCACGAAAGAAATTGCCACAAAATATTTGAAAAAATGAGTGAAAAGCGGCTGTGTGACGTCATTTTGAAGTCCAAAAAAATCAGTAGTCACTAAATAGTCACACAGTGACTTCACAGTGAGTCACTGAGCGACCAATCACGTACTAGTCACATGGTGACTTCACAGTGGAGCCACTGAGTAACCGATCACATACTAGTCACATAGTGACTTCACAGTGGAGTCACTTAGCGACCGATCACATACTAGTCACATGGTGACTTCACGGCGACGTCACTTGGTGACTGGTCACAAATAAACTTCACAGTGACTACACAGTAGAGTCACATCACTCACAAGTCACAATGTGAGTAGTATGTGACAGTCCTGTGACAATTGTGACCCTCTGTGACGTCACAGCGACTCTTTTGTGACCATCTGTGCTATTAGGGGAGCTCTTGTGCCAGTGTTTAGTTTAGAAATCTTTTTGTAAATGATATTCATTAGTCAGTAACTACGCACCGGTTGCTTTATTTTCACACACCTAATATTATACAGCAAATGACAAACGCATTAAATTTAATTAACACGAATAGTAATCTTAGACTGTGCACTAGCGATTATCAGATTAATTAACAAAAATGAAAATACGTTCGCCATAAATACATTCGAACCTCTAAAGCAATGTTACCAACAGTGCTGTTTGAACGTATGATGTCCCCTACGGCTTAAGAGTCCTCTGTAGTCGGCTTGCGGAGATTCAAGTCCCAATGCTTTGCTATGGAGAAAAGTGCATTAACGCCTAATCATTTTTCTCAGAAAGTATTACGTATTTTTAAATGAAATTTTCCTGTGTGAATCTTGAGAACTATACGCAAGGATTGCGCGAATCAGATTTGAGTTAATTTAGCCGAACTCTGATTCGCGCAATCTTTGCGAATAGTTCTCAAGATTCACACAGGAAAATTTCATTTAAAAATACCTAATACTTTCTGAGAAAAATGATTAGGCGTTAATGCACTTTTCTCCATAGCAAAGCATTGGGACTTGAATCTCCGCAAGCCGACTACAAAGGCCTCTTAAGGATGGTTCTTGAACGATAGGCAAGGTGTACGCTCCTACTGAAATTGTGGACCAGTTAATAAAACTTTTTAAGAGACACAGAGGAATATATTTATTTTAATACCACTGATTATTGCTATGAATCTTTTTTTCCCACATTAACAATAAATAATTACTGATAATTACTTTTCCCTCTTTACTCATTATTGTGTCATACTGTTAAACTGTACCTTATTTGCTCATTTATTTTGACTAGTATGTTATACGTACACGTAGTAGATTGATTATTGAAAAAAGTTGAATATGAAAAAATAGTTTTTGCTAAGAATGATGTGAAAATTTTATGTACCTATAAAATTAGTGCATAGTAATCTAATAGTTACATAGAGAAACGAATTAGAATGAACAGACCGTCCTCAAAAACAATTTTTTTGCAATTTTCAATTTTCTGGATATCTTAGGTTGTAATATTAATTAAAATAATCTCAAGTAATGAAAAAAAATTGACATAAAAAAAAACCATTCCTGATAATCTAGCAAATATGAAACACTTTCATGTTTCTCTGTGATTTCTAAAAATAGTTACCAAAAAATAGCGCCAGATTACCTAATATATGTTAGCTGCCAGTAAAAAAAAAAGTTGACATTTTAAAAGGGCAGTAAGCAAATTGTGTGCCAAAAAGACTATTGCGTGTTTTCATGTAAATGTGTGTGTGGGTAATGATCCTGCTATTATTTCGGAATGTTGGAAAGTTTTTTGGTGTACACAAGTCGGCAGCGGTAAAAAAAATTTCAAAAACCTCGAATAGAAAGGGGGATTTATTTTGACAGATAAAATCAGAGAAACTTTCAAATTTTTACTATGAATCTGGAAAATCTTGAAATTTGATGTGTGGAGAATTATCCGAAGTCCACATTTATAAATTAATTTTGCATTTGCTGTAAACCTGAGAAAAATATAAAAGTGGAACGGCATAGGTACGCCAGAGGGGTGCATGAGGTACTGTCTTTATTTATTTTTTTGGATCCTTTAAGTTTAACAATAAAAGAAAAAGCTTATTTTTTAGCCTAATCAGGATGCACAATAAAGCAAAATGTTACCTTAAAGCACTATTATTTTTTAACTAGGCCCCCTAAAAAAGTCATTATCAGCCATGCCAGTTTTCCGCACCTATATCAAGTCATATTTGGAGCATTTTTTCAACCCTTGAAAACAAGCAATACGTTTATTTTGGGGCACAGTTTTTCATGAAAAAAAAGCTAAGTTCCAAAAAAGCTGAAGTTCCAAAATAAAAATTTTCACACAGTTTAACTGTCAATATCGTTATCGCCCAAACGAATTTAAATTTCTTTTTCCGGCACTGTTGTTTAATGAGCTTCAAACATAAATTAAAGATGCTATCGAAGTACCATGGCTTGTAATGAAATATACACTTTTAGTTACCTTTTAGGTTGTATCAAAACATTTTGCTTAAAACAAGAGCCCAATGAAATGTACTACAAAAACTGTCGTTTAAGAACCGCACACACCACAAGACATGGAATGTTTTTCCACACAAAAGAAAGATTTTACTAGATCTTATCGTCTGCGATTAAAGCGAAAATACTATTATTAAGTAGTCTTCCATCTTATTTTTCATTTCATAAATTTTTCATTTAAATAAATCTACAATTTAAAAATCTTAAAAATTTATGAATCAAACTCAAAACTAATTTCCGTTATAGGCCTTTTATAAAGGGATCATTTTCTTAAGAGTATAACAATGTTTCCGTCCTAACTGCATCTAGAGAAGCAATTTCACTTCAGAGATCAGCCATACTTAGAAATCTCCTTTCAAAGCACTTTTAAGACTGAAAGTCAAAAGCTACGGTCGGCAAATTGTGCTAATTTCTTAAATTTCTAAGACTCGACGGTCGGGAATGAATGATTAGTCAGCTCTTCCTCTTCACGTGACCCCAGGTGGGTTCGAAATTCCCTCCTCCCCCACCATGTGGTATGGTATCTACATAAATCCCGGACAAACCCATTACCTGATATCGTGCAGTTTCCCTTACTCCCCACCCGTCCTCTTCTACCAGCTCCCCCCCCCCCAATCAGAAATTTATCACCTGTACACTTCTGGGACACAAAAATGGCCGGATTAAATTCTTTTGAAGTGAAATATTTAGTTAGGCTTAACTCTGGAGCAGCTTTGGGATTTTGGACGCGTTTTGCGTTTCTGATCGGTTAATTAATAAAGGACAGACATGATTAAGGTCTGATCTTAACTTCTTAAGTGGTTTTTAAGATAAAAGGAAGGAAACGTGAATATGAAAACGTGGTTGTTAAGTTTAAACCTCAGAAGATAATCAAGTATTTGAGGTTGGCTCGCTTACTGATCGTTCTGTCGTAGGTGTGGAACATTACAGATTAATTTCAGCTATTTTATTTATGTACTGTCGGTACAATTTGTAAAGTAACTATTTTTATGCGTAATAAAATACAAATAATACCACAGTAATTACCGTACTGGCCCGAATATAACGCGGGACGAATTTAAAGCGACCCCGAAATTTTTCATCAAGATAATTAGAAAAATCCTGTATTTTAGCCTCGAATTTAGCGCGACTCAATTTTTTTACGGCCAATGATCAGTCAGAAAACATCGCGTTATACGCGGGACAACACTGTATATAAAAAAAGGATATGAAATTATCATTCTTGAATGTAAACTAATGGTACGTAAAACCTTTTTGCAATATGTGTTTGGAAAAGCATTTTTATTTATGACTAGCTGAAGTACCCGTTCTTCGCACGGGAATGAATGGACTTTTTGATATTACGATTTGTGGTGATTACTATTTATTGTAATAAAGAGATATAGCAAAATGGATATCGCTTTATATTGTGTTCAATAATCTTGCATACCGAATTTCAAGGCAATCGTTTGTATGGTGCAGAAGGTCATGCGGCGTAGCGCAATCTAGTGGCGAGTTTTAGCAAAACGGATACGGCGGAAATATTCTTCGCACTCAGATATCGATGAATACGAAATTTCAGGACGAACGGCTGGACAGCCCTGTGAAGTTCATGTGTTGACGCGACATCTAGTGGCAAATTATATAGGAAAATGGATAGCGCCAAACTCTTCCCCGTGTTCAAATATCTATGTATACCTATTTTCATAGCGATCAGTTGCACAGTCAAGAAGTGATGCACTGCAGCGCGATCTAGTGGTTAATTAATGATTTGCTACAGTGCCGTCAAGTGGCGAGTTATAGCAAAATGGATAACGCCAAAATATTCTCATTGTTCAAATAGCTATGTATACTGATTTTCATAGCGACCGTTTGAATGGTCAAGAATTTGGCCTGCTGCAGCGTCATCTAGTGGCGAGTTAAAATAATAATGCATTGCAGTGCCATCTAGTGGTGAGTAACATCAAAAGGAACACAGTTAGAATATATTCTTCGTGCTGAAATGTGTAAGTATAAGAAATTTTATGCCGGTCGGTCGAACGGTATAGAAGTTGATGCGTTGCAGCGCCATTTAGCGGCAAGTTACAGCAAAATGGATAGTGAAAAATATTCTCCGTGTTCTAATATCCGCGAGTACCAAATTTCATCGAAATCGGTTGGACGATATTCGCATAGTAAACGGCTAAACGGAATAGAATTCGACGTTCTGCTGCGCCACCTAGTGGCATGTTAGAGGAAAACGGATAGCATAAAAAGCTTCTCAATGATAAAAGACTTAGGTGAACCAAATTTCATGGTGCAACGGTGCTAGAGTTTTTCAACCTCATACACACATACCAACATTCATTTTTATCTATAACCAGTGTCATTATATATCCCAGTCTCAAATAAAATCCAGTTTCAAATCTAAGCCTCGCCAAAGTGCCAACATACGCCATTGTGCAAGCGTTTGTTCAGGAAATCATTCGAAGCATTGACTTAGCAGCAATCAATATGGAAAATGGTTCGACCGCGAAAAAGTAAAGCAAGCCTTTATTTCAAAAGTGAAATCCCTTAATACAGCCGAAATTTTTAAAATTATCAACTATAACGTGTTTTATTCATCGTTACTCCGATGTAGTAAATGAGATTTCAATTTTCTGAAATTTGGCGGAATTCCCCCAACTTAAATCAATGTACTCATTTGGCGAGAATTCTGGAGATAGATCGCTTGAAATCCCTTAACAACTGCATTATTTCTTCACGGATCATTAAAATTTAACGCTGTATTCTAATAAAACCTTTACACTTGTTTTCAAAAATCTATTTCCTTAAGCTCTCAATAAATTGCGTCAAGCCGAAATCTGTGCAAACCGCTAGAACTCACTTTCTCAAAATCGGCATTTGAGCCATTTTATTTTTTCGCCAAACTAAAAAAAATTACCTATTAGCCTCGGAAATCTTCAATTCTTATTGTTTTGCGTATAAAACATTTCATTCCTGCTCCGATTTCCCATGCACACGATATTATAATTTAAAAAAAAATAACCTTACGAATATAAACTAACAAAAAAAAATCGTTATTATTCTTTTATTTTTACTTTGAGAATTTAAAACATCTTATTCGGCAAAATCGCCAGACATGGCAACCACGATCCTTATTTCACACTTTTTTCATTACAGGGGTTACAATTACGGAAAGCTTTTTGCGTGGAGAACATAAAAAATCTCTTAAATTCTGGGAACGGGTGGACTTTCAAAGTTTTAAAGTGGACTATGATTTATTCTATATTATTTTACATATCTGTGCAAAATTTCAGGCTGATATGTCCATTTTTGTGGATTTGTATACAACTCAAATCCACAAACAAACAAACAAACAAACAAACAAACAAACAAACAGAATTTCATTTTTATTTATAAGATTCTATATTATGATGCTATATTATGATTCTATATTAACATGCATGTGTTATTATTTCCTTGTATGAAATAAAAGGGAGTATAGTGATGACGGAGTTTTTCGGTATGTAGATTTTGGTGAAAAATAATAGATTTTGATTATCTAAAATCGCGTAATCAAAATCTATTAGTCGAATATATATATCAACCTTACTTTCAAAACTGAAGACTACAGTCACAACTGAAGAGTTACTGCATAGTTTATTTACAGGTCACCAAATAATTTCCATATATTAAGGTCTATTGACATCTTTCATATATTATGTCTATAGTCAAGAAATGCCCAAAATCTTGCCAAATACCATGGATCTTGGCGAGTTTTTCCGAAATATCGCCAAATTTGGTGCCAAAAATAATTACGTATTTGGTATAACGCTAAAATTTTTAACAGTAGAATGCTGAGATTTTATATTTAGGCTATTGTAACATGTAATTGTGATTCTCTCTTTTTTTATTGCAATCGACTAGGTAATTTATTTACAAGGTCACCCAAAAGGTTTTCAATACATTAAGGTCTATGGATATCTTCATTAAAAGTCTGTGGTCAATCACTATTTCGACTATGTCCAAAATTTCTCTACCTATAGCGAGCATGGCGGCTTTTGGCGAAATATGGCCAAAATAACTACCAAAAATAAATCTTTCAAACTCAAAAACTCTTGGCAATATCTCAAATATGTGGCAAGAAATCGTTAAACCTAAGTATTATTGCAATATTGTGTTTCTTTCAGTAGAAATGAGCTTAGATATAGTGTACCGAAAACATTTATGATTTAATAGATATACAAGGAAGCCATGTGCTGTCCACATCAGATTTTAATAATAATTATAATTCCGTTTAAGTACTTCCGTTTAACTTAACTTTCATTAAGTTAAAAGTTGCATTATCCGCTCTTATATTAAACGAGGAATGTTTGTGTGTGTGTGTGTGTGTGTGTATGTCCGAACGATCTCGAAAACTGCTCTAAGGATTCTTTTTAAATTTCGTATCTGGGGGTTTTTTGGGCCCCTGAAACGATTGAGCTAGGTCAATTGATTGAAAAAACTCTAAAACGCTCAAAATTTAAAATTTAAAATTTTTGGATGGTAGCGCCATCTATTGAGCGTTTGAAAAACACACTTGATGCAATCTTCCTAAAAGGGACGCTCAAATAAGTTTGGGGCGGATTAAAAAATGCACGCCATCGATATATAATAGTAAAAATTAATTTCGCAAAGAAATAAAATAAATGGAACTTGATATTCAGTACACAGACAAATAAATATTTTAGTAACTAGATATATTACACCATTCAGCTACATAAATTTGTTTAGAATTAAAAAGTTATTTTTATTTCAAAATATCGTCCTAGCAACCAGCGAAAAAAAAAGAAGAGTCTTCGTTGCCATCCCCGTAAGCACCTTGATGTAATATACGTAAATAATTTAATTATTCTTAATTCATAGTTATTAATACAAAACTATTCGTAAATCTTATGTGAAAAATTGCCTGAATTTATTACAATTATCCTTTTGTAACTAACGTAAAGCTAAATGTATTTTCGCGTATATACTAAAACAATAAATATTTTTCATGTATTTCATTGATCCATATGATGCGAATTTCAAAAGTGCATAAAAGTTTCAGCTTAGCCGAATAATTTAAATGAAAATGACACCCTTTTCAGTCATTCACAGTAAAAAAAAAGATCCTGTGACGTAACATGAAAATTCCATTTTTTAAATTTTTTTTTTAAATAACGGCACTAGGTTGAATTCTATTTTAACTGCCTTATTCCGCCAAGTTGACGATAAATATTTAAATGTAGTTACCCTGACGATTTTTTTTTTTTTTTTTTTTTTTTATGGGTCAACTGTTTATAATGAAACGATGTTCGAAACTCCGATGAAAAAATGATACGATCGATTCCTAAATTGGGCTCGCAGCCGATATTCAAATTAATTTTGCAGATGATCAGCCATCAGTTTAGTTTTCATTCACTGCAGTTGATGATTTCAACTCATTTATTTTATCATCGTATGGACAACCTTTTAAAAGTTGCGGGCAGAACTTTACGATAGTGGCCTCCTGGCCTGACTTCAGGATGTTAGCGAAATCGCGGGCCGTATAATTCGGATTTATATGGAAGTTTGAATGTTTTATATAGTAGGTTTTATACAGGGTTTTGACTTGTTCTGAGGGCTGGTCCAAAAGCCATAGCGGGCTCCATCCGGCCACAGGCTGGGAGTTGTCCATATGTGGAAGCAGTAAATTGGAAGGCTGAAATCTGGTTACTAAGATTTTTTCTAATAAATTTTCAATTCTTATTTAGGCGTGGATTAGACTGTGTTGTTTTGTGTTGTGTACTATCATTAAACTAAAGGATAAAGCCCTTTGTGAAGACAATTACAGCGGGCGATAGAATGTCTACACTCAGAATATTTAATATTTACCCACTTAAAATCAAATAACTTCATATTCAATTTTTATTATACATCGAAATTCGAATTGTATAATCTGCAGAAACATTTCGTATTCGAAACATTTCGTTTGGTATCAACATCCTCTCCTATATCCATGCTTAATGCATAGAAAACCGTTTTATTTTTGAAAAAAAGTTAAACTGAGTAGTAATTTAGAAAAGCTATGTTAAGCGAATTGGAATCGTAATTTTTCCTCCAAAGCCTGATAACCGTGACTTCAATGTAACGTCAATGTCACTTGCAATAGATAATTCTGACACTCAAATGATTAGCTTTTTTTATTCTCTTAAATGAAATAGAGCTTAAAAAAAAACGCTTAAAAATCAGGGAACGGGTGGATTATCAGATTTTTTCTTTCTTCTTTTTCTTTTTTTTTTTTCTTTTTTTTTCTTTTTTTTTTTTTACAAAATTATGATAATTTTCAGGCTGATTGCACCAACGAACCGTGTAAATTTTAAGTTATTAGACAAGACATTTTTAATCTGTTTGGATGGTAAAAGTTTTATTTTGAGTGGTCGAACTGGAATTGTGACAGAGTCAGGGATCAGCGTAACTATATAGGAGCGATGTATTTTTGATTTATTCGAGGTTAGAAGTCCATTTTCTTCAGTCCATCCGTTTGTTCTATTATTGTCAACGTTTAAGTAGTTGTTAGGGTTATTATAAAAGAATATTTTTGATCTATACTGTTTTTGATTATGATTTCGAAGTGTCCTTTTGTACTAATAATTTAAATTGCGTTACACTTTTTATTTTCTTAAGCGTGAGTTTATAAAATAAAATTATGTTTAAAGCATATTTATGTAAGATTATACGTTTATGGCATCTATATTTATGTATCTATAAGATTGAATTTACGTTTGTAGAATTTGTTTATGCATGATGTATTTTCTTTGAATTAGAAAAAAAAAATCTGGAGTGACTCCACTCGACTTTCCGAACACTTACGATTAAGATCATTACCGAGCATTTAAATAAATTTTAATCGATGAATCATTCAAATATATATACCAAATTTAAGCTCAATGGAATGTACCGTTTAAACGCTAGCGCACTTTCAAGCATTTCTCCCCATAGGCCATAATGTAAAAGAAATCTTTGTCGTAGCCCTGTAGAAAAACTATAAGTCCTATACACACCAAAATCAATACCGGTCTTGCGATGGTGGTTTATAACATGTATACCCAATTGGAGCTCAATCGAATGTACCGTTTAAACGCTAGCGCATTTTCAAGAATTTCTCCCTATAGGCCATCATGTAAAAGAAATCTTTGTCGTAGCCCTGTAGAAAAACTATAAGTCCTATACACACCCAAATCAATACCGGTCTTGCGACGGTGGTTTATAACATATATACCCAATTTGAGCTCAATCGCATGCCCCGTTCAGGAGCTATCGTGTTCACTCACATACACACAAACACACATACACACACACACACACATACACACATACATACATACATCTCGTAAAAATAGCATAAATGAATTCAGAAGACCCCAAAACGTGTAAATACACCAAAATCTCGAATTCGAATTTTTTCATGATTACAATACTTTCCTTACATGGTACATGTTCGGAAGTAATGAGTATTTTATGTTTGAATTGAAGCACTATAGAGAAATTTTCAATTTCAATCGTAAAGAATTATCATCATAGATGTATTATAGAGACGTAAATGCATGAAAGTGTAGCTCAAAAACGAGCTGTGGAAACATATGATCACCGACAGCAGCACTTAGCCCAAATGTGTGAACGTGCAGTTCAAACACAAGCAGATGAAACAGATGTATTATTATTTGGAATTATTTGGATTAGTATTTGGAAGGAGAACGACATGGAACAGCTAGACGTCGACAAATACTTCGGGTAAACAGTCTAAGTATCTACAAAGCTGCCACAAACGTGGGTACTTATTATCATAGTTTAAAACTTTTTAACATGGATTGCATTCACCCTGGAGCTTTGCATTTTTCTGAAGAGTAAAAACAAAAATTAACCGAAACCATTTTGGGGACTGTAAGATTGATGTAGGACATTCCGAATTTCCTAATGAATTGGTGTGGTTGTTTCTTCGATGTCACCCACATTTCAAAGAATTCGAAATTTGAAAGCATACTTTACAATGGCTTTGTTCACAGTATATGACGAGTGAAACTATTAACGATTTTGGTGTGTACTGCTACGTTGCGAACAGTGTATAACAGACTTGATGAATTTTTTTTATAAACTCATTCATCTGACAGTTCAAGCAACTCAAATTCTTGATGCTGAATTTGAACGTCCTCAATATGGACAGATATATTTCTGAAGTAATGAAGACGCTGTTAGTGAATGCATCGCCCAAGATCTTCACTGATACCCTCGCTGATCTGCTACAGAAGGAAAGAAGGCACCTTACGTTAAACTACTTTTTGCTCAACTCTGATGGCACCGACCATCGAATATTTAGCATCCCTCTTCAAAACAAAGTATATGCCATTGTAACATTGAATGCCGACCAAAGCTTACCTGATAATGTATGGGCAGGGGCGTAGCCAGAAATTTTTCATGGGGGGGGGGTTACGACTACTGCAACTCATATATATGTATACATATGTGTGATAATGTAGTGAAGTATATACATTTTGTATGGCAAAAAATTTCTCATGGGGGGGTTATGACCCCCCCTAACCCCCCCCTTGGCTACGCCTCTGTGTATGGGTGATCCGACAGCGATGAAAATCTTTAGCAACCATGAAGATTATTGATACGTGCCAAAGCATTTACGTATTCATTATTTTACACTTAAGGAGCCTTTAGATTCTGAGCATGGCTCGGTAACCTGGTACTTTGTATTGTTATATAGCATCAGTACTTTGAAGTATGTTTTTTATTAGCGGAATAATGATGTGTTATAGACAAATTAGCTTCTTCCTTTGTCATCATTAGCGAAATTCTGTTAATTCCTGATCTAAACGTTTACATCAATGCCATGAACGGTGCCTGGTGAGGATCAGGACCACTGAAAACTTTCTCCTTTATTTTATTCCTTATAATGTATATATAGGGGTTCCAAAGATATTTTTGCTCGGTATATGATCGATAATTTCCTTCGTATTTTTGTATCTGGATTATTTGGAAATCTATTATTATTTCTGAAAACTTTTTATTAGGGTGTCATATTAAGATAATATTTAACAAGTATTTTTTAATCAAACTGAAAACATTATTTCTTCTAGAAGAGAGAAAAAGTAACATATTTATTCTTTGCATTGCTTAATTGTTTCCACGGAGAAAATATTTTTGTTTAAAAGTATTTTCGTTCAAAGAAACTTACACGTGACTGAGAGCTTCCTTAAATTGTCAAAAAAAAATTAACAAGCAGTTTTAAGTAATACATAAGAGAAAACATGCATAGACATTATGACAATAATTAGAAACGACTATTTTCGTTAATGAAAATCAATATTTTTATTTATAGTTGTTTGTATTTATTATGAGATTGCAGAACATTTTCCCCATATGTAAATATTTGAACCTATTACATTTTGCAAATAAATAAAATATTTTCAGGGAGTATTATGTTTTATCAAGAATTTATTTTAATAACTTATATGTAGATAATGAGTAATAAACAGATGTGTATTCTCAGCTTATTTATTATGTACACACGTGTCTATATCATGTTATTTTTTAACAATTCAAACAATTCTCTTTCCAGAGAATAAGGTTTCTAATTACTTCATTTTCTTATACAAAAAAAAAAGGAATGTAATTTATAAGAAATGCTTAAAAAGTCGTACTGATACCACAAATCATTTTTATGCATCATAAAGGTTAAGACAAGTAATTATTTCGAGTGATAAAAGTTATAGTAAGTATTAATACAAATACCCAAAGTAACATTTATATTCAGGATTACACAAGAATGACTTTTATGGGTTTCTCAAATTTAGAAATACTCAAATTAAAATATTTTTAGCTCCTTTACATATGAATACAGATGTTTTTAAGCATTGCTAAACACCAAAGCAGGAAAAAACATGCATTAATGTTTAATTCTTTTTTTTTTTTGTTGTTGTTGTTGTTATCGACAAAAGTAGAGTTATTTCTATTGCGTCTTTGAAAATATGTTCTTTAATTTTTATCAGTTTTGATGAATGTTTAAAAAATTTTGGTTTTACGGTGATATTTGTTCCTTTGTATGAATATATTTTGAAAGAAGAAGCTTTTCAACACTGTTGCTTTTTATAATTTAAAATGCCCACTCTTTCATAATAAAGTTGCGAAATATTTGAAAAGCATAAGAAATATTTAGTCAATGCACCAAATATTTCTCATTTCACAATGTTTATCATTACCATACATTAATATTTACGAAATCAGACTTTATATTTATATAAATCAGACTTTATAGCAATCCACAATTTCCTTATTTGATTTCGAACGTATATTACATGTAAATTTCTGATAGAATTGATACAAGTACTATTAAACAGAAATATAGTTTTAAGATAAAAGCAACAAATTTTAATAATCATAAGAACATGCTTTTCCTTTCTTCTTCAAGAACTTTTATTAAATTTCTAATTTATAGAACTATTTATTATTTGTAGATTTTTAATATCTAATACTTTAAAATACTTTATTTTTTCACTTTTCAGAAACACATTATGATACAGCAAATTTCAGAAAAACCATTCAATTATCGGATAATTAAGAGTCTATATACACTTGCATTTATGTACTTTGCTAAACTTAAAATGATTATTAAACGCTCACGGAATACCCTTAACGCATATTACCATTAACGAATTATTAAACATCGATTAACAAGAATCTATCGGCCTTTCTTTTCCATTTCTATTAAAATCAAAATTCACCGATAATGCGTGCATACTAACTATCGAAATATATTCAGAGCTAACATAAGAGGTTTATCTACACAATGTAACGAAAGGTAAACGTTATAATTATTTCTTAATATATCTAGAAATACTAGAAGTGAAGTCTAATTGAGTTCAATGTTTTTGTTCATAAACTTACTCTGGTAGAGTAAATAGAGGAAAAGTGAGATTTTTTTTACCGCTTTTCACCGTTTCTCGAAATCATTGTCATATAAATTACGTCGTAATCGAAGTATAATCGGTTTTTTTTCAATTATAATTTGATGGAAATCGAAATCGTTCTTTGGTATTATTCATATTTTTCCATAAGATTAAAAATAATAGAATCTTTTCTTCTGTATGAACCATGGATTATAAAGATTGACAGTACGGATGCAGATTGCAGGATATAAATAATTTACGTGTCTATATAATTTCAGTTCATATTCATGTGATCTTATTTTCTAGTGTGAAAACTTGTTAGTTCAATATTTGTTAGGTGGGTGGTTCAACAACCCATAAAAAGAATATTGAAGTATCAAGTACCCAACTGATGGGTACTTAAGTGTCAACAATAAATTATGTTTCTATAATAATTAAATATTTAAAAGATGGGGAAAGTGTTGCACTTTTTAAATGGACAAAGCTGAAAGCTATTGACCATTAGTTTTCAGAAATGCAAATAATAATAATTCCATTATTAGATTTCTTTTAATTTTGCAAGAACTAAACATTTTTGTGAAATTCAAAAAAAACCTGTGCTGCAGGTTTGGGGGGGGGGAACTATAGAAAAATAAGAGCCTTCTAGTTGTGTGATTAAATTTAGGATATTTTTACTTAACACACATATATTTTTCACAACGAATGTGAAGTCAGTTAATTACGTACTAGCTGCGTACCCGTTCTCCGCACGGTGGCGAACGAAACTTTTTCTTACATCTATAATTCGAATTGATTCCAGTGATTTGGAATCTAAAAATAAGCAAAATGATTTGACTCTTGGTGTAAAGTTACTCATTAGTTGTTCGTAAAGTGAGTATAAGTACTGACCTGAGACCATTGTTAATATTATGACACAAAAATTATGTCGGTGTCATTCGTGATCAGAAAAGAAAAGCGTGTATATTTATTATATATTAAAATATTTATTAATGCGGTATATTATGCTTTGATCAATATTGCCCTAGCATAGCTACTAACTATTACTTAATACTGTCTTTTACTGATACCAATACAATATGTTTTCGTTTTTCAATCGTTAATGTTTAATTTAAAGAAACGGCTTAGATATTTGCCACGAATGTAGTCTTTTATTCTATGGTGACTTTTATAATTTACGCATTAGTATAAACGATAATCATTTCATTTTATGGTTGGCACTAAAACAGCTCTCCATACATTTGTATGCATCATTCTTGTCAGATTGGCGTATTTAGCACCAGGGCCCTATTATCTCACGGTCAAATCGCGACTTTGCCCAGTGCCGCAGGCTCGAAATGGCCCCAATTTGAAATGTTAATCTAAAATATTCTTTTTTATAACAAAATTTTAGGAAAAATAAAACAAATTTCATAGATGGAGGCCCCCAAATTCATCAATTCCCGGTGTCCCTGTTTGTCATAATCAGGCCCTGCTTAGCACCGCAAAATATTTCTTGCGATTCGAAAACGTGCCCCGTTCTTTTTCTGGCAACGTAAAATAAAATATGGAATTATTTCATGCGTTGCGTATGTTTTGCTTGTTATTGACTTTTCTTTGCTTGTGATTGACGTTTTCTGATTGACTTTCGAAAGGGGTTACTCGTGACTCCAAAATGACGCACATTTACATGCAAAAACCCAGTTATTTTAAAGTAATTTTATTTATTTTTTTCAACTGGCAATTTTAATCATTGTTACTGTATCCAGGACAGCTAAACCGCAAGATATCAAACCGAAATTTGTAAGCAGCTGCTATTGAAATGAAAATCCTTCTTTACTTAAAAATTCGTAAAAATTCTCCCAATTTATATATTTCCTCCGTTCTTCTTTTAAAAGTGGGCGAAATGTGTGCTCAGTCTTTTGCCGAAATATAAAAAAGTTATGACAGATAGCATTCAAGATGCAGCAGTTTTAAAAATATTTTACGAAAGTCAGCGTCAAATTTAATTTTATTTGAAAAATTCCCAAAAATCTGCAAATTATGTTACACAGTCCGAACAAACAGTTTTTAAAAGAAAATTTTCTCCTCTATACAATGATGTAAATATCGTTTTCTTGCGAGTGCAATTACCGGCGTTATTATGTATTACGCAAGAAAAATCGATAAAAATCGGACAAAACATAAAATAAAACATTTTCTAATTCGAATTTCGAAAAAATCGCTTCGAGGTGTGTCGAGACGCGTCTTGGAGAATTTCCGTACAAAATTTGGTAGGTCTACGATCACCCGTTTCGGAGCTACGCGAGACACAGACAGACAGACAAACTAATAGACAGTTTCCACATTGCTTTATTTATATAGATAATTCTCCAAATTTACCTCATCAGTTACAGTTTAGCAACTATCAACCAACGTCAGCAGTAAAAAATGCATTTTTGGCATCCAAAAAATTTATTTTACAGCTTTTATGAAACATAAATCAAATAAGAATTTCAAAATGCCTAAGCCGAAGATCCCTTTGCAGCTGTAGGAATATTAATATCGGTATGGGTCATGAATTTTTTACAAGATATTTTTATACTAAAAGCGAACTTTCATTAAGAGAAGCCAGGCCCGGACTGGTTCCTTTTGGGGCTCTCGGATAGCGATGTAATGGGGGCCCCGTACTTGGGAAATTCGAGGGAATAGAATTTAGGATATATAATACTACTTGAAAATTAGGTTATGGTATTAGGTATGGTGCCTAAAAACGATACTTAACTATTTTAAATGTGTTGGGGCCCCTGATTCTTCTGTGGACCCCACGCGAAGCGGGTCTGTGGAGTAATCCGCTACGTCACTGAGTACAGACGTAAGATTACAAAGAAAAAAACGAGCGTGTGTACAGAGTACACGTGTCAGAAGTGAAACTTCTTTGGCGACATTGATTTAAATCTGTTCGATTGTCAAATAAGTAGTCAGAGATAAAAATTAAAGAGTAAAATTAAAGATAACATTTGAAACAGATCAAAAGTGAGATGTTGTAGGTAATCAAAACATTGAGGCATAGTATTAAAAAGATTTAAAAAAATAAGGTGGTAAAAATATTTTACAAGTTCGTTTGGTTAATTTTTCAGTATTAAAATAAAATTTGAAGATAGTAAATAAAATAATGAATATACTAAGCACACTAGGTCATTCGTAGGGATCGACCGATACCATATTTTAACCGATACCCGATACTTTTTTACGAGGGGCTGTATACAAATCAAGATAGAAAATTAAATTTTATATGGAACCTTATTCCCTACCACTTACATTCCGAAAAATGTAGACACAGAGAAAAAATTCTCCAAATGCAAGTGATGGGAAACGTGGTCTATATAACATAACTGCCAACTCTCCCGAAACTTTCAGGAGTTTTCCACCACAATTTTAAGCAGCTTGCTCTAGAAATTTGGCCTTATTTTAAGCATAAATTTCTATGTAAAAATTAGTGGTGGAAAATCTTTCGTAGCTGTGATATGATAAATTTTGTATTATAATATGTATACATACCAGATTTCAACCGATACCCGATACAAAAAAGTATCGGGTATCGGTTGAAATCTGGTATCGGTCGATCCTTAGACATTAGACAAACATAAAATCATTTAATATACATGGATTTTAAATTTTAAATTACAATGAGGATGTATACAAAAGAATATATAAAATATTACTTACTTGGGTATCGGTTTTTGTGAATAACAATTTTTTAATAACAATAAATATAAATCAGTTTTAAAATACTGGAGATTCTGATCAAAATATAACAATGATAACTGACTTTACCAACTGTAAGTCAGCGCTCCAGCATTTTCATCTCCGAGTGCACAATGTGTGTTTACAAAGCGCATGCGTACACTTTCTAAAGAACGAATGTAGCACAAAGAGGAGAAAGAAAACTCTCTGCAGCAATAGAGCATGCTTACTATTTTTCTCTCTTTCTCTCTGGCGATCTATCCGGTAGCTCTCTCCGTCTGTTAAAATCCAAAATCGTCCCAGCCTCATCATGACGCTATTGCCGTGACGCGACCTTGAAATTTCACTCTCAACGCACCTAAAGAAGTTTCACTTCAATAAGTAATCGAACTACTATGGTGTATTACTTATATCAAATTATTTTATTTATGAAGTAGTATATCCAGTTTTTAGAGGCCTCGCTGGGGCCCCCTTAGGCCGGAGGCCCTCGGCAATCGCCGAACAGCCGACCTGGGCAGTCCTGGCCTGGAGAGAGCACATTATAAACGATTACACAGTCTCTTTTAGACATTAAAGAAGAATCTATAGGTAAATTTAAAACTTAATTACAAAATTCACAAAAAAGTACACTTACTCACAGTTATATTTAAATAGTTTTCGTCGATGGTTATAATTCTTATTTGATATGTACGAAAAAAAAAAATGCCTTTCAACACTCCTCAGATATTTTATTACTGACACCAACCACCGTTCCCATAAATATACCCAAATATATCGCCGGCATCTTTATGCTCGAGCTTGACTAAAAGCTACGATTATCCTTCCCCGGGTAACTTCAAGCGTTTGACTGATCGCCGTGACTTGCCCTGTTTTAGCAGTTGATGAAGCTTGCGGTGAAACCCCACGAAATGGAGTCATTATTTAATGCATCTTCTTCCCCTGCACCATCCCTATATTCCGCAAGCAACAGCGTACGAACTCGTGCGGGACTTGAATTTACGATGGAGTAGTTGCACATTGTGAACCCCCAAAATGGCAGCATTAATCCTTCTAAAGCATTAACGTTATTTGGCGCGAGCGGTACTACCTCGAATTAAGAACTTTATCAGAAATAAGGTTTTAATGTTTTCTTTGGGGGGTGCTCCTCCCGGAGAAGCTGATGAAGAAAGAAAAAAAAAAAAACGGAAAAGGGAGAACCAACAAAAATGTGATATTTTATGGCGACCTGCAAGACAAAGAACGGGAGAGAGGAAGGCTTCATTAAAAGCCTTAATTTACGGAGGCAGGAGGGGAAAAAATGTTTATATATATATAAGGCAAGGGATTATGAAAAAGTGTTTTTTTATGGATCCCCAGAAGTCAGTTTCTATCTCAGTGGAGGCTTGCGGTAAACACGAGTGAAATATATATGAGGGTGGTTTGTTAGGAGAGAAGGTTAATTTATTATGGGAGATACTAACTAAGTATTTCAACAATAGTTATTTCTTCGGAAACTAAGAGAGAGATTTCAAATAGATAACTTTCAGTGAAAGATCAGAGATATTCCTCAAATAAATTGGATAAAATAAGATACTTTTACGATCTTATTATCAGAATTATAAATTTTGTTTGCATAATTTAACTGCCAGAACACAAAACAGAAAACAAAGAAAAAAAATTAAATTAAATTTGTTTTTACCATTTTATGACCTTTTACTAACTAACTTTCTTAAAATTATTTCGATACTTTTCCCTTATTTTAGTTGACGCATCTCTTAAGAAATCGCCCTCACACTTTGGTTTGTGCTATTTGATACGTTAAAGTGATGAACGTATGTAAGTTACAGTGGCGCACCCAGGATTTTAGTTTAGGGGGGGGGGGCTGGGCTACAAATACTGCTGAACTCGGTTATAGTGACCACAATTATAGCTATAACTCTCTTATAATGTCAAAATATTCTGTGCCAGTCGACTTGCCCATAGAACATAACCGCACGAGCAATGTAACTCATTTTAGGATCAAATAATTTTATGATCTTCTCAGTGATGTTGTAACCAAGTTTAACCGTGTTTCATGCTCTAACTTAAGTTTTTATTTAAAAAATATCATCCTTTTTTGGTAAAAAGTATTTTAGAAATAATTTAAGACAATTTTTAAAAAGAAAACATTTAACTCATTAGTTTCAATTTTCAGTACTTTTCACTTCTAATTTCCCACCTTTAGGGGGGGGATTCAGCCCCCATAGCCCCCTCCGTGGGTGCACTTATGGTAAGTTAAAAATTAATTTTTGGCTATTTCATATAATGCAGAATGATTTCAGTTTCCGCTAACTGGGGTTAGATCATTATAAAAAAACAAATTTTGATGCTAAAGATTTTTTATCAATTAACATTAAATTGAGGTTTTTAAGCTATTTTTTTCATATTACATTTGAAATTTACCTTAGCCGAGACATCTATGAGCGCTCCATCAGCGAATAAATGTACGGCAAACATAAGAGACACATGCTGTGTTGCTTCTTATTAGATAATATTGGAAGTACAAGTAATTTCTATTTCTTATACTATGTGATGAGATTTAATCTTGGTCAAATAGACATTTAGGACATGAAAAATATTAAGAGACTATTTGAACCTTCCAAAAGCCTAGAAGAATATTAGTAGTGATGAGAAACGATTTGACTCGTTTAGTGAAATTTTCTATTGAATTAAAAAAAAAAAAAGTAGATTCAAAAGAGATTAAAAAAAAGAGTAGTGTGCAAAGAATATAATTGTGACCTCCGATTATGTAATTTTTATTTATTCCTTATAATATTATATCGCGCGAACGATAATTTTTAACTGTTAAAAAAATTTTTGTGAAAATTTAGTACAATAAGACGTCATCAGTTAAAAATAACTTAAAAACTATATCCGGTATTGATGACATTAAATGCAAGATTTGGCAATGATACATAGACTAAAAATACAGGAAGATATAAAGAACTGAAGAAAAACAGCTGAATTTGAAACAGTTTTTACAGATTGCAAACACTCAAATGAAAAAAATCTACTAAAGACGAAATGAGTTAACTGTAACTAGAGTTTTGAAAATCGCACACCCCTTGGAAAAACAGACTTATAAAAAGTGCTTAGTAGAAAAATATTAATGAAAAAATTAATTTTATTAGTATAAAATGTATTATAATTGGGAAGAATGAGTGCGAAAACAATATAAACAAAGTTTAGATTTAAATTAAAAGAGAGTCAAAAGAAATAGTTTCACTTCTTAAACTGTACGAACTTCGAGAGCAGTTTTTAAAATAAACTTTTTGTTGTTGTTGTTGTTGAGCAATAATATAATTCATTCTTTGTTCCAAAGGAACAACGCAAATCCATGCGTGCCCATAATTGGAAAACAAATGAAAATCGTTCGTCTACATGTTCAGTTACTTTGGTCATAAAAATCGCATAACTTGTCATCGGAGTACCACCTTGCACATATGCTTTAATACATAGCCAAACTAGTTAGTCCCATAAAACATAGCTATTGCACTGCGCATTAGGGATAAACATAACAGTAAAAACGTCGCATTACTCGAAAGGTGGGATTAATTGGACTCTTCCCGTGTATATCATTTTCAATGGTCACTTACCTGTCCCCCCTAACGGCTACCGGAGTACTTTATGGCTTTACCATCGTCAGCCACGGAAAATTATAGCTTCCTTTTTGCATTGAATATCGGAGGTTGAACGTTAATATATGTTCATTTTCTTGTAGCGTAGTTAACTTTCTCTTTTCCTTTTTCGGTTTCAGATTTATTACCTTATTGCATTCATTTACTAGGATGGCGTGAGAGCGTTTTGAAAAAAGAAAACTGAATAACTTAATTACAAGGTTAATTAAATAGGGTCGTTTTTCTAATGCGTGTGCTTCGTTCTATAGAAAAAAATTCTGCTAATTCTAGATAACTGGAAATGAGTTGTATGGAACCAGACCATGGGCAATTTCGTGAATTAATATAATGCAGTTAGTATAATGTTAAAAATATAGTTCAATAAGAATTGATTAAAAGAAAAGAAAAGAAAAGCAATTTGTTAAACAGGACGCATGCAAATAATAAATTTCTTACAAAGGTTTACCTTAAATTTTTGCTGGTAAAATTGCGCATCTGGTTTTAAAACACAATGCGCATTTATCATAGAATTTAAAGCGTTCCTAATCACTAGTAAAAGCATTATTTTAAAACACGAACCAAATTAAGATAAATTCTAATAAAACCCTATCTATTTTAATTAACTGGAAAAAAATATATATACTCTTTTATATACCACCGTCGTTAAAAATTAACGATAACAACGTTTGGACTACTCGAAAGTACATATTCTTATTTATTGTAAGTTATTTTTCATTGATTGTGAATGTAATGTGAACAGACATAATAGTCTTCTTCGAAAATTGTAAAAAGAAACTAATATGCATTTTAAATAGAAAGACAGAATGTATCTTTATTTACCGATAAACTATAATGATTAATGCTTCATGAACTTCCAGAAACACAAGCAAACTGTTCCACTGATGAATCCTGTGTTTATACATTTAAAATTAAATTACACTCCAAAAGATATGCATGCATAAAAATCCATGAAATTCGAATTAATATTTCACCAGATATCTTATGCAATTCTTCTCTTTTCACATATTTCATTCTAAGATAATGGCCGCATTTAGCTTCATCTATTAAAAATAACGTCTCAAGCTTCAATGCATTTTCTTTACAATTCAGAAAACTATTAAAATTCAATTCGAGTTCCTCCGTCTCAGTAGAAAAATATAATAGCGCTACAAATTGGGATCGCTTCCTTTTATTCGAATTCCCCGAAATAGATTGAAGTCTTCCAATTTAAAATGGCACAAATATGTGATGAGCATTAAAGTATTCACTGTCCAAAAATTAAGGAAAGCATTAACATGTTACTTGAGATTTATTGTGCAAACAATTGTGACGATTTGAACTGACACCGTATGTCTTCATCTTTTATGCAAATATATTTATTAATCTAAGAATGTATCGTATTTTAATACTGCGTCATACGATGAGAAAACTTTTTTTTCTCTCTCTCAATTTATTCATTTTTAAGCTTGTCATTTGTATCACTGCATTATATTTTTCTTAGAAAATCATGACGGATCCGTGACTTCAGACAAAAACAATTTCTTCAGTGATAAATGTAAACGAGAATTCATCTTTATTACTTATCAAAGTGTAGCACGTTCTATTTTCTATTATAATTATCCTATACAGCACACAGACTAAATCCTGTGTAACACGAGGTTCTCGACTGAGAGTGCTGTACAGGTAGTTGTAAGGGTGACGATAACATAAAATTTGGAAAACAGATTTCAGATCAAGCATTCAAGGTTTATTAAATGAAAAAAATAGTACAAGAAATCGTCGATAGGTGGCCCTAAAAATGGCATAACGTTGTATAGATGCTCTACATGTTTATAATACAAGGAGTCAGAATTAAAATACTCCTATTCTGAGCTCTCTGTACATCAAACAACTCAGTGCAAGATTGTGGAAAGCTGATAACGCGAAAACAAAAATCTCGAAACACGGATAGATGGCACTGTACAACAGAATATGTACAGCACTGTGCAACACTGTACAACATAGTCAAAAGATACAAAATACACATTTTATTCGAATACACCAAACATTCATATCAGAAGCACCTCATCGATGCAGAGAATGCTGCCAATATGGTTCCCTTCTTCAGGATGTAAAATCTGCAGTGTGCTGATAGTTTTTTCAACTGCGGGTCGTAAGTTGTCGATCGGGATGCTTCTCACATGCAGAGTGATACTCTCTTTCAAATTTGCCAAGGTAGCAGACGTCCTCGATGAACAAGATATTTTAAGTATCCCAACAGCAGAAAATCACAGGGATTAAGATCTCGAGAACGAAATGGTCAAAGTTGTCTGAATTGCACGACTATATCATTAATAAAATGTTGCCGAATAAACAGCTGTACAAAGTCCGATGTGTGGAGTCCAGTTGAATTAAGGTATTGGCGCTGCTGCATTTGGGGTACAACAAAATTTTCGAGCATGTTTTGGTACCTCCTGGATGTAACAGTCCATGTCACAGGGACATTGCGAGTAGCATCTTCGAAAAAGAAAGGTCCAAGAATGAATGTGGCAGTGAATCCACACCAGACTGTAACTTTCGGTGAGTGAAATGGAATCTCTTGGAAGTTGCGAGGATTTTCCAGGCCCCAAATGCGACAACTATTGGTGTTGACTGCTCCATTTACATATAAATGCACTTCATGTCCCTTCTACCTCTCGATGGTCATCAATTGCTGATTGCAACAAATTTTGTTCGGGAAAAAATACGGTGTTTTTCTAAGTACAAAGGGTGATCAAATGAAAAGGTACGAAACGTCGTAAAAACTTCGTAAAACCGTTTACATATTTGCCTATGCCGCCATGAGAGAACGTAGCGAGACATCTAGGATGCAATTGGAGTCTTTGGCGAGTATAGGGGCATGCGGGGGCTTGCAGGAGAGGGCAGAAACTCTCATAAAAAGCACCCTCCTACGTCCAATTGACGCGGCAGTGATGACGCGGCAGGACAGGATGGCGTTCACATTGCAAAATTCAACGATTTAGGGGCAGCGAGGCGTTATCCGATTTCTGACAGCGGAAGGAGTTAAACCAGCCACTATTCATCGCAGGATGATAACCGTATACTAGGAAGACTGTATGTCCCACAAGTCAATGAGAAAATGGAATGTCTGTTTTCGCCAAGGAACTTGCCACGTTCAAGTGAGAACGGCTTCATCATCCGCCCTACAGTCCGGACATGTCGCCCTGCGATTTCCATTTGCTTGGTCCACTGAAGAAACACCTGAAAGGGAAGCGCTTCAACTCGGACGTCGTACTCAAGGACGCTGGGACGGACTGGGTCTCGTCGTCGCGGCCACAGGGATTCTGGGAACAAGGAATCCCGCGGATTGTTCATCAGTGGGATCGTTGTGCTCAGGCCTATGGTGTATATTTTGAATAAAGTCTACATTTTACCCACCCTGTCGTTTTGTACCTTTTTATTTGATCACCCTATTCATTGATTGTTCAACAGTAATGGTTGCAACATTTTGAACGACATCTCAACGAGTCGATTTGCGTCCTTAAACCGGCTAAACTGTAAAATGCCCAGTTTCTCGAATCGAGCTTTGTATAGAGTGTAATAGTCTCCTGAGAGCTTGTGGAAGTAAATGTCCTTTGCTTAAATTCTTGATGAAACTCTTTACGTGTAGCTGCAGAATTTCCTTTGTTTTCATAAAACAGGTTCACAAATAAAGCGCGTTCTGGCAAGATTATCAGAAAATAATTAGTTTTCGCACGTAATCCGTTTCCTCATGTCTTGAGTAGTATGTTCAACAATTTTGGAGCATTTACACTGAGTCGCTCGATGTATAGAGAGCGCATAGTAAAATGGTTTTAATTTTGGCAACCTTGCATGTGTCAAAATGTGAAACATTTACGCTCCATTGTTACTGTCCAGAATTTTGTGGTAATCAAATTTAATTTTTCAGGATATAGAGATAGGAAAATAGACAAATGTTGCTGAATTTTCACTCTCTGTAGGGAAACGACAACAATTAACGTTAAGAGGTGGTTGATAGATGGATCTGAAAAAAAAGAGAAATTGAATTTACCTAAAAGAAGCGTCTGTGTAACATGTACACACGAAGTGTCAGATAAAAATGAAAAAAAACGTGTTTCATGTGCTATTCTTATAGTGCACTATGCCAACCTTGAATGACAAATTTCTACAAATTAAACTTAGTTACCAGAAGGAGTAAATCTTTGCATGGCGATAAATGCATTCTGTCGGTTGAAGAGTGTACACTAAAGATCCATGACCACAGGTTTGTTGTGAAATTATAAAAAACTTCTAAAGAACCCAATACTAAGAACTCAGAACCTTAGCTCATCCAAAATACCAAAATAACGTCACTCCAAGAATAATTTAGCGAAATGGACTTTCGTATGGTATACTTCCTCTCACTTTATAGTGAAGTTTCTATAGGTCCTGTGCTGAACTTGCATAGATTTGATGTTCCACTAGTAGAAATTATTTATTTTCTGTATATGGAACATACACAGTAAATTCTAAATTTTGCAGGCTTTGAATGTAACCAACACAGTTTCCAATGCGTTAACAGCAGTATGGACGCGTTTGTGAAACCGACGGCACCACCTAAGATAAGGGACCACCTTCTAGATAAGGGAATCCATACCTTCTAGATTCCACCTTCTAGATAATGTTGCCTGAATGAAGTGATGAACTGCTTGTACATAAGCCATCTCAAGAGTTACTTTTATCCCAGGTGAGCAAAATGAAAGCACCCGCTACAAATCTGGTATTTATGGGGGTGGTATAGCATCAATTGATATATTACAATTGATTATTCCAATAATGCATCAATCGCATCACTGGAAATCAGAGATCCCAATACATGGTCACGTACAGCAGTAATTTTCATAAGTATTGCGGTTTTCATCTGGAACTAGTTGCTCTACTGCTCCCACGTTGTTTTATAAAAACAATAACAGTATTCATTATTAATGATCTTACCTATGAAAATTAGTTTCCGATACATATTGTACTTATTTGCGAAATTGCTTTGTTGCTGTTATTGTTGTAGATGCCCATAGAAAGGAAAGAGCGAGTTCATTAGTATTCAATAAGGATTGACTGGATTTACCTGTTCTGATGTTGTTTTACAAAGACTCCATTAGTGTTCTTAATCAAGAAAATAGTTCACAATGTATATTCTGCTTATTCACAAAATTGCTTTATCCTTGTTATCATTGCGCACGCTCATGGAAAACACCACCATGGAATGGTGAGTTCATTTGTAGAGTAGACCTCCTCCCTATAACACGGTTGATACGGTGTTATATGAATCCGTGTTGTACGAGTCGCAAACACATGGACACCATCAGCAGTGTTAACAATCAATACAGAAACAACTGTTTCATTCTTTCACCGTGTGGTAAGAGTTGTACGAGTATTTTTTGACGGGTTATAAAAAGAATTCAAATCTTTTTCCGTGTTATACCAATCCATCTTACATGAACCCGTGTTATAGGGGGTCTAGTGTACTCAAAATGGACAAATATTTAGTTTTTCTGTAGCATGAATAATACTACATCGTTCCGTTGCATACCGTTGTCCGCTTTTCGTGACAGCTCAAAAATCCAATCTTGTACATATGTTTATCTTTAAAAACATCATTTAAAGCGTTATTATCTTATGTAATTTTTTTTCGATTATAGAATTAAAAATTTATCAGAACGAAAATCCCCATCGAGTAACTATTGTGACTGAAAAATATCGATCCTGCTGACAGCAAATATTAATATCCTTATGGATATTATAATTTATGGATGTGAACGCAGTATGGATAAATGCGTATATTCCCTGACTAACACACAAAAATACATTTCATCTTGCAATTCATATGCAAATAGAAATTTTAAATTATCTTTTACAAACCTAACGATAATAAAATGTTCCTTCAAATATATATTATTTTCCAAACATTCTCGTATATCTCCATAAAATTCGGATTAATATATTTTTCGAGTTCAAAGTAAATTCTTTGAATTACTTATTTTGTATTAGTAGAATGGCAACACATTTCATTTATTAAAAAGTCTTAAGCTGCAATACAATTTCTTTACAATTTAGAAAATATTTAAATTCAATTTAATTTTCCCAACCAGAAGAAGGTTATTGCTCAGCTACAAGTTGGGTTTTCCCGTCTTTTATTCAGATACTCGAAATATAAATTTAAATCTGGCAGTTTAATTTTGCAGAAATGTATTAAGAGAGATAAAATTTGCTACGTTCAAATACTGACACTTGGATTTTTTTTTTAATTTATTATACGTACAACCATTTTTTTACTGATTCAGAGAACTTCCTTTTTTTACGTCTAGATGAAATCAATTTTCTAAGAAAGTAAACTTTATTTAAAGACAAAACAATTTCATTTATTTCCTTTACTAAGCTATATTCGCGTATTTTCATTTTAAAGGGAAACAAATGTTCATCTAAAACATAATTTTGACACGCTAACTTGGATACAGATTTGAAAAAAAAGGGGGCAGAGAACTATGGGCAGTATATATTCTATTCTGCAGTATATGTTATATGTGTATTATGTATAGTGAGTAAGAAACTCGTCCATATTAAATGTGTACGAAAATTATTTTCTAGGAATTTTAAGAATGGTGTGGGAAAAGATCATTTAATATTTTTGTGGAAGAGCATCGTTATTTTAAATTGGTATTTTTTTTCTAGAAATATCGGGTACATACCATTAAGTGAAAAAATAACACTGTGATATGTATGAAATTTGAAAAGAATCAGTGTTTTCTTATATTTGTCTTGATTTTCATTGAAATGACTTAATTTGATGAAATTAATAAAATGCAAGACAATTTTCCCCCGAAAAATATTCTTTAGAAAGAAATGGGGCGCTTAAATGGCTGTCTAATGAAACAAAATGAAAGTAAAAGCAGCATTTTTGTAGCATTGTTCATGTCATTAAGAAAAATGGAGTCTATTTATCAGTCATCAAAATGCAATAATCAATTCTGAATTTGTTTGTAATTTTTGAAAGGTCACACTTACGTTTTTTTTTATAATTTTGATTAGTATTCTATCTAATGTACAAAAACAAGAATTACTCCCGTCTTAACATTGAAATCTATACTGAAAATGCTATACATTTTTGATGATGGTAGTTCACAATATGCTGTTATTTTCTTTAACTTAAATACTGTAGCAAATGATCGCTTAGCAAGAAGTATTTTTACTAAATTAACTCTTCAAAATTTAAGTTTATAATGCTTAAAATATCTATCTTATGTAATATACTTAAAATAACTTAATTGGACGTAATTTCTATTTTTTTTATTTGCAGGATTACCCAGAAAGAAATGAAAACTGATGTTTCATACTGCATCGTCCTCTAATTGTGCAGTATAGTATCGAGATTAAAGTTAATAAGCAACAACTCAAGAAATTTTAAGAAATGTGGAGAAGGGGAACAGACTGGAAACGGAATTAAAATTCCCTTTCCAGTCAAGAATTCAGTTTCTTTTCATCTGTATGGCCTATGTAACTTTTATGGTGTTATTTATTTAATTATGGTGTTATTATGGTTTTAATTATTTTAACGTTTTTTGTGTCAATATTGTAGTGGACGGCGTGTTGAAAATTATCTTTAATATTTGACTTACAGGGTTGTCCAAATTAAACTTCCCCAACTCAGAGGCTTGTGCAGGATGTTGTATGGGTCATAATGGAATGAAATTTTGAATACAGACACTTCAGATCACGCGCTCGTGATTTATTTTAAAAAAATATTAGTACAAGAAATTGCCGATAGGTGACGCTGCAGATCAACAAGACGTTCTACAGATGTTCTATATGTGTGCCGTGGTCGAATAGGGCATATCAACAGCACGAGAAACAGTTGGCACACTGACAACACCATGTGGCGATTGGCTAGTGGCGTCCACAACCGACAAAGCAACGTCTTGCACGTGTGCAGAATCCAAAACATGTCGTCCTCTAACTGGTAAAATACCCAGCTGTCCGGTTCTTTCAAACTTATCCATCATGTCTCGTAAAGCGCGAGGTGTCATTGGTCCTCGGCGTAAATTCTTCAGCAGACAGAATGCTCTTATCGCAGCACAGGAGTTCTCGTCATTCTGGTAGAAAAGTTTCAGTAACATTGTCTTTCAAAGTCGGCATTGTGCATCAGCGAGCTGGAAACAACTGCCTGTGCAGCGCCTGTCTTCCACTTTTGTAGGGTTCGTCTTTTGGATACGTTGCTTAGGAGCTTTATTTATGCAAATCACGTTGTCGCAATATGCAAATTAGTAGTGTTACAGCGCCACCTATCGGCAACTTCTTGTACTAATATTTTTTTTATATATATATAAATCACGAGCGCGTGATCTAAAGTGTCTGTTTTCAAAATTTCATCACATTATGACCAATACAACATCCTGCACAGGCCTCTGAGTTGGGGAAGTTTAATTTGGACAACCCTGTATATCTCCACTGACGAAGATCGAAATTTTTTGGCAAGTGACTTCTATGATGTTATTTGCCAGATTTTTTAGTTATTTTATGTTTTAAATGAGAGTTATGTTGATTTTCTTTTCTTTTTTCTTTTTTTGCCTTTTTTTTGCTACAGCTCCAAAAATCCGCCGATATCGCCTGTAAAAAAAAATTTTTCATTTTGTTTAATGTACAATATGCTTCCAATTTAAAATGGAGAATACCAGATTCAGAGATTTTGTTAAAATAAAACCCTGCCAAAGTAACAAATTCAGTTCCTTCTTTTGATATTTTTAAAAAAAGAATCTGATCAGCAAAGCATCATTAAAACATTTCGTCAGAATCATAATCTACAAAGGTGTGCGACACCACCATAAACTACAAACTGGCCTTTCACCGACAGTTAACTGACCATTCTCGAGGATTTACATCGGAGAGTGACCAATAAATCAACGAGGCCAAACCTGGGGAAAGAGTGGCTTTTGAACAACGTTGGCTCATTACGCTCTCTCTAGCTTAAAATAATGAGATTTTGCCGAAAGTGAATCCCAGGCATTAATATGCGACTTGCACGTTAAATCACGTAATTTGCAAGTCTTGCCATCTTTGCCCCTGCCGAGATTTCCTTCGCACGAAGGGATCTAATAAAATCATTGGACAAGTTCGTTTAAGAATTACGTTACAGTTCGAAGTTCTCTCCCCTTTTCCCAAACACCATGCTCCTAATGGCCTTCATCAATAGCAATTAGATTTTCCCTTTAAATACCACGCGTTAAAATGATACAGTTAACTTCCGATGTTTGGGAGAGTGAAGATGCATTAATTCGGATGGCTGGAATGAGACTGGAAAAGGACCCAGATATTTTGAAAATGGTATTGAATCTTTAGACGCATTGCGGAAAGTGGTACATATGTCATATATAAATCAGTTGCAAGGTATTCGATTAGGAGGACTGGAAATTCGGGAGTTAATGGGGTTACCGAGTTATGCATATCTGAGCTTCCTGATGGTGTTTTAAGGCACAAAAAGATATATATGAAATCGGTAATGAGTTAATATGTCCAAATAAGGCCATTCAACGAATCATTGAGTAAAATGGATTTTTGTATGTCGTACTTCCTCTCACCTCATATTGAATCTTTCTGCGTTCACAAAATTTGCTAATGGCCAAGGTGTGTGCGTGTGTGTGTGTATGTGAGTGAGAAGTCACATGACATAGCAAATTCATTTCTTATTCTCGGTTGGAAAGAAAACTTATATTCATGGAAAAATATTAAGAAAGGGCTGTTTCCCCTTTGTTAACTTAAGTCTGTAAAGCGATTTGATTTATTTGAATATGGTACTATGTTTTTTCATGATGATCGCACTTAAACTATTACCCCTCAAGTAGGCATTTGAAAACTAATGAACCGAAGTCAAACTTTAACTCAAATAATAAGAACCATTTTCAACACCCCATCCAAGACAATATTGACACAAAAACCGTTAAAATAATTACAAAATTTTCAAAATAACACCATAAAAGTTACTTGGCAGGCCATACAGATGGAAAAATAGGCGTTCTTGACTGGAAAGGGAACTTCAATTCCTTGTAAATGACTTACATCTCCACCGACGAAGATCAAAATATTTTTTCAACTAAAACAGCTCGCTGGTCTGACAAGTAGCTTTTATGGCGTTGTTTGCGAAAGTTTCTAATTATTTTATGCTTTAAATGACAGTTATGTTGAGGTTTTTTCGGGGGGAGGAGACGTTGCTACAGCTCCAAATATCCGCCGATATCGCCTGTAAAACTATAATACAATTTCCCAATTCATGTCGCGATAGACATTATTGTCATATAGATCAGTTAAACCGGAATGCGATATGTCACAGGTTCATGCCTACAAATTCTTGGACAGTAAGTTCGAAGGTGCGGACGAGATATGAATAGATGAAATAAAATGAACTACGTTTGTGTAAATGAATGCAGAGAATTAAATTGTGACTTTTTTCTTAATAAAATATATCTTACACAGGATTCTTTTTTAAAACATTTAAATCTGGTGATTCTTTTTTTGTTGTCATACAAAATTTACTTGAATTTCATATTTTTTAAGGAGTAAAAAAATATTTAAAAATATCATAATTAGTACACACTAGTCATAAATAATTTTGAATTTGCACAACTCAGTTTTTTTTTTTCAAAAATGTGTTTCGGATAATTTACTAAAAATGAAATAAAACTTTATCATTTTGATTATCAAAATATATCTGACTTTTAATAAATAAATTTGTATTATTAACAGTGAACAATAAGTTAATAATATTTTATATGACGGGAACAGAATTTTACTATTGCTGAATGTAAACGCTCTAACAACAATGCAGATGTTGTCGATATTGCAGTCGTGAACAATGGCAATCAATTAAGTCGCTTTGCTCTGTTCATTAAATGCCACTTATGTTCTTCATTCAAAGAAATAAGCATTTTTAAAAACTTTCCAATGTCCAGATTACTCCTGTGTAACTAAAAATGTTCCAATTCAATTATACTTTATTTATTTCATGCTTCATTTATTTCATATATAAGACAAAGCTAAATAACGAATGTAAAAATGAATCTCGGAAAAAAGAAGGAAAAAATGGAAGAAAGTTTTATGCTTTATAAAAATATGCTTAATACATCGATGAAGTAATTAAGAAGTGTTTCCAATTAATGATATTTTCGCAATTTATAGAATTAAAAAATGAGATTTTCTTTATAAATTTCCGATTTAATGCAAAGTAAAAAAAAAAAAATAAAAACAATTATAAATTAATTTCGCCAAAATAATTTATCCATTTTTCCTTATTTTCAAAATTCAAAATAATGAGTTATTCCTGCAAGAATAATGAAGAATATGCGTAATGATCTTTGTTAATTTCAAAAAATGAGACAAAAAATATCAACATGACTTTCGAAGACATTTAAATGATGTTTTCAAATGCACTTTAAATATAATCTTTAATTACCAAATACTAATGGATCATTCCTTTTTATTCAAATATTTCTGTCGCTTTTAAGAAATGTCTGAATTCCTTAAAAGATTTATTCTCCTCTTCGTTTAAATAAAAGAAAAGAATCTTTTAATTGCATGGAAAGAATAACATTTCTGTAGCTGCATAAATGATTTCTTTTATCTTCTGTATGCAAACGGTAAAGGTATAAGAATTTTAAAGTTCAACATATTTTTGTTTTAAGAAGATTCATGGTCATGCTTTATTAAATTTTCTCAAGCGCAATATAATTGTATTTTTTGAGTTGAAATGTATTAAGTTTATGCAATACAAATGCAGACTCTTACATTTTTACGTTGAATAAAAGTTCTTATATTTAGAATCGAAATTGCCGTGGTTGAAGTATTCCAGTGTTTATTGCATTTTTAAAATGA
The DNA here is from genome assembly GCA_038373885.1 of Cheiracanthium punctorium. Lineage (NCBI taxonomy): Eukaryota > Metazoa > Arthropoda > Arachnida > Araneae > Cheiracanthiidae > Cheiracanthium > Cheiracanthium punctorium. Next base: position 290,408 of record JAWZYV010014373.1, on the reverse strand, counting down.
AACTGCTTGTTATATAACTGATTATTATATATATTTTTTTTACTATTCAGCAATGCACTTTAAACTTCATACATTTTTTTGAATGTTCAATTACTGAACCCCTTTTAAGATTTTGAAGTTCACCTGGCTTCCTCAAATGATGCTATTTTATCTATTAATGTAAGTGAATGGAATTTGGTTGATATTTATAAGTAAATAATGTAATGGAAGCTGAGCGTGTGCAATGCTATATTTTTATGTTACTGACATGGAGATTTTTTTAAGTAATCAATTTCATGTCAAATATCTTACAATCTATTCTTCTACTGAATTGACTACGCAATTCATGATGAATTAACTTTGTCATGATCATGCTATTCCAGAGTTTTCATATTCTAGAAAATTAAAGGTCCCAACTTCATTGCACAAAAAAGGTATGTCTCTGTTTGTTTCCTACACTGGCGGACACTGAAAAAAATTGCTTTACTTTACACACGTGATGTTGAAATTACTTGTAACTGTAGCAAATGTACTGTATTTTGTCCACACATTGTGATGTAGTTACTTGTAGTTGCAGCACAAAGTACGGGTAAAAAAAGATGCATTTTTGTTTCACTTGAGCTCATAGACTATGGAAGCACTGAAAACAATTTTAAATTACCATATTTAATTTTCATTTAAAATCCAGATGCACTCGGAAGCTATGCAATAAGTGATTCAGGTATTATATGATTAAGGTATACAGAGCAATATTAATGCATGGATTATAGAGATCACATAGAGATAGACTCCAAAGATTAAAATTCAGTTCGTATTTTAAAGCAAATTACATAAAAGTGATTTCTTCCAATGTGATCATGTTTACAACCCCAGGCTGTGTGGAAATACGACTTGCTCAGTTATTTTGGAATGATTTACCAATGTTTTAGCAAAAGTGTTTTTACAGAGAAGACAAATTTTTAACATGGTTGAATACCGAAACCTTTTACAAATATTTTCACATGATAAATTTGCTTCATGACTGAATATATGACTCATATAGCATTCTACCTCATGTTTAGTTGAAGGTTCTTATTCGCTATATTTTAGCAATAATAATACATGGACAACTAAATAACTGTTAAAATACAAATGATATTTTTAAAATACATGAAAGAAAAAGTACTGTAGAAATGTATTTAAATAAAAATTTAATGCCTAAAAATGTGACGCAGTTTTGACGCAGCTGCCTGTGCTCGCGCACAGCCAGCTGCGTCAAAAAAGGGTCTCTAGATCTGTGGCACGCGATGAACGTTTCGATCGTCCTCCATTTTGCTGGTAGTTAAGTCGAGCGATGGCAACGGCTACCCTTTTTTCAGCATTGGGCAATCTGTCCGAATGTTCTCGCGTTCTTCCATTTTTCAGCAGTGCAGTTAAAAAGAATCGTGACCATTTTTTGACGGGAAAGGCCGTGCTTATAAGTAAAGGATTCTCGTGGAGCAAGGTCACCCGCAACTATTTTTATAGAAATCAAATCTATTCTTCGTGACTGGCAACAGTCAAAACGTCAGAGTTTGGTGTTCCCAGAGCGGGATCACTGCGCCTTAAAGGGTTAAGTGAAAACTGCGTTTTTGACCCCACATTGCTATGCGATTCTGATTCCTTATTATGTGCTTTATCACCCCTTAAAGTTTTGCCCAAGAGTTTAGATTCACCCTGTATATGCAAGTGTGATAATACGATGTTGGCCTCTCGAGGGAACTGAAGTGTCACATGTAGATTTAATCGTATTCACTTCTGCTCTAATTTTTTCCAATAGGGAAAAAAATTACTGCGCACTCTTACTCTTCTTTTTTATACATAGAGCCATTGAAAAATAAACCTCAAAAATAACTTTTTAAAAAATTATAACGATAGAAAGCTTTGAAAATAATAAAACTTTGTAAAAAAACACACATATAATAATAGGGGAAGGTGGTGTACCTTGGAGGTATTTTCAAACTTTCATTTTTTACAAAAAAAAGTGTTTGGAAAATATTAGCAAAACATTTTTTTTTCCATAAATTTAAGGATATCAGGATATACATATATTTTTATAAAATGACCAAAAACATTTCTATACTCATCTTTAATTATTTAAAAAATAGCTTACAATACTGCCAAGGTACACCACCAGTGGTGTACCTTGGAGGTAGGTATGGTGTACCTTGGAGGTATTTATTTTTAATAGATGGAGTACTACAAAGCATGAAGAAAAGTTGGTTTATTATTTGTTTACAGTAATCTAACTTTGCATAGACCTACTTTGGGCTAATATTAGTCTAATTAGATTTAAATTTATAGTTTTGAAAACATAAAATTGTTCATATAACTAAAATAATAAAGTTGGAATAGTTTAGGCATAAAATAAAGTTTAGTCAAATAAAAATAGCCACTGTTTAATATCTTCTCATTTATATGTAACCCATTTAGTTCTATTCCTCGTTCATGTGATCTAAACTTATGCCAAATGTTAATTTATCAAAAATGCAAAATGCAAATTTTTCTAAAGAGGCAAAGTGTTAAAAAATTGTGAAAAATATTATTCATGAAACAATAATATATAAATAATTATTAATATATTTATTAAAATATATTTACTGTCTAATACTAAGCTCAAATAACTTTGCTTTTGAATTTATATTTAGGCTTACAACTTCAGAAATTTAACAGTCCTACATTCAGATTTAGGACTATTTGACCAGCACTTTGGTTATTAAAGCTAAGAAATACTTTCTAACAACTTTTACTCATAATTATTAATAAATTTTGGAAGTGTACCTTGGCGGTACCTCCAATGTACACAGTATTAGTTACCTCCAAGGTACACTACAAGCAAGTGTTTTATAAAATGGCTTCCATAGCTTATTATGCTAAGAGTTAACCATTTTCAAATATTCATAAATGCAGCTGTAAACATGCTTTTAAACTTGTGATTATTAGTTCAAAACAAAATTTAATACTTATGGTTATGAAAGAAAAATAATATCTCCTTGAAATGTAACTTTTTGATGCTAAAAACAAACTTTAGTTTTTACATCACCAACACAGGTGTTGATCAGTCATTGAACAATTTCCCATGAGCCTCTAGTAATAAATATATGTAACTAATATTTTAGTTTAAATTTATCTCTCCTGGTGGCTGTACAATCAATGTGCCTCGAAGGTGCACATACCTCCAAGGTACACCACCTTCCCCTACTTAACATCAACATGTTGATCACGTGCTTATTATGTCGCTAAGTTCCATTTGATGTACATTATTTTAAAAAAGTTTTTAATCATTTTACCTCTTAACTCAATTTTTATTGAATGTTCTTGCTGTTGAGACAATGTTTAAAACGTGCAAAAAAAAAATATATATAGAGGGTGTCCCCAAAAGGTAGTTACGGGCTTTGATTCTTTATCTATTAGAGATAAGTGGGCAGTGTAAATTAAAAAAAATGTTCAAAATAAGGTCGGAAATAAGAATATGCCAAGAAAAAAAGTTATCTCGTTCATTTACTAAAAGTTACACTTTTTAAATTTTTATACGACCCCCGTACGAAACAATTCCCAGTAAGAAAGTTTTTATTTTCCATCCAACAAGACTAATAGAAAAAACCGAATAGCTGTAAATTTAATACTGAGTGAGTTATGCTTAATTGAAAATGGAAGGCTGTGAAAAGGGACCATACACAAAAATAAAAATGTAAATTTGTGGTGTGTTATAAACGATAGAATGTATGAAAATATTTACATTAGAGCCATTTTTGCGTCTTTATTGTAGATTCATGGTTCCGTTCAAAATTATCATATTTTTTCAAACCAACGTTTCAACAGACGAACTCGGACAATTTTTTATTTCCTGTAAGTGGTATTTAACAATTTCAAATGTTTATGGTGAAACAATTTTTAGCAACTGCATAATGAAATGCAGACGATTTTTTTTTGAGTTTACTCATTTGTTACTAGTACAACTGTTATCGGAACAACTCAAACTTTTCTTGTACATAGCAGAATAAATAGTGTATCAAAAATTATGCAGCGGTAATTAGTTTCATATTTTCGAAATAAAAATATATAACTTGTACCGCATAATGGTTCTTTTAACAAATGCTGTTTAAAATAAATGATTTATTCTAAGTGCAATAGAAATAATTCAGAAACTGCTCGAGAATTCGGACGACAATATCAGAATTCACCTCAAATTTCTCCCATGTTTGTTCACCGGACAATGAGGCGATTGAGAACTGCTTTTCATCCAAAACCTGGACCTGGGAGAAATCTCTTGTACGGTGAAAACTAAGAAACGCATATTATAGCGTATATCTGCCAACCCACGTGCAAGTATTCGAAAAGCAAGTGTGACTTTGGGACTAACTGAAACATCAATTGATAGAATTCTTGAAAAACATAATTGGCATCCATTTTGTATACATGGACTGCAAGCACTCCATCCACCTGATTTTGCTCGACGCCTAGCATTCAGCAATTGGTTGTTAATTCAGCAAGATAAAAATGTGAATTTTGTTTAAAAAATTATATGGACGGATGAACGCTTATTTAGGTAAGATGGGCCAGTAAATACTCATAACGATCATTATTGGAATAATACAAAAACATATTTTGTGCAATAAATACACCATGAAAGAAAAATTTCTGTCTCCGTGTGGTGCGGAATTCGGAATAGAGAACTGGTTGGTGCTGTGTTTTATAAAGGGACATTTAGCCTCAAAATATCTGCAGCTTATTTTAGATGGCACAGTAACATATATTTTGGAGAATACACCATTATCGTATGTAAAATATATGTATTTTCAACAAGATGGATAACCTGCACACAAGGCTATAAGTGTAACAAACTGGCTGAATGTTAACTTTGATAAACAGTGGATTAGTTTGAGTTACAGAATGGCTCCCCAATCCCCTGATCTAAAGCCGCTCGATTTTTATTTTTGGTGTCGGCTTCGAACACTAGTTTATAATACTCGTCAACTAAATGCAACCGATATAAAACAAAATATAATAGATGCGTGCAACAATATTACTGGAGAAGAACTCCCAAAATATTTACAGAAGCATTATTAGAACAGCTCAGTTAGGTATTGAAGTTGATGGGAAATATTTCGAGAATACTTTGTAAATTGCATTTTCTTTAGCTTTTTAGCATTTTTAATGAAATTTCCTTTTTTATACGAGTGGTACCCTATAAAAGCTTTATAAAATTGAACATTTAGCAATCGTAATAGGTACTTATTCATTTTCGAAAAATGTTTTAATTTTAAAATTACATACATTTACATAAATGTTATTGATTGTAAATTTAATGCATTTATTTGCAGTGAAACGTTTTATAAATATAAGTATTAGTAACACAAGAAAGCATAAATAAGAAAAAAAAATGCGTACGTAACAAGCTAAAAAAATTCGCATATTCTTTAGCTTTCCGTTTATCTTGTGAAATCTGTATTTAATTTATAAGGTTTTAAATCAACTTCAGATTTATTTGTTTACCAAAAAAAATTTTAAATATTTCTTACTCAAGATGCTTAATTCGAAACACATTCCAAGTTGGTATATCATATTTTTGATCTAAAAACCCCCGTTTTCAATACGTATACGCCCCCTTTTTTCACCGAGAAAATAGCCCTTTATTTGATAAAAATGTCCGGAAAAATGGTATATAAGTCCAATTTTTTTCTGCATCATAATTTAGTTAGTTTTAGAGATACGGTTATGCGGTTTTTCCTATTTGTCTTGTTGGATGGAAAATAAAAACTTTCTAATTGAAAATTGTTTCGTACGGGGTCTTATAAAAATTTAAAAAGTGTAACTTTTTGTGAATTAGCAAGGGGAAATTATTTTAACGGATACATACTTCCGACTTTATTTTTAACATTTTTTTTTATTTACACTACCCACTTATCTCTAATAGATAAAGAATTGAAGCCCGTAAACACCTTTTTGGGGTACCTTGTATATACATATGTACGAAGATGTTCTCTTTTTAATAATTACTATCATTAAATCTTTTATGCCATTTCATATGATTCATTTATATTTATTTTATGTATTATATTTAATCTCCTTGCGTTTACCTGAGTTTGTGAAATTTGTATTCTCTCTTAATCGACAAAGATATATTTTACTTTACACGTGTTTTAAAGAAAATACTGAATAGTTCTTATGTGAACATAATAAACTATTCAACCCCACATTTTTGTGTGTTTTACAAAAACATACCAATTTCATTTTTAAATAAGTCAAATTTGATTCTTGGTATGGTTACATCAAGTTTACAGCCCAAATAGATTTTTTCATACATTTTATTCCCAAATGTATCTAAATTTTGCATCTGATAAATAACAATACAAAAAATAAATAACAAAAGCATGCACGTGTCATAAAAGAGAGTGCTACTTTTTTGCTTCATGTAAAGCTTAATATTTCTGAAACAGAATCAGTCGTCTCTTATTTTTCCCCATTTTTCTCCCATTTTGAAAATAGTCGTTTCCAATTTCAGCGAAACCCCATTGATCAAAGCAAGAGGATTTGACAGTCCCTGCAATGTCGCCACCTTTGTCTCCTTTATTAAATTGTCATGGGCGAATTTTCTACTGCGTTTTTCGAACATTTACACATTTTATATTTGTAGCGAAAAATACGAAAAACATTCTCTTGAATTCTGGAAACTCTAGAGGTGTTTTACAGTACTTTGGATTGACAAGGATTATAGATGGAGCAACGCGGTTTTGCGAATGAAAAGTTATCATGTGTTGTATTTCCTGCAATGTTTAGTCAGTTTTAAAATTTGTGAATTCTGGTCCATCAGTTCTGTTTTGAAATAATACTACAATCGAAAATTACCATCTTTCTAACTGTACCTACTTTTATTCGGCTGTCTCTCCTTTATTGCTCGAACTGCAGCAGCTACGCTTCGGTTCCCTCGAAAATGTGCGTATATTAATAAAAATGAATGCAAAAAATAGTTTATTATTTAAATTGCTATAGATAACTTTAACAGTATTTTAACCCTATAACGCTTGTGTTTCCGCTCTGGGAAAACCAAACTCTGACGTTTTGACTGTTGCCAGTCACGAAGAATAGATTTGATTTCTATAAAAATAGTTGCGGGTGACATAGCTCCACGACAATCCTTTACTTTTTAGCACTCATTTCCCGTAAAAAAATTGTCAAGATTATTTTTAGCAGCAGTGATATCTGCTGAAAAATGGAAGAATGCTAGAACAGCTGGATAGATTGCCCAATGCTGAAAAAAGGGCAGCCGTTGCCATCGCTCGACTTAACTACCAGCAAGATGGCGGACGATGGAAACGTTCATCGTGTGCCACAGATCTAGAGACCCTTTTTTGACGTAGCTGGCTTTTGACGCAGACCGCACAGCCAGTTGCGTTAAAAAAGGGTCTCTAGATCTGTGGCACGCGATGAACGTTTCGATCGTCCGCCATCTTGCTGGTAGTTAAGTTGAGCGATGGCAACGGCTGCCCTTTTTCCAGCATTGGGAAAGGGTTGCGCCTCAAAGGGTTAACGTAGAAATACTTAAAATATTCAACCATATTACGCAAATATTTTAGGGGCAAATTTCAATGAAACTTTTAAATTTAAAGAACTTATTTGTACATAATCTTTTAGAGCAATGTGCTTGCTATTCAGTAAAATTGGTTAAATAAAAAACAATGGCAGCTTTTTAACAAAATCAGATAAAATAATTAATATATAAATCGGATTATTAGAGCTATGATTAAGATACGCTTGATTCACAAGAAAAAAATATATTATGGCATAACATATAAGCTTTTATTACCATTAAACTGGTTTATGACTTCAGTTTATATGGCTTTTATCTCTTTATTAATCACATCGAGTTTCTCAGGAAAATAAAATAACACAAAAAGTTAAGTTTAGACGCGAGACTAAAAATAGATCTATCTGGTCTCGCAAAACAGTAGCAAATCTTTGTCTTGTCTCACAGAATCCATCTACAGTAATGATAAAAATGTGTGCCTATCGTCTCCCATAAAAACGTAGATACGTATCCCGTCTCCAAAAGTACAATAAACACGTGTCCCGTCTCGTCTCGCATACTTATCCGAGATGCATTACTTTAAAATAATAATATGTGAAAAGCTCTACGCATAAACATCTATGGACGTATAACTAAATAAAAGGAATTTCAGTAAATAAGAAGTCGTTTATACTAAAATTTTTAATCGTTTTACTAAATAATTTTAGTTTGAGTATTTTTTTTAATTTAAATTTTCATATTTACGTTTTAAAATGTTAAAGAAATACTTATTATCGATAAAAAAAAACTGTCATCACGTTTATTAAAGATTGTTTTTTTAAACAATATATCAAGTTAACAACTAAATATTCATTTCATTTTAAAGTGTTGCATCACGATTTGAAATTTAAGAAATAATTTTATTTCGAAATCATAAGATACATTTCAACTGCAATACAATTAAATTAAAACTCGTAATTTTTTAAAACAACAATAACAAGCAGATTGCTAATACATGACATAGAAATTTAAAACATGGAATAATCCAATGAACTTTCAGTTTACTAACATCTAATGAAACTTTCGAAATCTGGAACATTCAGTCCTCTTCGGAGAAAATACTCCTATTTGCTAAACCAATCAAAATCTTGTTAACGGGCCTAAAATAGATGATATAGTAAGGTAAGTTGTATAAGCAAGTCATCCTATAGTTGGCATTTAATCGGATATGCAATTGTTGCAGTAGATTTCCTGTATGATCCAGGCTTTGTTGAAACAGGATTGAAACTGTATTCGGTGATTCAATTAATTTATTATGAGATTGGATTGCAGAGCTAAATCGCGTTGTATCCGGACTGTTTCAACAGCTCGCATTGTTAACTTATAATTTCCGGTACCCCCCGAGGGATTGCTTAGAATCTATGTGTATGAGCGGAGTTTAACACAGAACAGTAGAAATACAATTTTTAAATGAAATTAATTTTAAAAATATATGTAAACACATTTATTTGTTTTATGTATTGTACATTGCTGTAATTGTTAGTAGTAACTATATAAAAACGTGCAGTTTAATCTGACGCAATTATTTTCAGTGCATTTATTTATGTTTAATTTTCGTTGTTTCGTTTTTCAATTTTTTTCAGTGTATTTATTAATTTCAATTTCATTTGTTTCGTTTTTCGTTTCAAATATTATTCGTTGGCTCTCTCTCGTACTATAATGTATGAAATGAGAGAAATAATTATGGTAGAGAGACATAACTTTTTCAAAATAACAAGCAGTTGACAAAGAGAAATACAAATTGAAATGGTAAAGATAGCAATTTCATGTTTAAAAAAAATAGAAAAAAACACAAAATATTTCTTAAACGATTGAATGGTGTTTTAAAATAATTTGCCACAATTGACAATACTTTTCATTTAGGAATGTGCATAAGATAATATATGTTGAAGGTTTGAAAATAAACTTAATTTAAAGTTAACATTATATCGTATGAGTTTTTGGAATAATTTATAAGTAATATTTTTTAAGTCAAATAATGAAAACAGTCAAAAAATAGAATTTTAGACGTTAATATATATTTTTGCCGTATTCGAAATCTAAGTAAATTTTATTTACATTTAAGAGAATAATTTGGAAGACATTCGAACATATAGCAAGGTCCCATATGAAGTTCCTATAGTGGTTTTCAATGCAAATACAGGGTGGTGAATTCAAAGGGTTATACGTTTTAGAAAAGGAATTATAACTAAATATTTTCCTACCTAAAGGTAGGGGATATTTAAAAGACTTTTTAACAGCTAAATTTTTTATGGGAAAGTAAGTGTTGTTAATAGATAAAATATTATTGAAATTTAAATTATTTATTGAAGGATTTGAGAAAGTAACTTGTAGGTTAGAATTAGCAAATTTATTATTTTTTTATTAGCCAGATTTACGGTTAGTGCAGTTGCTCGTGCATTAGTAAGATGAAAGAATAGGCGAGAAAAATGTCCTGTAATGTTAATATTTGAGAAAATAGAAAAATATTTACCTAAAAGTTTCTTTTTAATTAATGAATACATATACATATTTTAAACCAATTGTAAGAACTAGTAAAGTAATTAAATAATTTTAAAATAGTTTATTTTATATAACTGTTAGAATTAGTTACAGTACACTTTTTGCGTTTTTCTCTAGAAGTTCTATATGTTTTACTACATATAGACATACTTTATATATTATATACTGGAGAATATTTATTTATTTTAGTAATGCTCTAGTATAATAAATTAATTGTTTATTATGTACAAATGGGTTCAGATGAGAAAGTTAAGTGGTATTAAAATTGTACAAATGGGTTCAGATGAGAAAGTTAACTGGTAGTAAAAATAAAAGTTCATTAAAGTTCATTAAAAATAAAAGTTCAATAAAAGTTGTTATTTTTTATAGATAATGTAGTAATATTTATAGTATTGAACCCAAGCATATGAAAATGTTCATACTCAAAATTATTAGCAGCAAGATTATTGGGATACTTTTTTCATGATTACGATGTAAATTAAACGTAGACGCAAATGGATTGCTAGTTTGATAAATATAAGCTACTAGTAGACCCGGCCATGCGTTGCTGTGGCTGAGTGATTTAAGCAGGATTTGAAAGACAAAATTTAACACAAATTAACATAACATTTTAATAACATTTATTTAATAAATACTTTAAATATTTAAATTTGATATATATATTCTAAATATCTTTAATCGTAATAAATCACAGTTGATGTTCAATGAAGCGCCAATCGATGTACAATATTTTTGGTCAATCGGTCCTTTGTTAATACAAATAAACTTGATGGTCTTCCTACTCGTGAACACGCCACGTATAATTGCCCATGGGAGAAACATGGATTTTCCAAGTCTAAGCCGCAAATAGACATTGTTTGGCCTTGAGATTTATTTATAGTCATCGCGAAAGCTAAGCGAATGGGAAACTGTAGTCTTTTAAATGGTATGGGAGAATTGGATGGTATCATCGGAATACGTGGTAACAAAACAATTTCTCCTTTAAACTTTCCTGTCAAAATAATTGCTTCAAGAACGTTTCCAGTGATTCTTTTGATCACCAAACGTGTACCGTTGCATAGTTTAGGAGGGTTTAAATTACGCAGTAGAATAATCGGGGATACAATTTTCAATCGAAGATTGTATGGCGGCATTCCTGATATGTCTAAAGAATTTAAAAATTCAATTGGGAAATTCACTGCCTCGTTTTCTTCTACAGTTGCATCAATAGACTTAAATGACATTAATTCACCTGGTAATAATTGTTGTATCTGGTAGTTAATGAGATCAACATCAACATTTTTCGCTGCCAAAATTGCACGATTACTAAGCCAGTCATGATTTAAATAGTTATTTAGTATATCTGGGAAGACACTCTCAATCAGTTCATTTTTAGTTTGAACAACAGTACAGAAATTATCTGGCAATCTAATATGTTGAGTATCTTGATGAAATTCTATTTCACCGTTTCCAAGAGCCAGTAATTGTTTAGAAAATTCTTGTGCTGTTGGATCATTTTGGAGTTGTACTCGCATGTTTTTTGTCAGTCTGAGTGTTTCAACATTTCTCCATAAAATTGATTGTTTTAGACATGCATTAATTTCATCTGCAAAAGTAGAGCGAGGAATAACTGGCAACGTTTGCCGGAAATCACCAGATAGTAATAAAATAGTACCACCGAAAAGTCTGTCACTATTGTTTAAATCCTGCATAGTCCTATTTAATGCTTCGAGCGAATGCTTATGAGCCATAGTACACTCATCCCAAATTATGATCGAAGTCTTCCGTAACATTGCTGCCATTCCGCTTCTTTTTTTGATATTACACATTGCATTTGGATTGTTATGAATATCTAATGGTAGCTTGAAAGCAGAATGTGCTGTCCGCCCACCATCCAACAAAGTAGCAGCTATGCCTGATGATGCAACTGCTAATGCAATTTTTTGTTGTGACCGTAGTTTCGCAAGGATGAAAGATAACAAATATGTTTTACCGGTCCCACCTGGTGCATCTAAATAGAAAAAACCGCCTTGTTTGGCATCAACAGCCAACATAATTCGATTGCATATGTTCTTCTGCTCGTCAGTTAATAATGGTTCATTGTTAGTAACAAATGTATTTAAATCACGATTATTAAATTGTTCTTCTCGCTGCAAATCACTATTTACTAAGTCTGTAGCTGGGCGATTAGGAGATGGAATACCATAATGACTAAGTGGTGAATTTGAGATCATAATACATAAATCTTCAATCATTATTAAAGCTTCGTTATACATATCTTGTGTGAAGTCTAAGTTTGGAGAGTGGTTTATTTGTTTATGTCGGTAGAGTATATCTTCAGTCATGTAGTTCTTATATTTTTCCCACAATGTAGATGACTGTGTTGGAAAACATGTCGTCAAAATAATGGCAAATAGTTGACGAATATTACTCGGCGAGGACGTTAAAGCAGCATCAGCAAGTGTCAGATCCCAATGGTTGTCATCTTCTAAAAGTTGCAACGCGTGACATGCATCTTCATACGTACTGAACACTTGGCCATTAACTGTTCGTAAAAATTGAAAAGAGATTGGTCCAGGAACATTCACCAACAATAAACGCAGAAAAAAGCATTCACGTTGTTTTGGATGTACAGTATAAAGTCGTCCCAGTGTCTTAGCTTTAAATATGCCTGCAATTGAAGGATGTGGTTCTCCCTTTTTACGTGGTTCCCATTTTTTAGCTGACGTGTTCCATGTAAAATAGCATGGAATATCAGTGTATAATAGTGTTTTTGCGAATTGACCATACACATCAGTTTTTTGACAAAGAGTGAAAAATTCGGTTAGTGTCGTTTTTGGTGGTTCACATGCTCTTTGGAGAATATTTTCTTCAGTGAAATACACACGTTGTCCATTTTCAAGATGCACTGCAAGATGTTGTATAGCAGGTTCTCTGTGGTGTATGGGGAAGCTAAGTATGCGCCAGATAGCTTCATTGCTGCTAATGTATCTACCCATTTGGTAGCGTGCTATTTCATCATTTTCGTTTATATTTTGTACTCCAAATACGGCCAAATCACTGCCCTTATTAACGTACTTGCAAATATACTTGATGGATTTCACAGAACTGCAAAGCTCAACATTAATATGAGCCTTGTACGTTTTGGAGAGTAGTGGTGAGTATGGTACTACCCATTGATTGTCAATTTCTAATTGGTTAAAATTTGAAGTTCTCATTTTATATGTATGACCACCATTATCAGCGTTTCTGCGGCGATACAATGGATAACCATCAATATCAGTAATGGTATCATTTGTGAATTTCTTAGGAAAATGTTTCTTACATTTCCCATTTTCCATGCATGGTGATGTCATGTTAAACGCTCCACACGGTCCATGAATCATATGACTTGTAACAATATTAAATAATTCTTGATCAATTGAAGAATCTGGAATTTCGGCTGAAATAATTTGATCAATTTCCTCTGGACGAATTTTATCTTCAAGCCAAATTAAAATGTGAGCATGAGGTAAGCCTCGTTTCTGCCACTCAATTGAATACAACCAACAACACGTTTTGCCAAAAACTGAATATTTTACTATAAAATCAATCAAAGATTTCAACTTCTGTTTAAACACTCGTGCAGTAATATCGTGACGATGTATTGATTGTTGACCTGGTAATAGTAAAGATTGGATTTCCTCCCAATTTGGATTACACGTAAATGTTATGAACAAATCTGGACGACCGTAATGACGTACATAAGTCATTGCATCCTGCATGTATTCTTGCATGTTTCGTGGGCTACCTATGTAGCTGGAAGGTAAAATAACAGCACTGCCGATTTCATTGGTGTTTAAATTTCCATCGACGTTTCCAACAATAGCATCTCGTAAGTGAATGTAATCCTCTGATCGTAGTTTAGCTTGGTTGAACCGAATGAATCGCAAACGTTCGCTTTCAATCTTAGCAAACATATCCACAACGTATTGATGATACAATTGACGATATCGAAGGATATAGTTGTCCTGATTGTGTCTAATCATTAATCGATACGCATAGTAGTTCATTGAACTAACATTTTTATTTAATTCATTACCATTGACTGGATCACACTGTTTAATGTTGATATGATATTCATCTTGTCCTTGCCAGAATATCAGTGGGTACTGGAGTGCATCGTACGAACGGTGTAAATCTGAAATTCTACTCACTGAATTATCTCGGCGTGTAATTTTTATGGATCTGTTGTCAACTGGATCACCGACCATAATAATAGCAACTTCATCAACGGTTTGTACATTGAATCTGCCGGCGTGTTCTCCCAAAGGTACTTTGTCCACTTTGATGACAATTTGATAATTGTCACTTTTTAATTGTGGTGACACTCTTTTAAACAATTGAACCAATTGATTACTGTTCTCCAAAAATAATTCTAATGACAATACAATTGCTCTCTCTTCTGCTTGTTCAATGAAATTATACTGGCATCGAGTTGTTACACGTTCTTCACAATTGCCCATAAAATAGATCTGAAGAAATTTTGGATCTTCATTTGGCATTGGCATCAATGACCCAATTTTATGGTATACCTGGCCTTGAATTTTGAATGTTGTCTCAAAATTACGACCATCAGATGACAAATCACAAACTTTGGATGCTCCAAACGACGTCATTTGGAAGCAAGAATTAAATTTTCGTGTCTTACGCAAAAATAATTTTGATTCATTTGAAATGCCAGAAAGAAGGGATTTCAAAGGTTCAGGTGGAGTAGGGAGTGGTGACAATACAACTTTTCCTGATGCGCAACACATGCCGGGTGTTTCATTGCGAAATTTTAACGCCTGACAATAATTGCATATTTTGTCCATCGCACCAATAGTAACCTTGGAATCAGCCGAGTAATTGATGTCTGGTTCATAATTAAATGCAAGACGAACAAATGACCCACGTGTTACTGCGCGGTTGGTCCGATGATTTTCTCGGTTTTGTTCTCTAAATGAATCTATGTGTTGTTGACGTGCCACCCTGGTTCTCAATGCATTTTCTTGTCGACGATTATCACGCTGTTCTCGTGATTCTCGTGCACGAATTTCAGCTGTGCGAATTCTTTGAGCTGCATTTCTTTCTGCTCTCTGTTCGACTGATTCATGAGCTCTTTCAATACGTGCATATCGAGTCTTCTTGCTACGGGCAGTAAGATTAGATTTTTTGGGTCGCATATTACTAAAAATAGTGCGTGGTATAGGCAAAATAAGACATGTATAGTGTGTAGTCTAAGAAACTATATCACATTAAGGCGTGGCGCCATCTATGAGATGCAAAGAACAATGTTTTACAGTTCTCTGTAAAGAAATTCTCTTAAGGCGCCATCTGTTCCAGACTTATGGAACCTACGATTAATAACAACAATCAACGTAATCAGAATATCAGTTGACCCGTTTTTGAGTTATTTCGGAACATACACACGGATACTGGATTTTTATATATTAAGATAAGATAAGATAAGATATATGAAAAATATATAATACGTTCTTTTAGGTTTCTTCCTCTGTAAAATGAGTATTTTTCTGTAAATAAAACATACGCAAATAATAAGATGTCGTTTAAAGCAAGAACTGTTAAACTGTTCTCTTTTTTTCAAAACAATAAAAAAGTTATTTCGGTTGCCAATTTCGGAAAAAATAAAATAAAACGCTTTTATCCCTTTAGAAGCAGACGATAAGCTATGAGTTGAGTATTTCAATATCGCAGATGTTATTAATTTTCTTCGTAGTAATGTTCCAATATTTTTGGCCGTGTTCGTGACTGCCGGTTTGGATAAACACTTTTTCTTGAATTTATGCAGTACACAAATACATATTAAACTACAGTTGTACATAAAGAAATTCTCTTAAGGCGCCATCTGTTCCAGACTTATGGAACCTACGATTAATAACAACAATCAACGTTGATGATCAGTTTTTTATTAATTATTAATTATTGAGACCATTAATTTGAATAATAACCATCCTATTATCTAAGTTGGACTAAATTACATATATATGCCAACTTTCATGAATATCAGTTGACCCGTTTTTGAGTTATTTCGGAACATACACACGGACACTGGATTTTTATATATTAAGATGTTACAGACATTACAGGTTATCTTATGGTTGTAAACTTTGCAAAACGTGCTTAAATTATATACACTATTACTAATATTATTTGAGTCAGCAAAAGGTATGTTTTACAGCGAGTTGAGGTGCAGTTCGTAAATTTAAGAATGGCCATTGATGTATATTATCATTTGATGATAAGTAACAGGCTTTCGATCCAAGATAATCCTTATCATCATTAGTTCTCGAGTACCGAGCATAAGGTATAATATTAGATCCCTTTCTACCATTCGTATGTATGAAGTATACTTCATACATACCGTCCATTTATTTGATGATACTTCCAGTTTTCTTTTTTTTTCGTTTTTAGTAAAGCGTATAATGTTTAATATTTTTAATGTGATTCCTGAATATCGTTATTATCTTAAGACCTCCAAATTTTAACAGCCATTTAAAGTTTTATTAATACTTTAGCTACTTAATTTATTAGTGTCTCATGTAAGTTGAATTTCCTTCACCACGTGCATTCAAAGAAAAAGCATTTGCATAACAATGCCTCACGTACTGGAAAAGTGAAATATCAAATTTACCACCCATTCATCTGCTGGTGAAACCTAATGCAGAAAAATCAGCATAAGTTTCCTTCAAATTAATTATTCTACGATGGTATACCGTATTACCATAATCCAGCCTTTCAGAAACAGGTAAGTGATTATTTGAAATGATATACGCGAAACGTCAAGTGATTCATCTTAACACTTGACAGTGTTGCTACCAGTAAAAGGTGTATTTTCAACGACTGATGCTTAATCATGTCCCCATCCCCTCATTTATTTAATTTATTTTTTAGCTGTGCGAGTTAAGAATTTATGATGGCACATACAAGACAGTTTTTTATTGTATCATCTCGCAATTATAAGTTTGCGGATGGCTTGTAAGCTATTTTCTCTAAATGATTCCAGGTTTGACGATTCTCTAATTTTTTGTCGTAAGAGCTTTTACAGAGTCATAAAAGCAGAAGCATTCCGTATAGCAATCATGTTGGCAGTGACGTTGTACTTCACAAATGTGATATAAGTGCGTGCCTTCTGTGATTTCCTTTTGTGTCGAATATGTAACGTTGCAGTGTTATTCATGATTAGTCACAATGTGACTTCACTAGTTACTAAATACGTAATGGCGAAGAGGGACATACTGTTAGCAGTGTAATTTCTTACTAGTGATTTTTTTACATGTAGGTCACTATGTGACGACCTTGATGATCATCTTGTGACGTCACAAAAGCTGACCCAGGCAGCCATTTTTTCGCAGCCGCATCTCTCTGACGAATATATCACGATGGACGTGTTAGGAAGTCCCGAAGTCACCGTGTGACTAACATCACACCGTGTGCTGCATCACAATGCCATATGAGCGTTTATTCTTACGACTTATACTGAAGCTTTATTCTTAAAATTGTGCATTTTTATTAGTAGTAATTCATGTTAGTTTAACTAAAATACTGTTTCACTTAATGATAGAAAAATGCGTGTTTTTGTAAAACTTCCCATTTTCTAGCTTTTTTCCTCATTTTCAGTGATGACAAATTTCTAAATCTTCATATTTATAAGTCCCCCTGTAAAATTCGCTAAAACACTGCTTAAATTCAAACTATGTATATTTTGAGTTTGCACAGTTAACAATATTATATGCTTTAAATCTTCACATCTTTTATACATTTAACTTTTAAAATACCAATTTTGACTATGCTGTTATATTTTCTGTAAGCTAAGTGAACATTGGTTCAAAACTTTTCTAGTTATGCAAGAAATTATTCGAAAATGAATTCGAATTTTTAAATAAACGATAATTATCTTCCATAAATATATATTCTAATTTTACAAAATTACATTTTATTTTGTAATTGGTCAAATCCATTGACAAATGTTCCGGATAATTTTAAACTTTTACAATATATGGCAATTCAAAACATTTTTTTACTTAATTTGCTAGCATTCCCCTAATTTTTCACTTGTGAATTATCATTGAGATCCGTGAGTTAGATCTTGTCTTTAAATATTCAAAGGTCTAAAAATTTGTTTTGAATTTTTATACAAGAAAAAGAAAATATGAAAAATCTAAAGTATCACATTACTTTGTGTAATTTAGTGTATATTTAATTTTTCTTTTTTTAAATTTTTATTCAATAAGTCGTTGATTATAAATAATTTTTGTTTGCAGATGAAACAAGTCAAAAAATATTGTTAAATGAAAACATGAATTTGGCAAAGGCAGGTTAATGGTATAATTGCGTATATATATATATATATTAATTTGCGTATTATATCATAAATATTGGGCACATATCCTCTAAACTGAATTATAAATTACCATGCAAAAACAAACAGTTCCTTATTAAATGAAACAATTCCATGCTTATCATCCACAAACATTTCTCGTTATTTGAGCAAACAACTAAAGCAACTCCTCTGAGGCAATGTAAAACGAAATTTTCAAATTAAACATCACGACATTTATCTAGACTTGAAAACTTCTGTATACACGTGCACCATAGCAATTAACTGACTGTCCAACTGAACGAAGACAAGTTAGAGTGACCATTAGGAATGATTTATGTGCGATGGCAAGTGATCAGTCTAAAAGCTTTAAAAGGAAGAGCATAGTCTAGGCCATGATTTTTAACACGATTTTTCTATTCCAAAAGTTTCATAAGAAGGAAAAAAAGGGAAATAAATGTAAGTCTTAAACTGTTTATTCATTGTATCGATGGGAATTGGGATCAAAACGAGTTTTGTAAAATAGCATGCAATTGTTTCAATAAATTTATCAAAGTATGGAATTAAAATTATGTCACAAAACTTAATTAGTCAGTAGCTTGAATATATATTTATTGCAAATGTAATACTTCTAATTTATAACAGGAAAAGTTGGTTATAAGTAAGTAAACGTAGCTTTATTCAGTTTTTATAGAAAGGTAGCGTGCAAAACAAATTGTTAAAATTTATATTTTCTTTTCCTGTTTTAGGCTTTTAAAAGACGAAATGAATTTCAAATATATTTAAAGGTAAATAATCACGTTATGTAATAATTTAACACTTTTCTACAAATCGTATTAAGCTTTATTAACTGATAAATATGTATATACTTTACGGTCTTTTTTATTTTGGTAAAATCTTGTATTGTTTGTTAAAGTTGCTATAAAAAGTACAATTAAAAATTTTACAATATATTTTTGTGTTCAATAACTAAATTGAAACTGTTTCAATGCAAAATCGATAAATATACACTTACTTTTTTATGTTTATAACACAAATGTAGCTTTGAATGAGCATTTATATACGTTGAAAAATAGTGCTCTAATTTACAAATTATTATGCATAAATTATAAGATAATTATTATTATAGAATAAATTAGTTACTCCAAGTTCCTTTCAAGTATATCTTTCTACGTTTTGGGGTCTAGTAATAAGTTTTAAATCGCGTGTCAAAGAAATGAATATGCAATTTACAACTTATAATAACGTCTCTATTCATGAAAATAATCTCCGTTTTTTCCCAGCACTATTCCCATCGGTCAGGTAGTGCCCAGATACCAGAAGCGTAGAAGGATTCATCTTTTGATCCGATGAAGTTATCAGTCAATTTTCGTTTTTAAAAGAGAAGGCGTTGTTCTTTGACCAAAATAGATGGTAGTAGTCCCAAGAGGCTTTGTCAGGGCTATACTCCGGGTGTTCCAAAACTTTCCAGCCAAACTTTACTAACGTGTCCTTGAACGGTTTTGCATTATGGGGCTTTGCATCGTTATGGAGAAATTTGATGGGCCGCAAACCTTTACCATTAAATGTATGTTTACGATCAATTTATTGCATCAGTCGCAGCAGTTACTGTTTATAGCTTTCAGAAGTTACATTTTAACCGGGTTCCAGTAGTTTGTAGTACAGTACACCCTTCATATACCACCAGACAATGCGAAGTCTCACGTTGCAAAACTGGTAAAAAAAAAAAAAAGTTTACTACCGTTTAAAAAAACTTCAAAGGTTTTATAACAACACACACACACACACACACACTTTACAAGACACGAATATGGACTTTAACATTCATCAAATTTATGCTATCAGTAAACCAGAAAAAATAATCAGAATTTTTCCTTTAGCCACTAAAATGCGCTGTCATAATAAATAAATACATGACCTAATGTACAATGAATATATTGCATTTATTCTTCCTTTATTGATAAACGGTATATAATTTTAATCCCAGCATAACTAAATCTACATGCAAGTGTGCATTGGTAAAAACCTTTAAATATCTAGATTATGTAAGTTTGCAACGAAAATACACACAACTGCTATTTATAGCAATAACTAAATGAAATTTTCAATTTAATTCGCGTCGATTTCTTGGGCATCCTATATTTATTCTATAAATATATGCTTTTCTCAAGTAAACCTGTCTTTTTACGTTTCAAAAGCAGCATTAGAGCAAAAATATTGATCTTTTTCCGTGATGCTTATTTTCATATATAATCGACATCGCCCATCCATTAAGACTTCCTAATAATAACCATTACTAAAAACTCAACTAGAATCGTAAGTATTTCACTGCCAGCAAAAATTACCATCTGTTTTACAATTTGGAGCTAGTTTTGATTTCTTTGATTTTTTTTCACACGGCCCCGAATAAAGTCCTCCCTTCTAATGTCAGAAAATTATCGATCACAAACACCGTTATATCACTTTTCTGCCGCACATGCAATAAATAAAAAGGCCGCAGAAACTACTTCGCATCTAAAAGGTTGCATAATGCATATTAGGCTCGAAAAATCATGCGTTTCTAAAACCCCATATTTCTTTTACCCGCGACGACAAGGAAAAAAAAAAATCCAATATTTTCTGCATGCGACCAGACTTGCTGAAAACCAGATTTCCTTCAACAATTCCTGCGGGCTCTTAAATCATTCTAATACCAGGGCATAAATCATTCAAAATGGTCACTTGACTTTCAGAAGGTCCGCTTGTTTATGCTTCCCTGTCACACTATTTCGGAATTACACCGCGCCGCCAAGGTAAGTACGTGTAATGCAATTTGTCAGAAATGGCGTTGTTTTTATTAGGCAGTGATGTAGGGTACTGTCGTTCGGAATATTTTGCTCTCGGCAGCGCTGTTTAGGAACACGAGTCGTGTAATTTGCAATGCATTTTGTCCTGACAGCTGTTTAGAAATTTATATATATCGAAAAGTTTATGGTCGGGAGGAAGACAATCGCTGTCACATGTCGTCACGTTCGTGTTCATTTCTTTGTTCGGGTTTGACTTCGATTAGACCCCATTTTTGTAGTCTCACTTCGTGAAGTAACTGTTTGCTTATATCATTCCTCTAGATGGCGGCTGAGTGAAAACAAGTAAACAAGGCGTAATCAAATTTTCCAAAAATTGTTCGGAAGCGATAGATACCAGAGAATACTCATTAAAAAAGGCGGTGATGTGAAGAAATGTGATTTTACACTTGACAACATATTGCCTGCCACAAGCAATAAAATCAAAATTATTAAAGAATTCGTTTTCAATGTATTCATTTTCAAGTATTTGTTTTCAATGCATTGAAATTGAGGAAAATCTTTTAACTTCACGGAATTATTTAACGAAAAATTACATTACTTAAGATTGAACTCATTAATCACTATCACATTCCTTCAATTATGCTCATTACTCTAACTGTACTTAACTACGACATTTTAAGTCTTAGCCATTTCCAGGACTGTTTGAACACTGAAATAGTATGCCCTATTCCCAGGTTTGGACAGGACTTAACCAAAGCAAGCTCGTACAGGCTCATCAGCGTGTTTAGCAACCGGGGAAAATCACCGAAAGAGTCATCCTAAACTAAGATCATAACAACTCGCACCACATCACTAGCGCGGAACAATATGATTTCCGAGATAATGAAAGCACTGTCTACCAGGTCCATCGTGTGGTTGAATCCATTTCCGACAGTATAATTGAAAAATATCGTGCGGACATCATATTTCTAAATCTCGCTAAGTCTTTCGGCAAAGTGCGGTAAAACGCGCTAACCTTCAAACTCATCCACCTTAAGTTCTCGGAGGGGCTGATTCACTTGCTCCATATCTACGAACCGGAAACAGAAAATTTGTTGGCAAAGTCGATAACAATTATTAGAATGCCACCTCCATTGACAGTAGTGTGCTACAGGGCTCGATTCTCGAACCAACTCTTATTTAACATGTACGCAAATGACATGCCAAAGAGTTTATGGACAGCACTCGCTTTGCTAGTCAACGAAACGACGATCTTTAGCCGGGCTTATCACAAGTCTATTCTCTCCAAAACTCTCCAACATCACCTGTACTTAAAAGAGTGTTGGCTAAAAATACGGTACATCCCTTTAAACTCTGAAAAGTGTCAAGCGATCTACTACTTTATTAGACTTTCTCCCTCAAAAATACAAATGAATCGTAACAACATTGACTGGTCCAAATAAGCTAAGTACTTTGGATGAAATCTTAACTTGCAAATTCCACACTGCTGAGGACATAAAAAAGATGACTGCGGCTTTCCGCAAGGTTTCTCCCCCTGATCTTCAACGAGAAAATGTCCTGAGAAGACAAAATTTCCAGTCACGCCTTTGTAAAACCTCATTGGTTATGACACTACTTCTGCAAAAACCTGAATGTACATTCATATATTCACATTCTATTGATTTCATGCATATTATCATTTGTAATTCAAGAAACTATGATATAAAGTTTTGTAAAAATTAATAGAAGTCGCTGCTTTGCGGGCCTGGGATCTGGACCTGGGGTTTAGCAGGACCATAGAACACTTCAAGGACTGTGTCAGGCTTTAAACCGAAAACGCAAGCCGTCCCTGTAGGTTATGCCTTATAGTATCCTACTGCTACTTACACTGCCTCAGTGTGGGCATATGCTGCAAAATCTAACATCGAATTACTTAAAGGCACCTGCCTACTGTCGGGGGGGGGGGGGATTTTTCTTAATAACCAAAAAATTGCTAATTTATGTGCATTATATAATAGAATACAGTTAAAAACTGCGAATAACATGAAAAAATATGCAAATTTTTAAATATTTTGATATTTAGGCTCAAAATATACATAAAATTTGCGAAAAAAAGCACTTTACGAAAACATTGTAAGTCAAATTTAAATAAAGATATTTTTATTCTGTAAATTTTATTTTGATTATTGAAAGGTCCTTAAGGGAATGAACTAAACTCAAAACTCTAACCATGTTATTTAATATTTTAGAGAAGTTAACATTTTATGCGGGGAAAAATCACGAATATACATGACAATTCATAACTTCTATCGACAAAAAAAAAAAAAAAAAAAAAAAATTAACTAGATTCATCACAGTAGTTCAGTCCCTAAAATGACTCCTCAAGAGTATTTTGTCAAAGTTTCAAAACATTGCATTAATAATTTTTTGAGTTAGTGTTTTGCGATAAAGCAAAATCGTAAAAACTCATTTTGAGAAAAAGCAGAAAAAAGAAACATATACTAAATCTTACCTCATAAATAAAAAAATTATTTTTAGAATGCTCATGATTTGTTCAGCTCGCCATCTCTATTATTATGAACAATGATCTTTTTTTTCTAATTGCTTTTAAAATTTTTCTACGTTTATGTGCACTTGGGGTTGAATGACGGTTTGAATTGGTCATTCGAAAGCCATCGAGCTGTCGATATCCTGACATCGTAAAATACCCAGGATTTGTGATATTTAAATCTGTTAAAACTTTTAGACAGCCTTGATACCCTTCTTTGAACTCTATTACTGCATCATACGCCCCCAATTTCACAGTTTTTAACGATACAAACACTTCCTTTGGCACTCTCTGCCATATAAAGCCATTAAAACACTCATTGGCGTTTTGTGTTTTTCCATGTAGGCATTTTTCCAATATTTCCCTAGAGCACAGTTCTAAATAAGACGGCTTTACAGTATTTAGGATGTCGTTGGGTAAACCAGGGTACTTTTCTTTTATATAGATTTCCCCATTTGCCAGAGCTCGTTGATAAAAGCACCAGCTCCGTGTTCCAGTTGGGCATTGTCCATGCATTGGCTTCTTTGCATTCGATACACAGTGGAATAATACTGCAATAACATTTTTTTGCTTGCTTTTCAAATCCCCAACATTAGCACGAATGGAAATTCCATTATAATTCTGGAGCCTGTCTATAAATGCGTCAGTCAACTTACCCTTTACCGAGATACCTTTGGTTTTTGATTTTAGTTTCCGTAAACGTGAACCTACACGTTTCTGTATGTGTCCAATACACTCTAATTTGGTTACACTTTTTTCTCCGTAAGTCCTGCACACACTGAAAACCTTTGGAATCCCCGTCACCATAATATTTTACGTACTTCAACTTCCGTTGATCCACAGACCGCTGAAAAATGCGTGATGCACCAACAGTCTCCATTTTTCCCGCAGCACCTTCAAAATTGCATTGACACACATGATCAGCTTTTAATGACTCCAACTCAGCGTTCTTTCAGAAGTTATGTAATCTTTTACATATTCTACAGTACGAAGACATAACTTCCAGGTCTAAAACCTTTCCAGTGTCCACTGAAATAGCTGCAACGCAGCCATTAAATGATGTGTGAGCTCTTCGCTGCCAAGTTCCATCCACCGAAACTCCACATTCATCACTGTTTGTTGTTGAGCGAACTTCTTCAGCTGCTTTTAGCACAGAACTTTCAGCTATATCTGCTACAATTTTCAAAAATTTCTTTTCATGCTTTTCATAAGTAGCTTTTGCAAGTCTTGGTAAATTCATAGTGCTACAAAATTTATAAGCCGCAGAGAAACCTCTGCCAATTTGCCTCATTCCATAAACAAATCTCTTGTTTACCTCTGACTCATTATTTACCTTGTTGGTACCTAAGTTGCAGTTGTTACACTTCAAAACAAAAAGAGAACATAATCCAAACCTTGTGTCTTCATTTAAAGTTAATCCTAAATTCAGACATTGAGGACAGCAAATATTAGAAAAAATACTGCACAATATCCCTAAATCAATAATTCTACTTCCACTCATTGATTGATCTGCTAATTCAACACTCGAATTAGTGGTAACTGTTTCCAGTTTTGCACATGCTATAATAGTACGTACAGCATGATTTTCGAGAGTGTCATTTTCGTTAGATTTGCTGTATTTATTGCCATGAAACTGGCGTTTTTTCTTCCTGCCAATACTTTTTCCCATTTTAACAGTCAAAAAATATTTAAAAAGCTAAATTAAATTAATATTAAAAAGCTTATAAACACTCGTAAAGGAAGCACTGCACACACGCGACGAAAATGTAAACAGACGTAGTAGCCTAACTTTGATGGCAGATTTGTAAGTAAAAACTGCTGTTGCCACAAATATTTAACACATTCTAAATAATTTGAAGTTTTCTATTTTATTTTTCATGCTCATTTTATAACTAGTAACAAAGTTTAATACTCATATTAGGTAAAATAGTAATGTAAACAAACATTTACGGTTCACTTCCGACGGCAGAATCCTGCTTCCGGTTTCGAAAGCTTCCAAGTGACTTCTATTAAAATCCGTATAACTCAAGTTCTAAACATGATAGAAAGAAAATTCAAACGGATTTAGAAAGCTAATAAATTAAGCTTTAATAAAAAGCCAAAAACTAAAAATCAGATTTTTGACAGAAAATTGCATTTTAAAGATAGGCAGGCACCTTAAATATGCCAACGCAATTAGACATGACAAAACTTGCCCAAAGAAACGATGACGATTACCAGACCTTACTCTATGACAGGCAAAGACCTAAAGCCGTCCTCGCGGCGGTCTCCTACGAGTAACCTAGAAGTTTGCTTTGCTTAGCTTCAGTACTGCACTGTCTGATATAGTCCTGTCGTTGTTGATCCTACCATCTCATGAACACTAAAACTATTGGGTTGGCAACAAAGTAACTGCGTTTTCTTGTATAAAATTCAAGCAAATAAGTTTTCAACAAGTTTTTAATTACAGGTAAGCTGTGCCTGAACATACGATTCATATTTGTTACATTTTAAAGTAAGAATTTCACTGGCAGTATTATTTTTCGTCCATAAAAGGTGGCCACCCTCCCCCTTTTTTCGCTTCTATCCTCCTTAGAGGACAATATTAAAAATGTCCTGAAATTAATTTTTAGGTATTCGTGACTGCTGTATTTTACAGAAAGAATTTCACGGATTTCTCTATTTTTATTTGAGATCACGCGGGATATGTAAAAAGAACTTTTTGGCCCCTTACCCCCCCTAAGATTACGAATTTTGGAAAATGCTCTCTGATCTAGCACCTATGTTGAAGAACTCACGTACGTGCCAAATTTCGCATAATTAACTTCAGTAGTTTTGGCCAGGCGAAATATTGACATACGGAAAAACGCAATTACTTTGTTGCCAACCCAATATTATTGAATCTAACTTCATGCAGGAGAAAGCGCTTACTGTGCAGGTGTACATCGTTAAATATCTCCCCAGTCAGACATCA
Organism: Cheiracanthium punctorium; assembly: GCA_038373885.1. Taxonomy (NCBI): domain Eukaryota; kingdom Metazoa; phylum Arthropoda; class Arachnida; order Araneae; family Cheiracanthiidae; genus Cheiracanthium; species Cheiracanthium punctorium. The sequence goes on along the minus strand of JAWZYV010014373.1, from coordinate 263,738 downwards.
ATCACTATCGTCTTTGAAAATTTAAACAATTGAAATCATGTATTACAATTTTTTTGAAGGATCGTCGGATAAAAAAATAGCATCCGCTTAGTAAAATCTATTTGGTTCGGAATGAATGTGAGTTTAAACAGAGGACAGTATTTACTGTACATAAATTATAGATTGGCAATTATTTCAGGTCTTCTCTTTCAAATTATTTTAAATGACGTTTATATGAATAAGTAATTTAAAAAAAAATCCTTAGTGACAACATTTTAGGAAGGAATATGGAAACTGCTCAATATGCAGTTACGAATATTTCCTTGGGCAAGTCTCGGCTTATTCTAGTAATGGACTTTAAAGTATGTAATAATAGTGTTTTATTAACAATGATATAAATATATATATTTAAAAAAACTACATTTGACCATTTTTCGAAAAACCATGACACGTGGCTTTTGAAACGTCTGATGATTAAAATATGTTAAGCCTTTTCTTCTGTTTAATAAAACCAGAATCTTGAGAAGAAAAATGGAAGACATTTAATTAACGCATACATATATGTATTTAGGGAAAAGAAAAAACAGTTCTTGGACATGGTTTCCTCCAACACTTTTGTACCTTTAAGTCCAAAAATTTGATAAATTTCTTCAAAAAGTAATATTAATTTTACATAAAGAAACTCCAATGTGTAAAAATTAAGAAATGCTTAAAACAGAGTTACAATGCAATGATATTAAATATTTACTGTCGATTTATTTTAGAAATAAAAATTGCTTCCTAAAATGCTGCAGTCGCTTTCCATTGATAGCGGTTGAAGCACTTCATCCCAAAAGACAGTTTTCAATTTTGTCTTACTTCATTCGTCAAAACAAGAGGGTTTGACATCATATTTTTTTTTCAAGCGTTAGCGTTTTTGCTTTATTAAATTTTCAGGATTGACGCTTGGATGCTCATGAATAGAAGCTGTTAAAATCCATTAGGAAGGAGTTTTCACGCATGTGTCTTTGAGTAATATTTTCTGAAAACTCGCCAAATAACTTTTTCATCGCTACGGCATGGCGTGCTCTTTTTAAATTCTCATCCAAATCACTTCCATAACTTCTGTATCAATGATGTATTTAGTAAGCTAGTATTAAATTCGCTGATAATACAAGAAAATTTTTTTAGAGTTTCTAAATAAAAAAGGGTTTTTAAAACTACTAAAACATTGTCTGCATATATAAATTGTTTACACGTGTATCGTGTTCACTTTAAAATAGACAAATTTTCCTTTTTTTAAGATACAGAGATTTATACATAAATAATACTTTAACTTTTGGTTTTTTTCCTCTCGTTTATCAGACGAAAAGCGAATTTCTCAAATACATTTATTTACCTAAAATAAGTTCAATTTTTATTATTTCCTTCCAAATTTTCTGTCATTACCGTTTTTGCGATAAATCGAATATATATCCTGCTGAACATATAAAGCGCAAAATTATAAGTATATGTAGCTCTCATTAAATATGGATTTGACAAAATTTAAGTGTATTATTCATCGTATGTTTTCATGGTAATAGACATACTATAATTAAACCTGTTCGTTACTTGCCATATTGTTATTAGAAGGTGGAATCTGCTTAAAAATACGTATTCACCAGATCCATGAAGTGCAATCAAACTAAATTGTTCACTCAAGGAGAATTTCTCTTCATTTTTAAGTGCAAGGTCTATAGGGTCTATGAGGTTGTAAACCTCCTGGGACCCTATAGACCTTTAGAATGATCGACTGAGACAAATGGAAGTACATATGGCATATGCTACTGTCATATATAATACTATCTATATTTCTTGAAGCTGCTCATTCTAGCAATTTCCTTAGAGCAATTACATATGAAAAAGTCCGAAACAAGTCACCCTTGGCAGAGTAAGAATGGTCTATGGTCTACAGTCACCATGCCATCTGTGCAAGCGATGATATTATTTGTAAGCTTGTAATTTGAAGTAAAATGCGTTACATTTAAACTTGTCAATGATCTTTACGATTTCAAGTCGTAATCATCAGCTTTAATAAATGAATCGCAGTTTTCCCAGAAGATTAATAATAATAATAATAATAATAATAATAATTATTATTATAATTATTATTATTATTATTATTATTATTATTATTATTATTATTATTATTATAGCCCAGTAGGGAGAGGCGTCGGTCTCGCAGCCGAAAGATTGTGGGTACGATCCTCGTACCAACCACCACCGTGCTAGCTAACACCGTGCTAATAAACCGTGCACCGTGCTAAGACCACCGTGCTAGCTAATGTCGACTGGGGCACTTTAAATACGTCGTGGTCGCAATGTCCTCGAAGTTCCCATACAAAACGATACCTCTGGGGGTGGCAAAACTAAACCTTGGGATTTTATGCATGGTATTTTCTTCAAAATTAAGAAACCCCGCTTATGATCAGTACTGCTGCCCTCTATCGGCTCTTGAATAAGGTACAAATGAACTGTTCGGGAGTGTGTGGTAAAAATTAACACTCTTGGCAGAAACTGCCGCTATCGATCGAATCTGGATTTGGAATTGGTATAAAATTCTCTAAAGCAGAAGTGCCCAAACCCCCATAATACAAGAAAAGGACGATATAATATGTATTGATGTATACTTCATTACTATGTGTTGTCAGTTTTACAGACAAACGAATGAACTGATCGTGTTTGAAAAATGATGAACAATGTTAACCAAGAATATTCGCTAAAATCGCGACAACTACAGTTGATCTCACTATATTCATTGATATTTTTTTATTTACGACAGAAATATTTTTCTACTAGTATTACTGGCAAAAACCAAAATAAAACTTTCACTCCTTCATTTTCAATGAATAAACTTTTTGATATGAATGCTAAGCTAACGGATACATTTATTAATCTATTTTCATTTGGGAGCAGTGCGTATCAATATTAATTTCTCTCAAAATTAAAATACTCAAGTAAATTATTAATAGAAAATACAGTAGTTCTTACACAGGAATATACAAGCTGAAACAAAGACGATTGAGATCATAATTAATAAAGGAAGGGACATTTCTCAAACGATTTATATTCATTTCATCAACGCATATCTATTCATTGCGCAGCATACGTCTCCATTATTCTGAAATTTCTTGAGGATTCTTCAACAAAGTACCGGTGGAGGCTGTTTAGGTCAGATGTCATAATGCTCGTATGACTATTCATTTGTAAATGCCTTTGTCTGCATGCATTTAGCTTCACAGGTCACGCTTTGCTGAAACGAATTTTGAACGGTGCTCACAAATGCAATCAAATCATTATAATACTGCATTACAAAGCCAGACGTATTACCGTCTATGTCATGAAATGCATTGCAGGTTTCTGATTGGCGAGATGGTGTGTGCCCCCCCCCTTCGGGGATGAATACAGCTCACTATTGAAGGGGGTTTCTGTACGATATAGTTTCTCAAAAGTCGTGGCGCCCAGCAGGTTTTGAAATTGTACTGCGAAATGGATGATACGAATTTGCATTAGGCCACTTGTTAAAGTATTAAAGGGGATGCAGTACCATGTATCGTATTACAATTGCTTGACGAGGATTGCGAAATTCGGGCTGTCAGAAAATAGGATTATTGCACATTCTGAATAGCCTGAAGGAATTGGAATCGCTAAATGTCCGCTAAATGTGAGTTTTAGTGAATTTGAAGCTCGTGAATTGCGATTTGTTTAATAGAGGGTATTTGTGAGAATAGTATCCCGACAGTATGAATAAAATAAAATATTCCGATAAAACTAGATTTTTTTTTAAACTTAATCTTTTAATCTTTAATTTAGTTTAAAAACAGATATTCTCTGAATGTATACCAAGAAAAATATTTTAATACTATCATTGTAGAAGAGGTTATTTTGACCGTTACGTAACTTAAGTAGGCTTCAAAATTTTCATTGTCTGTTGAATTACCTTTATCTTCCTTGAATTTTACTAACTATTAATTCAGCATACATAAACAAAGTTTCGGCATTAAAAAATTATTTATTGTTTGATTGTATATATATATTTGTATATTTACAGCGAGCAGACATTTTGACAGCTCAGAAGAAAGACAGCATTTACCTCTATAGTTTGTTTTTATTAGCAAGTAGTAAATATTGCTTATAGTTGATGCAACTATTACACAGAAAATTTTAAAAAGGCACCGGGTCCCAACGCAGAGTAGTAGCGCGAGCTAGCCACAACATCGCCTGGGCTGCTCAGAAACATGAGAAATGTCGTAATTAGAATATTAATTTTCGGACTTGTGTGTTTAGTTTCAAGAACTCGGTATAAATTCTCATTAAGTAAAGGGGACAACATAAAGATCATTTTTACTAGCACAGAGAAAAGGAAATTTTTTAACGTGGGCAAGAGTGTAACTCGCGACCGTAGGTTTGACAATTGGCATGGAGTAGAACAGAACATAAGAAATTTAACACCATTTGTCTTGAAATTACCGCAAAGTACGGCGAAAGCGCCCCCCCGTACTTTTCTCGTGTATTTCGTTTGTTTTTAAAATACCGAATAAACGCCCTTAAGGTGGATTCTTACTGGCCGGAGACTTGCAGCGGCTAAGCGTACGGTCGTGGGTTCGATTCCTACTCATACTCTCTTTGTAAAAATTGCATTTCTCTGTGTTAGTAAAAACTTTCATTGTGACACAATAGATGACACGAATGAAATCGCGCCATATACCGGGGAAGTGTGACGTCAGAGCAATGCTATCCACTTTGCCTCGCAGAGGGACGTCATCGCGGCGTCTCAGCTGTACGGAACAGACAGTACGAATCCGGCTACATTTGAAGATAGAGGGGGTGCTTGAAGGGTATATTTTTTCTGATTTTTCCGTTAATCCGTCCCCATAGATCACGATTTTCCTTGCACATTGAGTGGGGGGGGGTCACCTTTCCGGTATGTTACGGTACCAAATATTTACAATAATTTCACTTAAAGAACCTTTAAATAACTCTTTAGTTGTTATTTATTCAATTTTAAAATTTTAATTGCTGTAATGTGTTACCATAACCTCTAAGCGTAGGCTTTTTAAGTAATACATGGTTAAGATGGTAGCCATGGCAGCTCGACGCCACCGGACTGATAACAGACTGGTTCGATTTCAGACTTAAACCATCAAACATTTAAAAGACCAACATGTACGTGGGATGCACGCCCACAAGAAATCCCCCGTTCCGAATGTCTGCGCTACATAGCAACTTCCAAAGGGTGGCAAAATTCAAAAGATTCCAGCCTTCTAATAAGGATCTAAATTGCGATGGTTAACCTACACCAAGAATGCAAAGACCATAGGTCATGTAACAGCGTGACACTGGAAATCTTCACCCGTAGGCATATAACTCAAAGATGGTGTGATTTATATACTAATTTTAATTTCCATAAATACATGAAAGCGCACAAGGGAGTTAAAAAGGGTGCCTTTTGAAGTTATGCCGATTTCAGAAGCAGTTGGAAGCTATTAGATTGGTTTTTTTTTTGTATTACTTTTTTCTCATAGTTATACATCTGATTTTGGTCTAGAAAGATCAAATTTTCCTTTTTTTATATTCTGCAGAACTTCCATCCGTTATTCATAAAGAGCAAAACTTCATTAAAATCCTTTGTATCATTGTGTTGCAGATCTGCAACATACCAAGTAAATCTGCATCAATTAATCGTAGTGTATTCAAAAGTACTTGAATGACTGTTTTTTTTCTAGAATAACGTTAGCATAAAATAATTTTTGTGATATTTAGTAATATTGCAACACCTATATTTCGTAGTTCAGCAGTCGCACGATTGAGTATTTTTGCACTTAAAGTGTTTTTTCGTAGGTCAAACGTAGAATAATGTTAATGAATTTTAAAAATGTGCTCAGCTTAAGCTGTTCACGAACACTTCAGTAGCACTTTGGTATACTACAGATATGTATTTTGAAGTAATGCACAAATAAAAATAAACGTTTTATGGAACTTTACAACAATTATTTGGTCAATAAATTTCACACGAATTGCAAAACTGGAGCTTATAATAAGTAGAAAGAAATAAAAGCTTTCCGTGTGTTTATAATCTGTTTCTGGACATTGCAGTTTAAAAAATTTAAGTTACTGAGATATAAAGGTTTAAAATTAAATTTCGTAAAATTGTGTATTTACATTTACAAGCGACATTGATAAAAATATCTGTTACTGAAATTCTAAAATATTGATCTTTTTTGTGATTAAAAATCCATTTTTATGAATCAAAATTATTTCTCTTATACTTTGCTCTTCCTATTAGGACATAAAAGCACATGAAACTATGAAAAGCTTAAAAAAAAGACAAAAGAGAAATACTTTTTTTCTTTTTCATTAGCGCTAACAAGACTGTTTTTTTACCCAGCTGTTAAATTCTTCATTGCGTGTTAAATTTGCAGCTGAAAGCATGCGTCATGAACTGACAGTCTAGTTATAACCATGAAAGATGCTTTAGCAACCAGATGAAAAATTGAGATTTATGACTAATTTTTCACAATGAATTGCTGTAAATAAGCGCTTTATTCTAACAACACAAAACAGACTAAATAGTATATCTAGAGCTAGATGTATTGTATTTTAAATAAAAGAAAGTGTAATAAAAATTTAGAAAACTCATTAAAATTCATAGATCATTTTTATATTGTTATCTTTGCACTATTTTCATTTATAGTAAAACTTCCTAATAGAAATAAAAACGTCAACAATTAATATCACGAAAGAGAAAGTTTCTACTTAAAAATAAAATACGCCTTGAGTTCATAATAATCATGAATACTATTTTAATTTTAATTTTAATTTTACATTCGCAAAATTTAAATACACAATAAGAATAATATTATATTTGAACAACTTTTATTGATTTTAAGAAATATTTTGAAGGAAGGATATACAAAATTATACAATAAATTTTATTTATTTTCATAAATGTGCAATTAAATGCATAAATAGTTATGCTTGTTGCGGTATTAAATAATATCAAATTTTGAAGTAAATAAATTAGAGGTTTTTACAGTTTGATGGTGATTCTATAAAGCGTCTATTGTTGCGTCGCTACCATATTCCCCCAAATAAAATATTTTCCAGGTATAGAATTAGATACAGTAGATGTATGTCTTCTAATACAACGTCCTATTTCTGAAAAACTAATATCCCCAATTTTCGAGGCATGAATTTGACCTTTTTTAATATCGGAAACCTTGGGTCTTTGGACTTCCCCATACTTTATCAAACATTCAAAAAAATTCAAAATCACGCTTTTCGGTCTAAATTTTCATCTGAATATGAATTAAAATTCCGCCAAAAGTCTTATAAGAATATTTCACTTTGCAGACGATAATATTAAATGAAGAAAGTGAAATAACAAACACAGTGATAATATTCGGTCGCCAAAAAAGTAATTGCGTTTTTACATGGAATTCAAACAAATAAATTTTCAATCATGAAACCATTCTTTAAGTTTGACCGTAGCTGAGTAACATTCATGCGTGTAGTCAGAAGAGTAGAGAGCAGTCTTTCACTCCTGCCAACATTTCACCTGTCTAAGAGAACCATCAAGGAAAATACTCAATAACAATTTCAAAATTGCTCAAGATTTTCAAAATCGTGAGCAGTCGTTTTGCAGTTTTCCTTTAAATCATGTGTACGAACCAAGGAACTTATGAACTCACGGGTCATTTGGACCACTGACTAAATATTCTAATTTCTACCCTTGATATTCTTACTACAAAAAACTTTAAGAGAGATGTAAAAAATATTTTCCTTGAAAATAATGTTTATTTCTTTTAACTCTCTTGAGCGAAATGAATGAAAGGCGAAAAGTTCGGAACCTACAAATAGCGTTTTTCAATTTGCAGAAAGTCTCTTAAAAATGCGCAAAAAATAATTCACAATATCTCGGGAAATTATCGTAGAAAATTGGTGAAAATTTATATACAGGGCAATTTGACGGTTTTCTTTCGTTTAATAAAGTCAAAATACAGTGTTATCATTGAAAAAAACGAAGATGATGCAGAATTAAATATGAAGACGGCCCCTTATGCAAATTAAATTAATAGCAAATTAAAGTGTGCGTTATTTGCAAACGAATGGTATATATAACTCTCCTGTATGACGAACGACGGCGAAATAAAGAGCAAGTGGGACATTTTTTTTTTCCGCAGCTGTACATTATCTGTGTGTTCCATCAGCCATTCGACCCATTTCTCACTCGGCTAATCTGCCAATTTATAAACCACCTCCAAATTATGCAACTGAAAAGGAAAATGCTGAAGATGTCACTAGACCTGGGACTACCTATGATCCAGATTTTGAGGTACACGATTTGAATGAACCCCGCAGATTAAATCAGACAAAATTCACTGATCAGATATTTTTAGCGAAATATGATATTTTGCATTATATTTATTAAACGGAACTTCATTTTTCTTCCGTATACCTTTGAGTCGATGGGTAAGCTGCTTTGTATCTTTCTCCAATGGGCTTCTGTACATCTTAAAAACATGAGCTAATAAATTAATTTCATTTACATATTCGTTTTTTGCGACCTAAAATTAGTAAGAATTGGCTACTTAGAACCAGGAAACAAACAAAAACTTTGTTTTTGTGCCTAGTGTAACTAAAAGTTTTGACTAACTTTTAAAAAATAAAATTTCGAGATTTTGCCTCATTAAATTAATCAAAAGACCTCACTGAAATAAAAGTACATGTTTTGGAAACATTGCTATGTACATCAACACAATTTGAATTCAATAATGAATGCCGAAGGAATTTAATCAACCATTCAAAACAGCAAAGGGCATAACATGCAATTAAATTTGACTTGTATGAGTCTATCCGACACGTTCATATTAACAAATTGTTAATAAACCTTAAAGTACAAATGACCAGATCTTCCAATTGTTTACGTTTCAACTAAAACTATGCTTAATAATTTAACAAGACATATTTGACGTATGTGTCAATAATTTTAAAAGTATTAATATTTGATGAATCCAAACGCTAAATAAATAGCATACGTTCATCGATTGCTTCTGCGGAATTACTGCCAGAATCCAATGTGAAATGAATCAATAATTGCAAAACAAGGAATTTGACAGATTGACATATAACCTTTTGTATTTAAAAACAAATCACTTTTTCGAAAAACGCAAGTTTTCAAAATAACTTTATTGGTAAACAGAAGTACAAGGCATTAGTTTTGAATTTGAAAAATGTTATATGAATAATTTGCATGTTAGGTCGTACGAAAGTAGGAATATTTTATTGTAGATTCTCAATGGAGTGTTCGAGTATCTAATCCATCCTGTGATCTTGCTTAGAAAGCAGCCTGATAGATTTCACACACCTTAATTTCAAAAATATACTCCCCCCCCTCTCTCCCCTCGAAATTTTTATGCATGCACTTACTGATATGATGCATTCTTACAATAAATCACTCAGTCATACGGCGAAAAGCCCTACCTCTGAGCCTCTGAGCGAAACACACTCTATGGGAAAAAAATGTGATATCGTAAATTGCCAGACAGGATTAAAAAAATAAGACGAAAAATAATATAAACACAAGCAGTATCATTTTCTTATTTTTTAGGATACCTATGCAATGTTTTGAATTGGTTCTTTATGCACCTATTGACTGCTCGTAGTTCGGAGTATGAAAATGTATTACTTGCAATCCTTACCAGTAATAGGCGAAGCAATTCGTGCGAAAAGTACAAGCAATAAACTTTTTTTCCTCATATTTTTAAACGACGACAGAGTGTCTAGGTCTGGAATATTCAAATGTGCATGCGTGGAAATATACTGGAATGTTGCTGTCCGCTTGATTGCATCCCATAAGTGTATCTTCATTTGTGTCATTAGTTTTCATTATAGAATTTTCGAATCTTTTCTTTTTCATTGAGGGTTCGTATAAAAAGAAATGAAACCTATTTTTTCTCACATGACTGTAAATTGCATTTCATTGGCTCTAGAAGATGTCAATTCAGAAGAAGTTGAACTCTAAATTCACCTGACGTCAGTTACATACGAGATTAGGCTCATTTCTTTGTATTTTAGCGAACTGCAATCTATGGGCTCAATCAAAGTGCTACAGAACAACACTTCTCCCTTGAAATCTGCGGCAAACTCATAAATTATCTGCCAACTAGAATCTTCGTCGTGACAAAAGTTCCGTGCATACTTGATGGCCAATGACTACTTGACCTCAAAAGGTATAGCAACGCTTCCTCAGACCACCGATCAAGTGGAACCCGATTTTCTCCTGTTATCCCGGTTGAAGAAAGCTCACAAAGGACACCGTCATGGGACCTTTGAAGAAGTTCAGGCAACTTCAACGCTCTGCTTGAAAGACATTCAGGAATAGAACATCTTCCAAGAATGAAATACTTTTTGTCATTGGTGTGTCTACATCCAAGACTACTATTCCGAAGAATTTTAATTGCTTGTACCTATATCTTCAACGCATTTTTTCCTGATTTAGGTCTTCATACTTTTTATATAAACCCCTTTTCTTAAAATGAATAAGTAAACCATAAAGATATTAAACACGTGAGGGCTGTCTAATAAATTTCTTTCATAATAAAATAAAGAATTGACGGCAAGGGATTCAGTCGCGTGTTTATTGTTCCTACCCGGTATGTGAGATCTCGAAGATTTACCGCAACTGAGAGATAAATAGTAGCTAGGCAAAACGAACAACCGATGATAAGCTCGGACGGCCAGGTTACTAAACTGCGATTATTCTAACCATTCTTCAATGACAGAACAGCTCATTGGAACTTCCTCTCTGGCATATGATTTAATGCGATTCACAGGAATCCAGACTTTTCCCTTATCTCACAATCGTAAATTTCGTCTGCAGTTGAAAACTGCGCTCAGCCGCTACTGAAAGTAACTTAATTAAAGTACAGCTCTTGTGCCATTAATAACCTGTTAAATTAGTATTCTTCCATTATTTTAGAATGCACAAAGCGACATAACTTTACTATAACGGTATATGAAAAATGTTTTTTCTCTGAAATTTGACAAGTATGTGCATAACCTCTGATACATATGCAGACACATAAGACTAGGACAGTCAATTATATTAGTGTTTAATATTATTTATATAGTTAAATCGTAGGATTTTCAGATGGTTCCCATTATCTTTTACTTGATTCTATAGTAGATTTTAGTTAATAATACGATGGGTTGTCGCCGATACATTGTTCCAAAAGAATAATTGTTCTGAAAATCATTTAGTCCGAATATCTGATAATAATAATAAGATAAAGGACTATAAAATTCATATACTTTATTTAAAAGGCATTTGATGGAAGATTAAATTTAAAACTACAATTTTTTGAATTCGAAGGGTCCTAGTTATACAAACAGATCAGAACTAGCACAATACAGGATGTCCGAAATTAAACAACTCTATTTTAAAGTAGTCTACAGAAAGTTATGAAATTTTGTGTAGGGCATAATAAATCAACGATATCATCTATAAAGGTTGCCATGTCTCGACAGTTTTCAATAAATCCAAACCATATCCACGTTTTAAAATCGTTTGGTGGTAAGCATAATAACACTGCATTTTAAAAATACCGAAATTATCAACAGCAAAAATTCTTAAGAATGCAAATAGCTCATGTTTCATCCATTTCGAGTCCTGCTACCTAATGAAGTTCATAGAAGTAGAAAGATGTTTTCATTACCAGGCCTATGATCGCGTAGCCAAATTTTGCAAGAATAAAAACAAATTGCCAGTCGCGCAAAATGCTCAGAAAGTCATCAGACCAATGACTATCATGAAGATAACTATAGATACATAAGCTGTCATCAGGAAAATCTTCACAAAAGAAAGAAACTCGCTATGACACTAATCACCCTGCTTACAGAAGAGGATGTTCAATTTTTAAAATGTACTTCAAACGTGTGCAGCAAGAAAACAAAAGGTAGTTTTTTATTCGTTGTTTCCTTTAAAATATATAGATTAAAATTTATAGGATTATTACAAGATGTTTATTATTATAATGACAAACCAATTTCAGTAGCATGTGATTCTTCCATACGAAAATCGTCTTTAATAATAAATTAAGAAATGACAGCATATAGCAGCAGCTTTTTCATCACTCTACTTCAGACTCCAATTCAGATTAATTAGTATTTATTATTGTCATCCCATTTTTATATTTTTATGACTTATTTTTGAAGATTTTTAAATTGTCACTTTACAGTATATACACTGCTCAAAAAATTAGGGGAGCCAGCGAAGAAGTTAAGAAAACCGCGCGAGACAGCCACGTATTGGCATAAAATGGATAGTACACGCGTATCAATGCTCAAGACAGTAAAAAGACGTAAAAAATTTGTAATTAAGCTTTAACTCTTCGAAAATATAGGAAAAACATGAAAAGATGATTTAAAGCAACAATTTGGTTACATGTAAACGATAAAAAAAGTATTGTTTAGAAATGATGCCTGTGTTCCAAGGGTGCGATGATGTTATCGATAAGACTTTGGGGAATACTGTTCCACTCTTCAAGAAGTGCAATCTCCAAGTCTCGGACAGTAAAAGGGGGCCTTGGTCTCGCAGCAATGCGTCGTCCGAGCATGTCCCAAACATGCTCGATTGGATTCAGGTCAGGAGAGCACGTTGGCCATTCCATACGCTGTATTGTTTCAGCTTCAAGCATGTTCTCCACAAGACGAGCTGTATGAGGTCTGGCATTATCATGCTGGAAAACAAAGGAATCTCCAATGGGTGCAGCGTAAGGTATGACATGAGGTCTCAGTATCTCGTCTGCATAACTTCACGCCGTCAAAGTACCATTCCGAATCATATGCAGGTCCGTACGTTCCCCTATGTTGAATCCACCACATACCATCCAACCAGCTCGTCTGTATTGTGACCTTTCACGAACGATTGAGGGGTTATTTAGAGTACCCCTTTTTATTTCATACCAGAACACGTAGGGTGTCACACACCAGGCTGAATCGGGACTCGTCTGTAAACAGCACTTGGCTCCAATCATGTTGCTCCCAATCTCGACGTTCAGCAGCCTATCTTCTTCGGGCCGCAGGGTGTCTTGAGGTCAATGGAAGGCAGACCATTGGCATACATGCATAGAGACTTGCCTGATGAAGCCTATTACGAACTGTTTGGCTGGACACCCTTCGTAGTGTTACCAAGAGCAACTGTCTTTGGAGCTGAGTAGCATTGTCTGTTCCGTTTCGACGAGCTGTTAACAATTTATACAGGTCATCAGTTGCAGTACTGGCCGACCTTATCCTGCTCGACGTCTAACATTCCCTGCGTCTCGGAATTGATTCCACAGCCTTGCAACGACACTTCTGACGACTCCAACAGCGTCCGCGACACTGCGTTGTGTTTTTCCGGATTCCATTCTGTCTATAATACGCCATGCCATGGAATCCTTTAAATCACGTTGTTGAGACATTTTCAAGTCACCTTTTCTAAAATAAGATAAAAAAATATCTGAGCAATCGAATTTCCAGTTAAGGCAGTGAAACAAACGTTTATGCAACATCCCGATTTCTGCCGTTATATTCTTTTTCTGGTTTTTGACGTCATGAACTTTGATTTGCTTATGAAGTTTTCTTCTTCTGTTTCCTACTAGGCTTCAAATTATGGATGATTTATTTTAAGTTACTTATCGGTGTAATTATTTGCGTAATTTCGTTAAAACCATCTGCTCCCCTAATTGTTTTGAGCAGTGTAGTTATTTTTATTCTATCAACTCTTTTTTTTCCAATCGCAATTTCTTTATTTAACATCAAAATTTCGGCCTTATTTTTTATTCCAGTTCAAAATTTATTATTCTGTTTTACGTCTCTCATAAATAACTGTATATTGACATGTATTATAGAGCAATGGTAGCTTCAAGCCAAGAAGGCAAAGCATAGTTCTAGAATTTGTATCTTGTAGGGTATAATAAAGGGATGTGAATTTGTTCGAGCGAATAAAAAATTAGTTCAAATGTTCGCCACCAGGAAACTTTTTTAAATGAATTAGATATTTAGCGTATATTTATGATACATCACAAATATTATTACAACAAAACATGTTCAATATGACGGCCATCATTGTCAGCTACCATATGGAATCGTAAGAGAGCATGTTCCACAGCTGACAGCAGAATGTTCGGGGAAATGTAAGGAACATGACTCTTACATGCTGTCTTTAAGATCAGGTAAAGTTCTTGGATTATCACGACTTACCAAATGTTTACTCCAAAACCCAAAAGTCGCATGGATTGAGGTCTGGGGACCAGGGAGCCATAAATAAGGAAAGTAGACCCCCGGTGACGAATATATGAACTATTTACCATACTTTTATTACTATGTCCCATACAAATTTTCTTACTTTTTTCAACAATGGTTTCGTCAGTAGACAACTTTAAAATAGGGTCGTTTAATTTCGGACAACCGGTGCATGAAACAATTTTACATATTCTACCCGAAATTTTTCACATTAGAATTTGATAAATAATAAAATATGCATTAATAGGAACATTTACTAGGTGGGGTTAGGTCATAAAAAATGTTTACTGTCCCCAGGTGATGTTTCCTCTAAGCTATAGTTGAAAACTGTACCATTTTTTGTCAATTTCGCACAAAAGAAATTTTATAGTTAGTACATGTATATTTCTCGGCAGTGAGAACCGTAGAGCAAGTTTATGGACTGTTTGAAAAAATAGGTGTAAATTATATAGATAGCTTTTGACCAATCATCTTACTATGCACTACATATAAAGAATTGTACAACATATTTTTCCCGTGATAAAAACTGAACGATATATCTGAAGAATACACGATAGTTATAATAGTGTGTACAATGAACCTATCTGAGCAAATACATTTGTAGATGCGAAGCTAGAACTGCGTTACTAATTAGAACACGCAATAAGCTGCCGGGTTAGGATTCTATTTGGTAACATTAAGACTGAGATACGTTCAATAGTGTCAAGTTTGAAATGCACTGATATATTCCCTCCAAGTCTCAAAATCGAATTGGGCT
Organism: Cheiracanthium punctorium; assembly: GCA_038373885.1. NCBI lineage: Eukaryota > Metazoa > Arthropoda > Arachnida > Araneae > Cheiracanthiidae > Cheiracanthium > Cheiracanthium punctorium. The sequence goes on along the minus strand of JAWZYV010014373.1, from coordinate 248,698 downwards.
ATGCAAAATTTGTCCAAATATGTAGCATGTGTCTAAATATTGTGCCGAGGGATTCTGAAAGCGAAGGCGTAACTTTTGGGGGATAATGATTTAATTTATATAACAATTTGGAAGTAGGAAGTGGCATCTCCATGTAGCTGCTAATAATCATTTTGGTATAATAGTGAACTTTTTAAACATGAATTGTCAAAAACTAATGGATATTTCACTGAAAGCACTTGACTAAAATTTAGTATCAACAGGACTGATTATTAAAGTTGGGATTATATACTGATTACATGAGTGATAATTAGAGTGATTATAAACAAGTAAATGAAAACGACGGTTTGGACACTACATTGCAAATATGATAATGAATCTTTATTATGTGCCCAAGCTTCACTAAAAATTTTGCAATTTTTTTCGATTTACCCTAGATAAATGAATGTAAGTGACATTTCGGAATTATTATTTTTATAATATTACTACAATAAATAAATATTAAAAATATGCAATGCCACAGAGACAAATCTGAAAAAAAAAGTCATGGAAAGGTGACTTACTATGAAAAATAATTATGAAGGTGGAATTTCTTAAATTAGTTCCGGAATTTATACGCAGGCGGCTTTTTATTGTAATGTGGCCTTTGTCAATCAAAAGCCACATTTATTTTTGTATCAAAAATTTGTATAACTGCTGTAACTTATTTTTTTCACATAACACCTTATTTTCCAGTTTATTAGTAAAATTTATCGCTGCTACATACTAGAATCATACTGAACTGCAGTTAAGATACTAACTGCAACTGTATAGTAATGCTGCAATCACATTGGAGTTGCAGTAGACTGAATTTACATTCCGAAAATATGTAAACTTTAGTTTTCGAATATGATACTGTTGAAAATTGTTTAGGGAAATACAATTAGATACTGTCTTTTGGATTTGCTACATGTTCAGCCTAATGAACTTTAAAGAGAGATTTGCCAACGTAATTAGAAATTGAATTCTTTTTGCCAATTGTAGTTCATATTTGTTTTTTGCAAAACATAAAAACAGTTTAGAGAATATAGAAGTCATTAAAAACATGCTGGGATTTACGAACTTAATGAGCAGAAATATTTTATTTTTTAAATTTACTGTTATTTTCTACTTTAGCACAGAAACATTCATCATTAAAAGTTAATTTTTCATCAACCTGTTAAATGTGTTTTATCTACGTGTGTTACTACTATATTGCTCGTTTGTAAAAATATCCATTTACAAAAGCAAATACTTATTAAATTAGATATGCACAAGGCTTCATCATAAAATGCAGTTCAGTAATTCAAAAAGTGCACATGAATGGCAGTATCACACGAAACTATTTACAAATATATACATAAAAAATAAAAATAAGATGCTCAATGCACAGAACTGCTTACTAGGAGTTTCGTTCTTAAATTTTAAAAGTTTACTGAAGGTAAAGAACTGCATTATAAGCAAAAACTTTTAAAGTTGAGCATTTTCCTACAGCATACCATCTTTGGAAGAATGTAGTTTCTAAAGGAGGTGAAAATAATTACCTCGCACCTTTTCGCACTTTCTTGTGGACTATCGTGTGAGAACTTCTTTATTTTGTTGAGCAGAACGTAAAAAAAAAAAGTGAACAGTTTTAACCAGTAAAAGAATTAACGCTCGAGTTTAATAGATGGGTAAAGTTTGCTGTGTCTTCCGTAACACATATACTTACTAATTGCTAAAATTCAAACTGAACTAAATTTAAAAAGTGCAAAAGACCATAATGCAAAACTTTATTTTAAAAATAAGCGAAGAGTTTAATTTTACTGACGTGCTTGTGCGCTATTAAATTCCTATAAGAGCAGAATTTATTCAGAAAGATAGGCATGATGTTACTGAAATTACTATATCTTCACACGACTGAGGACTACTGCTCACGAAGTAAAATGTTGGTATTTTGTTTATTATTTCAATTTTGTTTAGTGAAAGTTATAAGGGATGTGCTAAGTTAAATATATATTAATGCATGTTTTATACAAGTGCAGAATGTAAGAAAAGAAAAGTAGTTAAAATATAAAATTACTCTCATAACAATAGTATTATAATTTTTGTGATGGGATTTTTTGTGATGAAGTAAAATCTTTAAAATCTCATCCTGAGAAGAAGCAGAATCTCAACATAAACAGTTTTTATTTGTGAAAGGATTAATATTAAAATTACCGTAACTTCTAAATAATACATCAGTAATATTTAAACAGATTTAGAAAGCACAATCATAAAGATTTAATCCTTAAAAAAAATCAATTTTTTTCTCAAAAATTTCATTGTAAAGGTAGGCAGGAGTCTTTTGTCAAAAGTAAAATTCTGTGTTAATGTTTTGATGGTTTAACAATCTTATTTTATCTGAATTTCTAAAGAAGGGAAGGCATCGACAGACTCCTGCCTATAAAGGGAATGTAAAATGGAATTATATTATTTCAGGCGTAAGGCTAATGTTACTCCTGAAACTGTACCTCATTTATGAGGGATTTAAATTCATGGATTAAGGTCTGGCCAATTCAGAAATGTCTTACGAGGTTTGGACCCTGTCTTAAAATTAGCATGAATTATCAGGGGAAAGGAAGGATAAAGTTGGAGATTTAGCCCTAAATCTTGATGTAGCTTAGAGATTAATACAAATTAGCCTTATTCAGTAGGGCACTTTCAGAATATCCTTATAAATAAAAATGAAATTCTGTTTGTTTGTTTGTTTGTTTGTGGATTTGAGTTGTATACAAATCCACAAAAATGGACCTATCAGCCTGAAAGTTTGCACAGATATGTAAAATAATATAGAATAAATGATAGTCCACTTTAAAACTTTGAAAGTCCACCCGTTCCCGGAATTTAAGAGATTTTTTATGTTCTCCACGCAAAAAGCTTTCCGTAATTGTAACCCCTGTAGTGAAAAAAGTGTGAAATAAGGATCGTGGTTGCCATGTGTGGCGATTTTGCTGAATAAAATGTTTTAAATTCTCAAAGTAAAAATAAAAGAATAATAATGATTTTTTTTGTTAGTTTATATTCGTAAGGTTATATTTTTTTTAATTATAATATCGTGTGCATGGGAAATCGGAGCAGGAATGAAATGTTTTATACGCAAAACAATAAGAATTGAAGATTTCCGAGGCTAATATGTTAAAATTTTTTAGTTTGGCGAAAAAATAAAATGGCTCAAATGCCGAGACAGTGAGTTCTAGCGGTTTGCACAGTTTCCGGCTTGGCGCAATTTACTGAGAGCTTAAGGAAACGGATTTTTGAAAACAAGTGCAAAGGTTTTATTAGAATATAGCGTTAAATTTTAATGATCCGTGCGGAAATAATGCAGTTATTAAGGGATTTCAAGCGATCTATCTTCAGCATTCTCGCCAATTGAATGCATTGATTTAAATTGGGGGAATTCCGCCAAATTTCAGATAATTGAAATCTTCGCATATAGTACATCGGAGTAACGATGAATAAAACACGTTATATAGTTGATAATTTAAAAAATGCGGCTGTATTAAGGGATTCCACTTTTCAAATAAATGCCTGGCGGTCGAACCATTTCCCATTTTGATTGCTGCTAAGTCAATGCTTCGAATGATTCCCTGAAAAAACTCTTGCAAAATGGTGTATGTTGGCACTTTTGCGAGGCTTAGATTTGAAACTGGATTTTATTTGAGACTGGTATCTATATTAATAAAACAATGTGTGTAAACTGTTAGTTTGTTTGTCTGTGTCTCGCGTAGCTCGCAAACGGGTGATCGTAGACCTACCAAATTTTGAACGGAAATTCTCCATGACAGGTCCCGACACACCTCGAAGCGATTTTTTCAAAATTCGAACTATTTTAGGAAATATCGATAAAAACGTATCGCAAAAGGCTAATTTTTGCTTTCCGCCATTTCGTAATTGTAACCTCACAGTGCATTATGCGACGATTAAGCTTATCTAGGTTGCCACATTCGGCAGCTCATTAAATGATTCAGACTCTTGAAGTAAAAATAAAAGAATAACGATTTTTTTTATTTTGTCTAGATTATTTGTAAGGTTGTTTTTAAATTAAAATATCGTGTGCATGTGAAATCAGAGCGGGAATGAAATGATTTATACTCAAAAGAAAAATGGAATTTGGAAATTTTCCGAAAATAAATGTGCAACTTTTTAATTGGGCGAAAAATAAAAGGGGTTGATGTGCGATTTTGAGGAGGATTCTAACGCTTGGCGCTATTTATCGTAATTTAATCGTCTGCTATTTGGGTTATGAATACACCTGCGTATAAGTTTTTGAAATTTTCATTCAGTTGGAATTGTGCATTTTTCTGAGCAGCTTTTCTGCATCTAATGTATTACATCCAGAAAAAAGGATGTTAGAAATATCAATTTTAATTTTGTTTAATCACACTCATGAATAATGATACACTTTCCAACTTAATGAAAGAAGGAACGAAAATAGGGAAGACCCATGGATTATAACTCTTTTTATATATAGCACTTTAGTGCGTATCTAAAAATCTGAAAGTGTGTCAGATTTTCTATGATTCTAGCGCTTGCGCAATTTAATGAGAGGGTATTTTTAAAAACAAGCGTAGGTTATCTTATAAAAAAAAATGAAATTCTGTTTGTCAATTTGAAGAATTGGGTAGTATACAATTCCACAAAAATGGACCTGTCAGCCTGAAATTTTACACAGATATGTAAAATAATATAGAATAAATGATAGTCCACTTTAAAACTTTGAAAGTCCACCCGTTCCCGGAATTTAAGAGATTTTTTATGTTCTCCACATAGAAAGCTTTACGTAATTGTAACCCCTGTAGTGAAAAAAGTGTGTGAAATAAGCATCTTGGTTGCCATGTGTGGCGATTTTGCCGAATAAAATGTTTTAAATTCTTAAAGTAAAAATAAAAGAATAATAATGATTTTTTTAGTTTATATTTGTAAGGTTATTTTTTTAATTATAATATCGTGTGCGCATAAGAAATGAGAGCAGGAATGAAATGTTTTATACTCAAAACAATGAGGATCGAAGATATGAGACTAATATGTAATTTTTTTTAGTTTGGCGAAAAATCAAATGGCTGATAGGCCGATTTTTAGAAAATGAGTTCTAGCGGTTTGCACAGTTTTAGGCTTTTTGGCGCAATTTACTGAGAGCTTAAGGGAATAGCATTTTTGAAAACAAGTGTATAGGTTTTCTTAGAATACAGCATTAAATTTTAACTATCCGTGAAGAAATAATGCAGTTATTAGGGCATTTCAAGCGATGTAGCTTCAGAATTCTCGCCAATTGAGTACATTGATTTAACTTGGGGGAAATCCGCCAAATTTCAGAAAAATGAAATCTTCGCATTTAGTACATCGAGGTAACGATGAATAAAACATGTTATAGTTGATAATTTAAAAAATGCGGCTGTATTAAGGGATTCCACTTTTCAAATAAATGTGGCGGTCTAACCATTTCCCATTTTGATTGCTGCTAAGTCAATGCTTCGAATGATTCCCTGAAAAAACTCTTGCAAAATGGCGTATGCTGGCACTTTGGCGAGGCTTAGATTTGAAACTGGATTTTACTTGAGACTGGTATATACGTATAATAAGACTGGTTATAGATAAAAATGAATGTTGGTATGTGTGTAGGAGGTTGAAAAACTCCAGCACCGTTTCACCGATCACCATGAAATTTGGTTCACCTAAGTCTTTTATCATGGAGAAGCTTTTTATGCTATCCGTTTTCCTCTAACTTTCCACTAGGTGGCGCAGCAGAACGTCGAATTCTATTCCGTTTAGCCGTTTGCTATGCAAATATCGTCCAACCAATTTCGATGAAATTTGGTACACGCGAATATTAGAACACGGAGAATATTTTTCACTATCCATTTGCTGTAACTTACCGCTAAATAGTGCTGCAACGCATCAACTTCTATACCGTTCGACTGATAGGCATAAAATTTTTTATACTTACACATTTGAGAACGAAGAATATATTCTAACTGTGTTACTTTTGATGTTACTCACCACTAGATGGAACTGCAATGCATTATTATTTTAACTCGCCACTAGATGACGCTGCAGCAGGCCAAATTTTTGACCATTCAAACGGTGGCTATGAAAATCAGTATACATAGCTATTTGAACAATGAGAATATTTTGGCGTTATCCATTTTGCTGTAACTCGCCACTTGACGGCGCTGTAGCAAATCATTATTTTATTGAACCACAAGATGGCCCTGCAGTGTATCAGTTCTTGACTGTGCGAATGATCGCTATGAAAATAGGTATACATAGATATTTGAACACGGGGAAGAGTTTGGCATGAGCCATTTTCCTATAACTTGATACTAGATGTCGCGTCAACACATGAACTTCAGGACCATTCAGCCGATCGTCATGAAAATTCGTATACATCGATATCTGAATGCGAAGAATATTTTCGCCGTATCCGTTTTGCTAAAACTCGCCACTAGATTGCGCTACGCCGCATCGCCTTCTGCACCGTAAAAACGATTGCCTTGAAATTCAGTATGCATGATTATTGAACACAATATAACGCGATATCCATTTTGCTATATATCTTTATTACAATAAATATTAATATCAAAAAGTCCATTCATTCCCGTGCGAAGAACGGGTACTTCAGCTAGTGTTTAATAAAACTTACTCTTGGAAGTTCAAAATTTTCTTACTAAACTTTTAATTTTCTCATGTTGCATAATAAAGAATCTAAACAATTTTTATCATCATTTGAAGGTTTTTTATTTCTTTTCGGATAACGCTTTTAAACTGTTTAGATGGATTTGGCTACATTAGTTTAATTCAGAAAATTTTATATTGATTCTCCCATTTGCCTTTACTGTTGTACATTCTGCTTAAAATACTAATTTTAAACATACGCGTACAGGGTGTTTCAAAATAAGAAGATCAGACTCCTAGGAAGGGGTAGGTTACACCAAGAATTTCAGAATCACATACCAATCTGGGGTCGGAAACGTCGTCTTCATATACTGTTAATAATCACTTTAGACGAAGTGCTAAAGTGTGCATCTAATTTTTAACCAAGTTTTATAAACAATGGGCTCTTCTCCGACAAGTTTGTCAATGTAACGGAAAAATAATAATTCTGAATTAACGATTTTTATCAAATGCGATCTGTGATGGTTGCATCAGTGTTTGAAAAACCGTGGTCGGAAAGTTCACTGAAACTTTAACTCTTTTCTAAAGTGATAGTAATGGGTACATGAAGTGGCACATACACAAGTCTGACCTCACATCGCTTTGTGATTCTGAACTATCTTGGTGTAACCTACCCCTCCTTAGAAGTTCGTTCCTCTAATTTTAAAGCTACCCGTATAGCTTTTCATATGTGCAAAGCTCCGTACTAAAGGCTTATAATTTGAATGCGTATGGTGTTATGCTTGCAAAAGTTTTGATAGCATGGTTTTTAAAAATATACTTTAGTAAGTTTAGTAATTAATGTATGCTTTAATGTTTCAATTTTGATGAATACATTATGAAAAACATACTTAAAGCCCAGAGCATTTACCTTTATAATTATGACTTCTTGCAAAAATCTGCTTCAACAATTTTGATAATTAAAGAAAAGTTTCTTCCCTTTAATATATTTTATAAAGATTTCAGACATAAAAAAATGTATATTTATATGATTCACGTACACACTTTCTTGGTAGTATTATTATTAAAGAACAGTTTATAAAATTTGCATTTACTACATTCTGCTAGAATTTTCAATCTAAAAGTCACTTTTTCGTTACAACACACAAAAATGCAGTCTGAAGCAACAATTTCAAAGTTAATAAAAACTATTTGATTAAATTACACAGTTATTTTAAAATAACTAAAAATGTTCTATCTTATTGTAATAATTAAAATTTTTAATTGCGCTGAGTATGTTTTAACTGTATATAATTCCGTTCAACTTTAAGAATGAAAAATATTTTATAAAATCCTGTTTCAAATAGGGTTTTTTTTCGAAACAATATTCATATACACGCTTTTCCCTTCTAGTTAAAAAAGACTGCTAATACCAGCTGCTTTCTACAAACCAATTTAAAACTGGAGTGAAGAAAAAAATATACACAATAGAATAAAAGGGAAATTTTAACAATTTTTTTTCCGCTTTCGTTTCTTTTACTTGTTAGCATATCATGAATTTCATGTGTTTTAGTGAAAAAAAAAGAAAGAAAGAAGTAATGTTAACTTATATTTCACTTTTTAAATATTTCAGCTCTTTTTGCAAACAATTTTTATGTCACGTGTTCCGAAATAATTAGCAAAAATAAGATTGAAGAAAATAATTATCATGCACAGCACTGCGTGTAAAAGTATTTTTTTTAATAAATTAAATATAATCCTCATTAAATTAGTTTTTGTAAGTTATGAAGGAAGAAACTAATACTTTTACATAGTAAAGCTGTAGATAGCTTACTAATAGTGACAAAATAGCTAATATTTTGCATGGAAAATTTACGCCAAAATATTACGGGGGCCGGACTGTAATGTCGTTTTCTTGTTCTTGAATATTTAGCCTGGCCAAAAACTAGGAAACTAGTAATATGAAATTCGGTATACGCGTGTGTTTTTTAACATAGTAATGTAAGTTTTTATGTGTGTAAATCAGTGTAAGTTTTTTTTTAATTCCTATTAAAATGTTTGGAAGTGATACATAAAAATATATTTATGAATGACTGAATATGATAAAATGATTATAGGAAATTGCAATCCTCTAAAACAATCTTAGGCTTTGATACATTTAACAAGCAACTCAGCGACATTCAGCTATTCAAAATTCTTATCCATATAATTACGAACTCGCCAGATACGTCCTCTCCTCGGCACTCACATAATCCCCACCTTTCATTAATTTTATAACCAAAACATTTAAAATCATAAGCAGAATACGTCATTTCGGTCAAGCAGTGCACGCTTTCTATACACCACGGACTTGCTACACGGCTTGGAGATAACTTCGCAGCTGGGGACTGTGGAGAGTTCAGCGCACAGCCCTCCACATAAAGCTCTGAACCAAAAGGTTATTATTAAAATGGGGATTCAGTCTTTTCCTAATTGCGAAGCTATCTCATGGATTAATGAATTACATTAGCTCAAAGCGTAACAAATGGACGCTTGCGGTCCCTGTGGAACGTACGTCGCACGAAATGCAATCATTTGTGGATGAACAAACATGGACTTATACCTTGTATCAGCTTAGAGAATCAAGAAATTATTATAATTGATATGTTAACAACTTAATATAGGCATGGCGGATACGGCAGTTGTCTTATCTGTAAAGCTGCTGCATATGACAAGCTATTAATACTTCCTTGTTAGATGAAAGTGAAGCTATTGTATTAAATGCATATGCGTATCGAAATAACTTCAAATAAAGCATTAATAATTACTTACTATATGAACTATTTTAAATATTAAATCGTGTTTCGCAAAAAATATAGTCATTTCCTGTTTTCGAAAATCTTTGATACTAGAAAAGATTTTGAATCTACCTCCTATGGTGTGAATAAAATCATTTTCCAATGTAAATTTTTGAAAGTACAAAAAACAACTTGGTAGGTTTTTATATTAAGCAAATGAATCAAAAACAAATTCATTCATTTAAGTACATTTTTTATCGGTCCAACTTTTATTTGGATAAATACGACAATATGTAAAGTTATGTATTCCCTGGTGTAAATTGTTAAATATATATAAAACTACTGAACAAAAAAATGAACCCCGAATTTAAAACACGTTTCAGCGTTGAATTCATTTCAAATCAATTCTATGGTATAATAACTTAGTGTGCACAGAGCTCTGAACTGGAAGACGGAAGGTGTCTAGTTTAAACGCAGGTCGCACCCGCCGACCTAGCCGTCCGGAGTTTTCCTTGATTTTCTCCAGAACTTAGGGTAAATACGGGTTAGGATACCTTAGAAATACTCCCACGGAGGGCCTGCCCCTTCCCCCCGGCCTAGATCCCTAGTGTAGATAATCGCCCATAATCTCGCAAATAAATCAAGTAACTATAATGTAATTTACACTCAAAACGCAATGAAAAGTAACTCGAAATCCAAAGTTATTTCCAAAAACAAAGCACCTTCCTTCCAATTGCAATAAACTTTCTAGACAGCAATGAGTAAATTAATTCTCGTTTGAATAAATTTAAATATTATGTAAAAATTGTGGAAACATTCTCTAACATTCCTTTAAATATTAATTTAAATGTTGAATGTTTAAGCAGATGGTACAGAAATGTACACATGAAACATTTACATAACAGACGTGAAAGTTCTATAAAATTCAACTCACACCAGAAAGAGATGTAATATTCAAATATTCATTTACCTGTAAAGGAAAAGAATAATAGTTAAAACACTTCATATATATAAACACTGAGTGTTTCATAAAACGACAGTAATTAATGTTTACAACTGAAACGGATTAATTCAAAAGTAACCGTTAAAAATGCAATGTTTCATTAAACACTTAAAAATCAAATTATGAACTGATGAAAAAATTAATTACATAAAAATACACAAACAATCAAAAGGAATCTGAAAAATTTTTCATTTATGTAAATTATTTGATTTATAAAAATCTTACTGAAGTTTGTAAAATATTAAATTTGATAAAGAATGATAATAAAGATCATACCAAAGAAAATAATTATAATATAGTTTCTATGCATAAGTTTTCATTTATCATTCATCTCTTATACATTTTAAGTAAAATCTTATTTATATATTAACAAGTAAAACAAATTATAGTGAATTCAAATATTGACACCACTTTATTGAAAAATTATTTTAAAATCCATTTTTTTTCTAAAAATAATCGTTCTCGTGGAACTTGCTTTGCATGCTCATATAATAAAAAACTTCGATGTCTACTTATGACTCACAGTTATTTACATTTCGTTTCATTTTATTACTAGGAGTGTTAAAATATAAGTTACGCTCATATAATGTAGGTTAAAAAACACTTTATTGAAAAGTGCAGTACAATACAACATTACAGACGTACACTTCACTATTTTTCTACACTATCTCCTTTTCTCTACAGGCATTTGTCGGAACGTTGCACTAGTTGTTTTGTGCCCTAACGATAGAAAATTGTTCCTTTGTCTTAAAGCTACCTTAGAACAGCGGTCTTAGCCTCATCATTGTTGGAAAATTGACTTCCACCAAAATCCTCTGAGTTGGCTGAACACGTAAAAGTCAAAAACAACCAGACCAGGACTGTAAGGCGAATGTTTCAAGCCTTCCATGCAAAACAGTGAATACAAACTGCGTGTTGCGGTGTTTTTTATTTCTCGTGCAGGACTACAACGAGTTTGCTTAAATTTTCAATTCCTTCTTTTTTATAGCTTTATACAAACCTCCTAGTGCTTCATAGTTCAATTCAAAATTAATGGTGTTTCCCTTCCTCATAAATAACACTTTAGCAATCTGAATAAGTCAGCTTTAAATACTGATGAAGGAAGCGTTTTGCCTACAAAAAGCAAACTGCTTCGTATACTTCACCTTCGGAGAAAGATTGCAGCTCATATGACGAACCTCTCCCCCAGTACTATGCAGCAACGTTTGCCACTGTCTAAGTTATTACTATGCTTTAGGGATTGTAGTCCAATTTTCTGCAAGTGATTTTAGGGATTAACTGCAAGAAAGTCAGGACATACAAAATCCCACATTTTACGAAAAAAAAAGTGTCTGGTTTATTTTGCTTTAAAATAAAAATTGATATCTGTAGAAATTCGATAAAACCTAAGAGTCAGTACAAGAATTGCTACGTAATGTGAATATTAAGATTTTGACACAGTAATTCTTAGATGCTTTTTAGCTAGACATCTTATTCTCTAAGGCATTTGGTCAGAGGTTTCATACCTTGACATAATGCACTACAACTACAGACTGCCAGCCCTTTGCATCAAGTACTTGTATGGAAGGAATGGCTTATTTGGTGGTTGGTAGAGTACTCAAGAGGAGCCTCACTATCCCCATAAGCTCATAAATTTAAGAAGCGTACAAAAAATGCCCAAACTGCTTTGAGCTGCTTTTAGTTTAAGGAGGTCCTTTACATGTCATGTATTTTTATATAACATCATCATCTCTATCGAGAGCAAAATACAGAAAATGCATCAACATTTCAATGAATCATCGAAAGAAAAATAACTCAGTAAGTAAGATTTCAGAAGGTTCATAGATTCCACCTTTCTTCATCAGAAAAATGACCAATAAATGCATAATTTACATTTTTAAAAATGCATTGTTTTAGTGATTTTGCTGAAAGAAAACGAAAGTTGGACTGAGGGTCCACCAACCAGAAATGCACGTACAATATTTTTTCTGGTAGTTATTGTTTGAAGAATTTGTTCTTAACAATAACTTATAGGATTTTTTTTAAATTAGAATAATATACCATGAATACAAATTACAGTCACCAGACATTAGCAACCTCATTATGACAAAAGCATATCTCTAATAGCGGAAATCCCCTTTTTAAGTCTATGCAATCAATAACTTCGAAATAAAAACAATTCGGAGCACGTGGCATATTAATGAAGATTTAAAAAGACGTCCCAGCCCCCCCAAAACCACGGGGCATACATTATGCCTCTGTACGATATTCATTCGCATTTTTAGCGGAGCAGAAAACCCCCCTGTAAACGCGCATTACTTAGCTGGATCCATGCCCACAGTTTATTGATTGCCTCTGCCCCGTCTGATGACAAACTGCATTAGAGACAGTGTTAAATTTTCTGCCGCTTCTTTGACGTATTTTTACGGGAGAAGCAGCTGCGCTAGGCAAAAACTTCTGAAATGTTTCAAAAAGTCGAAGGTGAGCGGCTTATAGTAACAGAGTTATCCGCACCGTAGTTCAAAAGGAATGAAATTAGGGAAATAAGAAGTTTTTTTTTCTTTGCTTTTTCTTCTTCTTTCAGTTTCACAGTGGAAGATAAAAGGAAGTTGTTGATATCGTTTTCAAGCTTAAGTTTATAAATTAAAGAAACTGAAAGTTTTCCTTTGTTTTTAGAGTATTCTTTCAGCGACTATACTTTATATGAATATTCTTTTGTTTGCATTTATAGGACTGGAAGTCAAAGCACGTTGTAGAGGCAATTACAACTAGCACCGGAAAAAACATTTGACGAAAATATGCCTAGACACAATATATTTAATCTTCGTCCACCTAAAATTAATAACTTTATTACTTGCACTGCTTTACAAGTGCTTTACTACAATAAATCAAATAAATATAAAATAGTATTTACTGCTGGTAGAAAGAGTCCACCCTTCTTCAACTGAAAAAGTGCGTTGCTTCATTTTTTCAATTTTTGTTTGTGCGGTAGAAGGAATTATTTGCAACTGAAGAAGGGTAGACAGTTCTGTACCAATTTAAATGGTCCGTTCTAATTTATATTTAAGTCTGTTATTTACAGAGTTCTTTTTCGGTTTTACTCTACAGCTTTTCGAAAAATCTTTATAGATTATGTAAGCATTTCAGATACCATGTGGGAAAAAAATGCAATGCGCGTCTATTATTTATTTATTTTTACTAGATAGAAAGGATAAACACAAAGTGTTTTATAGAAGCCGCACTCCGAAAGATAATTAAACATTTTTTTTTTTCAATCCTTGTTTTAAATAGGAATGAAGGACGACCCCAACAACACGAGCTATGTATGGTGAAGAAGATTAAGGTTTCAAGGAATATGTTTGTCGGGTGGTAGGAGTCTAGTAATTTTACCCATTCTGAACAGAATGCCTGAGGGGCGTAGCCAGAAATTTTTCATGGGGGGGGTTACGACTACTACAACTCATATGTTTACGTGTGTGTGATAATGTAGTGGAATATACATTTTGTATGGCAAAAAATTCCCCTAACTCCCCCTTGTCTACGTCCCTGCCTGATATAATTTATAACTTTTGAAATATATATATACATTCATACATGCGTACATAATGTCCGTTTTCCAATGGAGGTGCCCCAATAAATTAGATCCATACAGAACTGTGACGTCAAAATATAAATTCATGTGACAAAATCTGAACAGATGTTGTGGTGCCGAGCAAATGGACGTCAGGGACAATGTTTTTTGACAACACATGGTAACCATCATGGGCATCTCTGCATTACAGTGCGCCGTCACTCTGAAACATCACATGCTCGACACGAATAGACGTCGCAGAAGGCTTTTGCATCCACATTATACTTGTGAGGTGAAGAGACTTGCTAACATGCGACTTCTTCAAGCTGTCACTGCCAACATGATCGCTGTATGGGGATTATTCTACTCAGAAATGAGTTGATATGCGCAAATGGGTACATGATGAAGTTCCATATGACGCCCCCTTAGTGTTTTATGAAGTGGCCTATTTTCGATTTTAATTTTTCTATTTCATTTTAACTTTTTTTAAAGGTATAATAGAGTTTTCTGTAAATTCATTTTACTTTCCCATTAAAAGCGAAAAAAGAATGTTGCTGAACTTGTTCTCACTTCCATTTGGATAAAATCACAACAGGTGTAAATGTTCGGAAGGTTCACGTACACAAAATCGGACTTGAACTTTATTAGGGTGACCATGTTGCGCCATTTCGATGCAGCTGGTTAATTTTTAAGAGTCAAATAAAAACAGAACTACTGCAATACAGCATCCTATTTTAATTTTTTTCCTGGAGAAATAGTTCATGTTTTCTTTACAACAACATTTAACAGTTATTGTGTGCTTAGTATCTAAATATTTGGTTTTCAATATTCAAAGCTCCTCAAAATTTGAGAACACTTGGTCAGCATATCTATATTCGTATTTGCATTCACATGTATACACATATACCTGTGCACATTATGGTGGCTGAAGGAAGCATATTAATACATTTACGCAGCATCTGACAGTTTTACTGAAGTCTTCATAATTTTACGGTGCCTTCTTGCAAGCATGGCATAATTATTTAAACTCGAATTCCATATAGCAAGTGATTTCAAGAAATCCACTTATTAAAGATGAACAAATAGGTTTGATAGTAATTTTAGCAGATGTTAGCTTAAGAAATAAAATACATATAAAAACCTTGAATAATATATTAAAGACTACGTCGACATTTTCATTGGGCATGTAACTGCAACGCACGAATGCACACCGTTAACTCATTTCCATTTTGAAAGTAGACATTTTTTCCTACAATTTGAAACTTAAATCAACTTCAGTCGTCATGCACATATCTGTAATGAATAATTATCTAAAAGCTTAATACTATGTTATGCTTAGAATGTAGTTTTGTAATGCACGTATTAAAATTATGTTACAGGTGTACATAGTGCTTTTTAAACCTATTTACAAGTGTATTATCAAAAAATGTAAAGACAATTATAGTGTATTTTAGCATTTAATGTACATAAAATATGCAATATTTCTCCTGTGACTCAGAGAAATGAAGCAAGGAAGCTTTCATCCTCTTGAATGGACAGAAGTGGTGTGTTATTTACAAATTCAGCCAATGATCAAGCTATCAGTATTTCTGCCTGCGTGATTTTCTTACAATTACATTAAATTACATTTGTAAAACATCATAAATTAAAATAATATTTTACTAATAAATTGCTCAGAATTCTGTTTAAATTTAGTGTGTTATGTCATGTCAAGGTTACGCAAAAGCTATCTGCGAAAGGTGGGAGGGGTCCTCTGTCGGCAGACTTTTTGAGGGTTCTGACGCGTATTCACGTTACATCTGAAGAAAAAC
The DNA here is from genome assembly GCA_038373885.1 of Cheiracanthium punctorium. NCBI lineage: Eukaryota > Metazoa > Arthropoda > Arachnida > Araneae > Cheiracanthiidae > Cheiracanthium > Cheiracanthium punctorium. The sequence continues at coordinate 232,948 of JAWZYV010014373.1, read as the reverse complement.
AACCAGACATTTATTAAATTTAGATTTGATATGTAACATACATGTATTTTTCAAACATTTCTTACAAAACACCTAATAAGGCGAATCCTGAAGAAAATTTTAACAATACTCCTTATATTTTTTTACAAACTTGTAAGCAATGCTGGATGCTTTGATTCATATTAAGATCTCTCCGCTTAAAAATATTAGTGAAATTACACATGATGATACAATACATATTGCATGTAGAAAGATAATAATCTAAAAGTAATATGAGATAAAATGACTATCGTAACGTGATAGAGTACGCTTTGAAGTCGTTTAGTAATACTTAAAACTCGTTTTAACACATATAGTCTTTATAAGAAGGATTAACACTTGCATATCTTGTTGTAACAAAAAAAATCATATGTATTATTAATTTAAAATATTTTCATACACGAACTAAAAGTACGAACTAATCTAGGAAATATAAAAAAAAAAAATTCCAAAAAACTATATCTATCTATACATATTCATACACATTGCATATAAAAACATAAAGTGCAAAAAGGTATACATTGAAGAAACCAAAACATATTTTACACATCACTGAGAAATAAATAACAGCTATTTTTTCTCGTTATTCTTCCCAATTTATAATATTCTCCAAGGATAGCTAAAAGTGTCAGTGTTACAAGAACGTCACGTAATAAGGAAAAACAGCAGGGTTATTTTTTGCGGCCCATTTTAAAATTGTACTTACACGATAAGCGCATATACTGTAACGAGATTTTCGTGGAAAGCTAAAGCAGATACAGCGTCCTAACAACGTGATGTGGAATATTAACATTTGAAGTTTATTGATCAACGTGCAGAGTTGAGCGGGCTACAGTAAAATATAATGAACCAATAGAAAATTGCGTGAAGTTACTATATTCTTTCATGCTTTTTTTTTCTTTGTTCCAAGCTGAAGTTAAAATATTTTGTTTCGAGTGCAGCTTGTTAGAAAGTTTAAGTAAGTGGCATATAAAAGGGAAATAAACTGAATTATAAAAAGCATGAGGGCACAGAAAAGAAAAACAATTTTTCATACTTATTATAGTAGCCAAATATAAAATAATAATAAAATGGTTTCTCTGTTATTAAAATAAATGCATTAGCAAACATTTTCAAAATGAATATTCAAATAGAAATTATTTTTATGGGGTCCTGAAACATACTGTTAAAATTATATATATATATATATGTTTTTCAATATAAAACAGGCCTTTTGTCCAAAATAAGAATAAGAACATATTCTTTAATATAAATTTACAGAAAATTCATTAAAAATGTTTTTTTTCTTCTTTTGTACGTGGCATATTTTAATGTAATTGTAAAGCTTTTGATTATTTTAACTTTTCGTTTACTTTTTCGTACTTTTGTAAACTATGAATTTTTGACTGTTTCAAAACCTGGCTACACAGTACTTTTTGGATTAATTATCAAATTTCTCAAACTGACTATCGCTTTTTATAAGCTGTTTTGGTTTATTTAGCATCAATTAATCGAGATAGGCATTTTCTTTACTGTACGAATAAATTTATAAGAAATACAATTAAAGGATTGTATCAATATTTAGCTGGGCTGTTATAAATCTAAACATGATAATATAGCGCAGTAGTAAAATAAAAAAAATTTGCTCACTTTAATTTCCGTTACAACATTATTAATTGGCAATTTAGGTATTTTTGCTCAAATTATTCGCTATCGTTTATTTTGTGGCTTTAAAAAATATTTAAAATGAAATATAATAAATATTTCCATCACGTTTTGTGAGTTGCGTCTTAAAGTGTAAAAATTCTCTTTCGCATTAGAAGGGCATTTTTCTGGTGTTTGAAAGCATTATTATTTAAAAATTAATGAAAACTTGTGGTGTTATCTTTTTGACATGCTGAACTAAAATATACATTGTTATATAACATTTTCCGAAATCAAATAATTTATTTTTGTCTTTACATAAATTACAACTTTATACCCCTTATTTACATAGTTATTATATTTTCAGGTAGGATTCTGCACAAACTGTCTCAATAGAAAATATATTATGCACTAATAGATCCATTTCATCAGTATAAAACTAATTCAAGCTTCATTTATTATTACAAGCTTCATTTTTTATCATAATCTGATAGGAATAAAAAATTTTCTGCGTACTCATAATGCGAAAACTGCAAAATTGATTTCATCGTAATTAAATGATCTGCTAAATTTACAGATATTATTACATTTAACCTAACATTTCTTTTAAGAAGTCAGGTTTTCTCTTTTTATTTTCTTTTTTTTTGTTAGAACAGTTATGCAGTATTAAAAGTACAGTGTGATATTTTTTTATTAATTTAATGAATTTATGCACACTTAAATTGAATAAATCTCCATAAATTGGTTATATTTTAAGAAGAACAAAACTTAAGATTACATTACATTCTCTTTCATAAAATTTAACTTTCTCATATTAAAAAAAATATTTTCTGACTCTTTAAGTTTCCATTTTTAGAAAGATTACGGAAATTTCAAACAAAATAAAAATGCACTTTAGCTCTCTTTCAATGGATGCATTTTTAAGCTGGTTTGTAAAATTTCATTGCCAATAGAAAAATTACTATTTTAAAATAAAGGATTATTTAAGTTCACAGAGTACTTTCTCATTTCACTTTGATTTTCCGTTTAAAAAGCAAAGTATTACGATGAAAATCCATGATGAAAATATTTTGCGTTAGCCCTTAATTTGAATAAATGCATTTACATAATTCCATTCTTGAGTGTATTAGTAAAGAGTTTTAGATAGTATATTAAATGAAATATTATATTAATTTTTTTCTATTTATCTACTGTTTAGCAGTATTTATGGAAAATCAAGCAATTCTAATACTTTTAAATATTCCTAAAAAATCTCTCCGAAACCAGACAAAAAAAAAAAAAAAAAAAAAAAAAAATGCTAAGCCCAAAACCAATGAAGTATTTTTCTTCTGTACTTATAGATTTTTGATGCCAAAAAAGCGCTCATTTGAAAACGAATAATAATAAATAATGTTAAAAAGAAATAACTGGTTTTTTTTCTTCCAATAAAGAGAAAAACCGTCTCAAATATTCCACGAATTCTACAAAAAAAAAAAAACTTTAAATTTCTCAAGATATTTATTAAAGTGAACGTACGTAAATGACTGGGAATCTTTTAATTTGATTAAAATTAAAAATAAGCATATTAAAAAATCGACTCTTTCAACTAAATATAAAAGTCATAAATGGAAAAGTAGTTTTTCATTTTTTATAAGAACTCGTTGCATAAAACGTGTCTGTTATAGGTGCAATAGTATAAAATATTCGAATTTGTTTTTGTTTGTTTACAGTTTTCATCATACAAGAGTTTTATATGTTGATAAAATTCTCTATTCAGCTGCATAGTAAAGAGAACATATAGAGTAATATTCATTGAAAGGTTAACCAACATGCCGTTTTTCAGGTACAGTGATAAAAGGAGATGTGAAAACCAAAAAAAAAAATGTCCATTTAACATAATCGGTTCACAGAACAAACTATTATACACGGAAGAATTTTTCCCTCCTCAATTCAAAATATCGTGGGCTAAAATTTGAAATATACTGAAAACTTCAGGTTTCAGTATTTTTCAATTCTTTTGTTGGACTCTTAAAACGAATATGGTATTTAATAAATTGTTATACCCGTTAAAGTGAAGAGCAGTAGCCTTAGATTAATATTTAAAGTTAGTTCCCACACATGTGAAGGAGATAAATGAAATAATGCTAAAATAATATAATTTTTAAAGTGCCGGTTAGTTAATGTTCCCTTTGTTAAGTACTACAGTGCTTTCAGTCCTGTTTTTTTGGATACTTAAGTTGTGAATGCCAAGTCCCTTTCCAAAGAATATTTGTAAAGGTGAAGTATAGTTAAAATATGGAGGACGAAGATTGTAAAACAGGTTTAGTAAGCGATTTTAATATACATTTTGATTCCAAAGAAGTGTTTTGTACAGCAAGAGAGACACATATACTAAACTCGTGGGTTATGATGCACTTAACAAGGTGCAAAAAGAGAGGCGACATATAGATTATAGAACATTTAGAATTAGATTCCAACCTAATGAAGCAAAAGGATAATAGACAAACAGGACCGACGCCTGGATAATGAAAATGTTTCCAGTATAATGTAGCAAGAAAAGAAAATAGGACCTAATCATGTATTACTGCTCTTACCTGCATAATAAAGCAAGAAAGACAGACATGGACAGAACGCCAGAAATTATACCAATTTTCATTATGTTGTTGAATTTAAGAACTTAAAAGGTAGCAATAGTTGATGATACTACGATTGACATAATGTCAAAAATAGAATATGGAATTCATTATTTACTTTAAGCAGATAAAGATGCAATGATTTGATTGTCGTTTTCATTAAAACAAATAAGAAATGCTTTACGTCCAGATGATCGCTTTTTAGAAGCGCAAATTGTAAAAATCCCCTACAGAGAAAGCGCTGTATGATGTGACCCTTTGACACTATTTGACACTTTTTTAAGCTATTATGATGTATTTTTGAATTTTGATCCTCGTAGCCCATACTACATCAGCTATCCAAAGAAGCAAAGTACTGCAAACCCTAATAGCACCGTGAATACTTGTGACCAAAAAGTGACGTCGCAAAACAGTCACATCCGGGTCACGCGTAGTCGCTGCGAAGTTACCGTCGGGTCACCCTACAGTCGTTATGTCCTCCCGTGGTGACTTCACATTGCGCCTCTTCAGTGAAGTCGCATTGTGACCGTTTTGTGACAGTGAACAAACATTCGGGGTAAATGAGTTATCGAGAACATAAACCAGATGGCAGCACCAAACCTCCCACGGAAGGAAACGTCCCGGCATCGAACCCTCGCGGTACGCAAACTACACTTTCGGTACTTAAAAAATTCTTAGGCGGTACTTAGAAAGTTACACTTGCTAAATTTTTATACGACCCCCTTGGGATATAATTTCCAGTAAAAATTATATAATTTGCACCGTGCATAATTATTGTAATATTTGCACCGTGCTATCATGAGGTGAAATATAAAATATTAGAACTATACCTTAAAAAGTGTCAGAGATACGAATATAAATAAAATGCTGACTTAAACCACTTTTCTATGGTTTTGGAAGAGAAAAAATCCCGTCGGATAATCGCATTTCAATGGTCGTACAGAAATTACGAAATAAAATCTTCTTTCCACTCTAGGAATAACGTTTACATACGGAATACATATATTCCATAGGGATATGAAAGAAATTTTTAATTTTACTCACAGATACTTAGTTTTCTCCATTGTGATTAAAACTCTCTAATATTTTCCAGAATAATATTTTTTTATAAATAATATTGTCTTTTTTAAACGAAATAATTTATTTTTAAAATTAATAACTTAAAACTAAATCCCATTACTTCATAACTGCGAGATTTCATTCAATTACTCATTATCATTTTCGGATTTATTTATTAAATGTTTCACTAAAGAAATGGCTACAAAATGCTAGAAAAATGAGTCTTTTTCCAAAGTCGAAACAAACGGCCAGTGTGACGTCATTTTGAAGTCCTAAAAATCAGAAGTCACAAAACCGTTACACAGTGACTTCACAGTGGAGTCACTTAGCGACCGATAACATACTAGTCACATGGTGACTTCACAGCGACGTCACCTGGTGACTGGTCACAAATAAACTTCACAGTGACCACACACTAGAGTCACATCACTCACAAGTCACAATGTGACTAGAAATGGAAGTAATGGAAGTAATGGTATGTGACAGTCCTGTGACAATTGTGACCCTCTGTGACGTCACGGCGACTCTTTTGTGACCATCTGTGCTATTAGGGAAGTTCTACAAAGCAATGTAATTTTTCTTTATTTATTTTAGTTTATATTAAGGTGTAAATGTGTTAAAGTTAGGGAGGAAAAGTTTAGCTATTTCGATGGAATAAATTGTTTTCAAATACGAGAGTTAGCTGATGTACCCGTACGATAAATGGGTTCATGAGTTATTATATGCGTGTGTGAGTGTAATAGTTTACAAAATGTAACAGTTCAATAAGTAAAAGCTTCAAATAGAGATTCGAGGAAAAAGGTAAAATAAAATAGTAAGTTTTTACATATATTTTTTTAAAAATACGCTTCATAGTTTTTATAATCTTTAAACTGTGAACTCATAATATATTTATTAATAAATAAATATGGTTTCGAATTTTAATTTTATGAAGATATCATACAGGTTTCTGTGTACCTAATATAGTTCTGATGACATTTCCGAAGGTGCTCAGATAATTGTATCCATAAATATCCAACATAAAAAAATATTGGAGCTCAATAATGTTGTTGATAAAATGTTATTTTTTATCCTTCAGAATAATGTTTGCAGACAGAAATTTTCTTAGGATGAAAAATCAAACAGCAGCCATTACTTTCACTATTAATTTATTATTTATTGTAATACAACATTCGGGCTGCAGTTCAAAGTATTAATGCAACAACGTTAAATAAAATTAACAAAATGCATGTGTATGTGGGCAAATGTACACAATGAAAACAGATATATATAAAGATGCACATCGTATGCGCATTTGCAACCTAGACAAATACCAATAGAGGAAAAAACTTTTCGATCTAAATGCATTCTTTACCAATAATTCCAAAGCATTTCCATTCTGCCTAGTTTAATCTTCCTAATGAAACAACTGGGATTATTCTACGTAAACTTTTTTTGGGAAAAAGACAAACATACAAAAAGTCTCTTTAAATATTCGTCGCTATCTCTTAGCGTTACCATCTAAGACAAGTATTCGTCAAACAGGAATTGGCACTTCATTTTTACCCCAGCACAACTCCTGAAGGCTTGTGTCTTTTTAATTTCTACTTTTTGGGTTATTTTCTTTCTTCCCTATCACAGATTTGTTTTAGTCCTGGAAAGTTTCTTTTTCTTTTCTCTCTTGCGTTGAAAGTTTTATTTGTGCACTTAAGCAGAATGAATGAAAGTGGCGGTAAGGCTCAGGCCAAAATCGTTCGCATCGCCATTTTTTCTTATCGCTTGTCACAATGAAAATTTAAGTCTTTTAGCTTTAGAAGTGGTGTAACGTGTACTTTTTCTCTGGAATATAGAATGATTTCTTTTCCATATGTGTGCAACTGACTGAAATATTCCCAAGTGCATCATTTCTAGCTATTCACCAAATTGTGTAAATATTTTTGCCCGGACGGGTACGGTGAGAAGAATGCAAAATATTGATCTAGCTTTTCTTAAGACAAAATTAATCTTATTGTGTCTGAGGTTAGATAAAAATATGAAAGGCTAAATGACAAGAACATTGCATACTGTTGCCTTTGGAAAAACTCGTAGTCTTTAGTTTAAAAATATTAATCAACTGCTTGTAATAAAAACTAGGAAATAACTTTATAATTAGAAACTTTTTAAGCCAGCGCTATAGCACTAAATATATATTCTGTGTCCAACAAGATTTTTTCAAAAACTTGATACCCCCCTCCCTGTTCATTAAAAATGTTTTTTTTGTGATATCCCACTCCACCCCCGCCTCCCCCTCCTCCGTTTACGGATTTCTTTTCTGATCTTCAGAAACTGTGGCATTTGGCTTTCCAGTGGAGCAATACATAATTCTTCGGAGAGAAGTCAACCTGCTATTGTTAAGCGGGAAGGAAAATTCTCTGATTGCAGTAGTATTGTAAGCCAACTTTGGTCTAAAACTCTCTGTAGGTCAACCGTTGTCCCTGTTAGGTTAAAGGGTAGGTATACATAAACGTAAAAGAGCTATATTTTTGACAGCTACATATTTGTTGAAAAATAATTCTTCTGAATAAAATAAAGCATTCTTTTTGCAGGATTTAAAGATATCTGTTTTGCTCAAATTTTAAAAAGCCCAATATAACACACATTCATAAAGCTGAACAAGTAGACTGTAGTAGATCTGTAAGTATAAAAACAACAATTGTAAAATTATGTCAAAAGCGTATACTTTAAGATTTTATCCCGGATATTTTGTTTGTTTCTTGTAACACGCACTTTATTCAATGAACTTTTGTACGTATGTATTGCTCAAGTTAGTGACTCTTTTTTGTTGTAGCAAAGTTTCTTCGTCTGTAGAATATGACGGCATTCACTGAATTATTTTAAAGCATTTACTTTACATTGAACAAAAAAGAAATTCAATTACGTTTCATCACGATTATTTAGACCATTTAAACCCGTTCTGGCAGCATAATTTTTTTGAACGTCTATTAACATTCAGAGAACGTTCAGTAATGTTCTCTAAACGTTCTTTTAATGATAATACATGTTTAGAGAACATTTTTCTGCCAAGAAGTAGTTTTTACACTTTATAGGCTTTTTAAAATATAATTTAAATAAATAATTTAATCACCTTTCATTATTAATATTATTTCGTCGTTAATCAGGATCAACTTTCATATTGCTAGATGCTTAAATTTAATGAAGAATGTCCTTAATCTAATTAATAACATTCTTTAATTTAGTAGAAAAGAAATACAAATAAATTGCTTCAATTGCATTCAAATTTTACAAAAGTTAGAATTTAAGAAGGAAAAATCAATTCACTCTTGCAAAAATATATTTGAAAGGTATGAAATTGATCTATGTACAAGGTTAATAAATATAACAAGTCCACATATCTAGATTTAAGTTGAATTACTTTGACACATATATTACATTTTGTTATTAAACCACACTCAATAAAATAAATTGTCAAATCGCAGCATATATTTTAACGACACAAAAATCAATACAAGAAACATTGCTAACTTCGATAGAAATGGGAAACTGTTCGCCTTACACTTTTACGTTTTTATAATATATGACATAACGATTCAGAGTTTATTGTTAAAACATTAAAGTGAAAAAGATTGCTTTCATTTATCGAATTATTGACAAATCAGTGAATAATCCATTGATCATCGATATATTTCGATATCCGTCCCGTATTAAATCGTTCTACTTTAAAACAAATTTCTTTTTGCCTTTTTTTTATATCCTAGAAAAGGATATATTACTTTCTAAACTCCCCCACTGCTCTTAATCTTTCTCAAACAAGTGTTCATTCTTCTTTTCTGTATTATGCCTCGGTAAACACAGTGTTAGGGGGAGTCTCGGGACAAAAGGACAATGTATCCAATTTCGCTTCTTGAAATATCACCTTATCCACTCCCCCTACATAATCAAATTAGAACATTCCCTCCTTGTCCTGGTGTTTTTTCAGGGTTTTCGATTTATTTGTTAAAGGCATTTATTTCCCATCTGCGTTGAACTGTTAGAAGCGTTTCGAGTAAAGTGTTGCCTTACACTGTGGATTTATATTTCCTACGTTGACAGGGTTAGCAACAAATAAACTTCCAGGTTGAGAGAGCTCTGGAAGGCCTGAAATTAACACACAATCGCAAGAGAAATTACTGAAAGAATTCAACTTAATTCAACTAAGATTAATCAAATAAAATTTATGGTGTCTCAAAATCACAAACAGATGGTATTTACAAACAGTGGTGGATACAGATTGTCTTTAAAAGGGCTAGTGGACCAAAAAAAAAACCCAACTTATTTTGTCTGTAAAACAAAATGTAGAATGAAGCAAAATGTTACGGTCTTTTACGGTCCGTTAAAGTCTTTTCGGAGGGGTTAACTTAAGGAAGATTAAACGGAATCATAATGTTACCCGAAAGCAGTCGCAATTAATTTTTTTGGTGGTGATGGTGGTGGTGGGGGGAGGGTAAAGTGCCCTACTTCTCTGGAGCATCCACTGTTTACAAAGGGTTGTTGAATTAACCAAAACGTTTCTTTATCAGTGTGCGAACATTGAACCACGTTTGAAAGTATGTGTTGTACGGAAAATAGCTAATTACCCCCAAAATTTGGAACAATATGGTCACTGTAAGTAATACCCGTTATTTTACCACACATATTGCTGCAAAATAATACAGCACAAGTGCTTCAGCTTTGAAATAGAACACTGTGCGCTGTAAATCCACTCACGAAATGACGTAATGACATGGAAAAGCCAACCACGAAGAATCTTGTGCAACAAATTGACACAGTCTTCATGCGTGGTGTTAAGTTTACCCACAAATTGTGCTATAATCTTGGTAAATATTTTTTGCAGTGTTGGTTAACATATGCATAAATTTATGTTTTTAAAACACATATGATTAAATTATAATGATTTTTTACAAATAATTAATTTTCATTACTATGAACCTTAGATTTTGTTCATTCAACAGCTTCAAGTGCAACAGCGGAGTTATCCATTTAAAGAACTTCTCCCTTGATACATGCATGCACTATCTCTGAAACTCCCTCTTTTCATTTAAATACTAAACTCTCATAGTGCATTTTAATGATCTTGTATCAAAGTTATCACGTACTTAGAGGTGAGATGACCTGAAAATGCCGTGCTTATCGCACCGATTACTTCTGCGCCATTTTTTTCCCTGCTGGAGCATAATGGAATAGCTATGTTGTTCCAAACTTTGTATCAGTTGTTAGAAACTCCACTTTCTCTTCTTATCATACCATAATCAGCATTACCTGCGTGTTTAGGGGTGACAAATTAAGTTCTAGAAACCTTAATCGAGGGCTATTTCTTAGAATTTTTCTTGTCTCGTGACAGAGGAACTTTCCACTTGTTTCATAGAATTCTAAAAGCTCCCTGTCTCGAGCCTTTTGTTTCAGCCTTTTAAAATCTTTATCAGGTGTTTTATCTGATTTGTGGAAACTCGTGCCTCGAGATTCTAATTACTTTTGCAGATAAATTGTAATGAATTTCATGCTCAGTTTTGTTGTTTTTGCATTTATCTAAGCGGCTTTTCTGCTCTTTGCATTTAATACTTGAAGGAAATTCAATTTTCCAGTGAAATGAACAATGTGTGATGTCATAACTCACATTTTTTGCCCTTTCCATTAAAGTGATTAAATTTTTGTTATCTTAGGACAAGTAGCGTGTCAAACCCGGCTTATTCAAATATATTTGATACGGGCAAATTTAATACACGAATAAAGTCAAGAAGCTTGCACTTCGACTTCTGCATATCTACTAATTTGTTTAAGAATAAAATATAGGTAGGCGTTAGATTGCACTATCATTTGTTTTAACAAGAAACAAAATACATTTTGTTTCAGAAAAATGCCATTTTTATAAGCAAAATATCTATTAAAGACCTTCCGCACATCGCTACACTTGTAATGTCTTTAAACAATATGTGCTCTAAATAGGGTGTACTAGATTTTTATGCATGAATCAATGTGGATAAGGAAACAGAATATTAACCTTTCGGTACGGAGGAGTTGGAAGCGGTCACATATTCGTGGTACAGGGAAGTTTTCTACAAGATTGGTTGTACACGGAAGCGAAAACCGGGAAAACGTGTTTTGCGACATCCATTAAAAAATATAAAAATTTGCTGTTTACGAAATGTCGGTTAATTATATTTCGGAATTGTTGGCAGTGATGGTAACCATGCTCACATAACTTTGATAGCATATTCGTTCGTCAACGGGCAGAGAATGTTTCATATGTGCCGTCGTTGGGCGGCGGTAGTACCTAGACAACGTTTCGCAGGTGCTGCCAATGGGTGGGAGTGGTACTCAGAGAACTTTCGTGGATGCCGCCATATGACTGCAGAAGTACCCACAGAACATTGGCAAACGCCAATGGGTGGTAGTGAAGAAAGGGTTAAAATTCTTTTAAAATGTGACACTGTCAAATTTCAATTCGTTTTAAGTGATTTGTTAAATTTTCCATCGTTTAAAAATAATGATTTTCGATTCCCGTTAATTGTATTTTTTGAATGCTGATTAAATGTTTTAGAAAACTAGACATAAGAAATTGGGTAAAACTTTTAAATTTTATTAAATGTTGTTAACACTTGTGACGCGGTTTCTATGGTTAGCACTGGTTCTATCATCTAAGTTTTTACCTGGACTTATATGACTCTGTACATAAAATATCGCAAAAATGTGCAGATTTTCCGTAAGAATTGATTATTGGATTTATAGTATAAGAGAAATTTAAATAATTGATAATTGTGTCTCTCTTTAACTTAAACAATTATTTACTTCTATTTTGAGAGAAAATATTTTTCATTAGCTTCTAAATGTTAAAATAATATGTTTATAGCTGTTTGAAAAGTTAAAAAAGAAATTAAAATATTTACTCACATTCGTGTTTATGAATTTATTGCACCTGTAAGTGGTCTACAAGTTCTACACATATGAATGGGTTATGCAAAGTTCTTTATACATTGGTGGGTCTTTATTATATAATATATGTCATAGTATTGATGTAGAAGCATGTGACACATCTCATATAAGAAGTGTATCCGTATTTTAGCACTAATCATAAAGGACTAGTGTTAGAATATGTTAATTATAATTTTAACGCACGAAGACAAATTTTTCAGTAAAATAAAGTTTTTACAGTTCTAATTAATATTTTATTTTTCGAATACAGACGAACAGCAGATAGCGTCATTGGATAAATGAGAGCACTGAAAAAAATGTTTTGTTGATTCAACACAAGTTTTGTTAGCTCTATTTCAAGAAATATTTTTGTTGAATAAACAAATTTTTTGTTAATTTAACAAACATTTTGTTAAAACCAACAGAACTAGTTGGTTGAAATAGCGCCAAGAAAATTTTTGTTGAATCAACAAACATTTTTTGCTAATTTAATGAAACATTTTTTTTCTGGAAATGAATAGTTTCTACAAATGGATGTTAAAACAAGCACTGGGAAAATTTTTAAATATCTCGGCGACATTTCGAGAAAAAAAAGATAAAAGCTTCAATTTCTCATAAATATATTTTTTACTTTGACCATAGAAAAATTAAAAGCGTAATTGTTTGTACGATATGGCTTCTTCGTCTTCTTTTTCCACACCCCTCTCAAGACATTAAAAAAAAGTTTTATAACTTTAATTACGCAAACTTTATTTTCAATAATTTATTTCACATTTAATATTCATATTTTAGCCTGCAAAGCAACCGTTTCAATTTCGTAGCAAATCGTTCCCAAATGCAACGTGAGGAATCGATTAACATGTAGTGTACGACGCCTTAAAAACTATCAACTTCATTGCGACTAGGGCGTCCGTTCGTCACAGTGCAATTTTTCTCACCCTCTCTCATTTATTTAAAGAAAAAAAAAAACTCACCTCCGGTCTAACGTGCAATCGACGATTTCAATTTCAGAATCGCTGATAAGACCTTGGGCGTTCCTCCACCCAAACACTATCACCAGAATTTTCCTACAAGCACTACGGCGTGCAGTGCAATTCCTTATCTCATAATTATTTTCCTTGTTCGAGAGATTTTCCACGGTAACGAATGAATAAAGGGCTGTGGAAGAAGGCGGAATAGAAAAAAAAATGAGTGAAGTGAAGTGAGATAAAAAAATTTCTTTGCTGAGCCACAACAATATGTGGTCTCCATGGTGATACTGTTGGAAAAAATATAATAAGATGTAAATTGAGAACTTGTTTCCAAACTCTTGTTATTCTTTAAATTATGTTTCGTTTTCTCATCTAGACTCATACTTTCAACTTTTTTTTCATTTTTTTTTTCCACTTTGCATTTTTTTTTAATAGTCCTAGACTAAAAAGAGTAAGTTGTTATCTCAATCTTAAAATATGAAAGAATTGTAGGACGGGAGAATAAAACTTCAAACAGCACACGATAATACGATGTGATTTCTTTTTTAAGAATCGCAACTTAAAAAAAAAAAAAAAAAAACGAAGCAAACATTATTTTACGTTAGTATGGCATATTAAAAACAATAAAACAAGTATCATTTTTAACTTAGGGACGCAATTGGGAAAACAAGAAGTAAGTATAACAGTTTGAAAGATGATTTATATATTAAACAAACGATTCAAACTACGTAGAATCATTACTAAAACGAATATAAAAATGTTTTCTCTGAAAGTATTTCAAGGTTTTAGAATTTTGAAATGCATGTATCGAATACTTCAATTTCTTTCCGTGTAGTGTATGTAAAAGTATACATAATTTAAAATATGTCAATATACAACGTTTGAATAATCTATATTTAGAGCATGTCATTTATCTGTGTTTAAATAATTTTTTAAGTTGTATAAAATGTAGAGGGAACTTCGATGTGTATGGTTTAATTACTGCTTTTCCACTAACTATCTGATGGCATCACTGCAAATTTTTAGCAAAGGACGCGCTACTCATGGCCCGCGACGCCTGAGTAGCGTGGCGTCGCGGGCCCTACCCAAATCCCTTGGAAGTACATTTATTTGGGAATAAACCTTTTCTTTGATGAATCTCGATAAATCAGCGACTGGAACAACTGACTAGCATAACATTTCTATTATTTTACACATTTCTTCACTACTTTTTCAGATTTTTTTTCTCTAATTTAGATCTAATTTAGCTCTTTCTGCAGATTAGTTAGGCAAGCTGTGAAATAATTATATACGCATAGTTGCCATCGTACTTAATTTATAAATATACTAGATGGGTGCCCGTTCTTCGCACGGTAGGAAATGAACATTTTCTTACATGTGTTTAGAATTAATTCCTGTGATGAAACGATGAAAAGGTAACCGGTTTGCAGCGACAACTCCTCACAGTGTCTTATTTTTAAGTACTGTTTTTTAGGTTTAAGTTGTAGCATTAATGGCTCAAACACTACATGATGTGGAGAACCGTTTTATTTCAAAACAAAATGGCTGCGCACCCGCTTTTCATACTTGAGGAAGCGAATATTTTACTAAACTATGATCATAACTGCATGCGACATAACAGAATCTCAAAAAAAAAAGTTTAGGCAATTTCTCATGTTTAAACTACTATGGGATGTATTAACGCAAAGAATAATTACTTACCGTTTAGTTAGTTGCAAGACAACCGTAGAAAAAGCATGAATAGAACACTTTTTATTTCATGAAGTATTTATTAACGTTGTCCATTGTAATTTATTCATATTTTCCTTACAAATCTATCAATACTACCTATTACTTATTAATATTAATGCTATGCATCTTCGTTTCTCCGTCTTTGGTGCTGAATTTAAAGAAACAGCTTAGATATTTGGCACCAATGAGACCTTTTTATTCTATGACGATTCTTTGCCATTTACGAATTAGCATTATGGTTTCCATTAAGGAAGCTCTGAATATGTATTTAATTTATGCATAATTCTTTCATATTAGCGTATTTAGCACCGCAAAACATTTCATGTCAACATGGCAGAAAATAACCAATCTATACCAATTTAAATATGCATGTATCCAATACAGCGATACCCTATAAATCCTCCATGGTTCTGTCCCGTGAAAAACACCAAGCTGTGTAATCTCGAGGAGCTATTTAGAATCGCTCTAATTGCGAATAGGACGTTAGTGTTGCAGAGTATATAAATTTCAGGCAGTTTTTAATCTATGACGTCCCGGAACATCCATAAAAGGTACCTGGGGTAGTTGAGGGAGTTTTCATACAGTAGCTCAGTCATTTTCAAACCGTATAGTGTTGAAACTTACAACGATGTCGACAGTGAAAAAAATTTTTTTGCTTTATACAGGATCAGTATGGAGGAATGTAATCCTACTTTAAAATAAAACCATACTCTCAACATGCATATGTTAGGAAACATATTTAATATATCGCGCTTTTTAAAACGAATTTTGTAATTTTTAAATTGAATACAATTTTCAGCTGCGTTGAAACATTTCAATTTTTAAATCTAAGCAACGGATTAAAATACCACTTATAATAATAACCGTGAATTTTTTTTCTCATAGTTCTATCGCAAGTATTAATCAAAATGTTGCCTGCTTGTGTTAAAAATCAGCGGTAATAAATTGCGTTAAGATCGTGGTGTAATTTTTACGAATATGCAGAGCGGGAAATCTTTCAAAACGTTTTGTTTCCTAACTACCCCGTTTAAAAAGTCTATCGATAGCTTGAAGAAACATAGCTTTTCTAGTCCTTTCTGTGGCAACCTAACTTAATTTTTTGCAACTGATTTAAGTGACGTTACGCTGATGCGATTAAATTCTTAACAATACCTTACATTAAAATTAGTAACAGCCACTTAATTTATATAATTCTTTTGTTTTTATTTTAAAAGAGGGTGAAATAAATGTTTGATCACTTGGCAAACTATCAAAAAGTTATGACGGATAGAATTCAAGATTCGAAATTTTAAAAATAATTTTATGAAAATGTTCGTCAAATTTGATCTTCAGTTAAAAAATTCAAAAAAATCTGCAAATTATGCTACATATTCAGAAAAAACTGTTTATAAAAGACAATTTTCTCCTCTATCCGATAAGGCAAATGCCGTTTTGCTGCAAGCATAATTACCGCCGTTATTATGAATTAGGTGAGAAAAATGCGAAAAATTGCATAAAACATAAAATAAAAAAAAGTCTAATTTGAATTTTGAAAAAAATCGCTTCGAGGTGCACAACTTCATGTTTAGAACTTCCTGTGTATCAAATTTAGTAAGAAAACGGTTACACGTAGATACCCTCCTTGTGGGTCTTTCTAAGGGGTCCTAATCCGTATTTACGCTAAGTTTCGGAGAAAGTCCCGAAAAACTCCGAAATGTTAGGTCAACGGACACGCGATGGGACCCGAATTCTGGACCTGCACACTTCGAACGTCTACCATTTTCAGTGACATAACCACTGTGCCGCCATTTCAAAGTTTCTCGTTAAGTAAACATGGCCAAAACATACGCATTTGATATGCAGATGCAGCTTTTTTGACTTCGGCAAAATACTGGAACATTTGGTTTTAATACTGGATTATTTTTTAAATTACTCAACGTTTAAAAGCAAATAGCTGTAGTTTAAAAGCAAATAGCCACGTTAAAAGAATGGATGAAGAGAGGCTACCTAAAATCGCATTTTAGGTAGTCTCTCCCCTAACCCCTTTAAAACCCCTAACCTTTAAAATCCCTTTCTAATATTAGCATATCACTGAATCTATCACCTGATTTGACACGAAACGTTGTGTTCCAAAAATTTCGCCAAGGTGCTGAAATTTTCATTTTTGCAAGGTTTGCAACAAAATTAAAATCATAACAGTAACACCGTACCAAGTATATATAATCGTAATGTACAAGTATATCTAACCAGAGGCATCGTGAATCTTCTACTTGGCCTGCTTGTGTACTTCAATGAGTCATCCAAAGAGGCCTACGGGTGTTTCTCATTGGTTACATTCGGCCTTTAGATGACATATCTAAGTGCTGAACCAATAAGTGAGCATCCGTAGGCCTGTTATGATGACTTATAAGAGTGCCCAAGCAGCCTCGGTAGAAGAGTCAATATGGCCTCGATCTAACCCAGGCAGTAGAATATCCTCGAAGCATATTTTATCGTTCAGAGAACAATATTGACTGTTCCGAAATGTCCAGAGAACTTTGTCGTGCTTCATATGGAGTGCATAAAAATAGGTTCAATTAAAAATTTTAACATTTTTTATCACATAAGTGTGAGGTACCATATTAAATGTTTTAACTTTTATATTTCTATACTCCAGAGAATTAATGTATCACATTCGAAACATTTGAGAATCACAATTTTTTGTATTTCAGTTTGAACTACTCAGAAATGAAACCGAACTCTTTTAAGCTGTTCGAGAAGATCTTTCAAAAGTCCAATAAGTGCTTTGCCGATGGATTTTCAAGTAAAACAAGAATATAGATCAAAGAAACAGCAGAAATCCTCATGAAAGGTTTTGTGTTTGCATTTCATTAAGTACACATTTGAAAGGATGTGATTTTTTAAAACCGAAATTGAATAATCATTGAGTAATTACTTGGGTTAAATGCGAGTTTTTGAAACTCGTACATATACTTTTTTATTATTTCCAGCAGATTTCAAAAGGATTAAAAGTTGGTTTTAAAAGAATTTTTTACTTTTCTTAGTTCTTTCTTTATATTACATGTACATAATTGTGTCTGTACCACTTAAATATACTTATTTTGTTTGTCTTAACATTTTAATGGGAAAGGTTTCAATAGCCTTGAAACTTTGTTTGTTTTTTGTCATAGATTCAGTATATTATATTTTATATCCAGAAAAAAAGAGTTACTTTATATTTCTAATTGCTTTAAAAACAAATATTTTTAAATTCAGAAAAGCTTTTATTATATACCAGTATTTCAAACTATAGTAATATAGTATAAGACATAAACTTACTTAATTGTTATTAAAAACATTTTCTGTAGTTTACTGAATAGGAATTATTTATTGTGATCTTCTCATTAAGCACATAATGTTAATATCAAATGAGCAGTTATTCTCGGCTTGCTATACATTCAAGCAGCAGGAGAAAAATAAGAAACATTGAATATACAACTTAAGGGGAAAAAAATTGAATGAAATGTAATGTCTAAAATTTGTATATTTTCTAGAAAGAAAAATAAATGTCGTACAAGTTAAAATTCTTGCTTCTATGCACCACATATCTAAGCAAGTTATGCTTCTCATGCTTTGATGCAGAAATGCTTTCTACTGTATGAAATTTAACTATTGTACTCGCATAGTTTCCAAAGTGAAATAAAAACCGTAGCAATCGCTTTGAATTACAAATTTTAAAGTTGACAACAAGCAGTACAATTAATAACCTTCTTTGAAATAACCAACTCTTTCGTTTGTAAAAGATGTTACTGGCATTTCCTGGGTTTATTTGAGGATAGTTTACATGAAAGAAAAGTGCCTTCAGAACAGAAGGCTCTAATCTTCATATGCACGGCGCATTTTGAGCTTTGCACGTGCATCATGCATCTTCTTTGAGAAGAGCTCTATGTTCTTTGAGTACACTGAATTCATTGCTTCATTGCGCTTTAAAACGCGTGTTTTAAGTCTTTTCTTTCATTTTCATAGAGTTTTCATGCATCTCTGTCATGAAAAACGAAAGACATCCTTTTCTACTTCAGGAATAGAATCTGAAGTATTATTTTTCGAAGATTCCCGGTGGTTCTTTTGCCATGCAGAGATCAAGTTAAAACCTTATCATTGAATGCATTCTCTCTTTTCCTAACTGATAGTGGAAAAGACTCAAAGGGAAAAAAGTATCAACATCTTTTTCTTAAGATTTTGAATTCTTTGAAAAAAAAGGAAATAAAATAAAAAAGCTTTTTAAAAAGTAGAGAGCGTTCATTGCAGTACCTTAGTTTGAAAACTTCTAGTTGGTAGATGTTTTGAAATTGCTTTTTGAAATGGTTGTTTGGAAGCAGAAGATACTCGAAAGGTTCTCAGAGGAAATGTTAAGAAGCGATGTCTGGCTTTTTTAGAGTTATAAATATAAGAAAAAGAGGTTCTTCAGGTTCTGGATATACGATCATGTTTCAAAGGATCTTGCTCAGATATGTTGCAGTAATTGGGCAATTTAAATTTATGATGCTTTAGAAGTAAGCATTTCTTTGAAAGACGAATAATTCTTATTTACAGAAATACATGACTCGATAAGCTGCATAATTGTATGACGTTTAAATTTTAGTCATTAGAAATGCTTTAAATACTTTTAATCATTTTGTAAATTCAGCATAACTGCGTATTTAGGCATTTCTCCACAAAAGTAAACTAGATATGCATTCCACTTACTAAAAACATTCTTTATGTAGTTAATTTTCTTGAGTACTGAATCTCGAGGGACGAAACATGCGTATCTGTTAAATTATGTATCGCGGAAGATTTCATCCAGAAACTGAAGGTACCTTTCATAAAAAATATTTTTTTTTTACTTTTTAATTTCAATGTATAAAATATATATGAATGGGAAAAAATATTGAAAAAAAAGAGATTCGGTTTAGTCTTTTCCATGAAACGTCATTAAAATGTATAATACCTTGCTTGAGAAATTTGGAAAAATTCATCCAGCTGTTATATGTATAACATATACATACATTTATATATTATATATATACCGTATACCTCGGCGTATAACACGTATTTTGAACTTCAAAAAATTACTTCATTTTTCAGTGGGCGTCTTATAAACCGAATATAAAATGCATAACATAAAATATAAAATAAATTTCTTGACGTATTCCAAATTTACTAATGCGTGTTATACCTCGGGAAATACGGTATATTTCGTATATTTCGGCGTATAATACGCACTTTCAGTTTAAAAAATGTTCATTTTTTGCGGGCGTGCTATATACCGCATATCAAATGGTTAATATAAAAATTATAAATGAACATGACAAATATGCATTACATTACAAAAGATGATTTATATCGTAAGACATAGCTTAAATTTACCGGTGTGTGTTATATGCCCACGATGTACGGTGTATATCTATACCGATATCTCTATCTGTCTGTCTATGTATATTCAAATATATATATACTAATATATTTTTTTTTCTTCTTCTTCCGAAGAAGACTAATGCGTAAGATATATTTAGATACATACTTTAATGGGTATAGGAATATTAGCTTTTAAAGAATCTAATGTACCATCGACAATTATTTCTTACATTTCATTAAAAACATTTATAATTAATTCATGATTTAGTCCTGTTTAAAGAGAAAAATTGAATGATATATTTACAGAGATGAAATAAGTGAATTTATTGGTCATCCAAAAATTATTACATTTTGATGTTTAAAAGTTTGTTTCATAAAATACAATAAAAATTGTGTTAAAAATAAATCAAATTTAAGTGATCAACAATAAAATAAAAATACTTTAGGGTATTACCTCACACTGATACACGTTGTATAAAATATATTCTGCGTTTCTCAAGAAAATAATGACAGAGTTATTTTGCCCTAAATTTTTCCATCTAATGTGACTTTCTCAGAGTAATCATCTATTCAGAATTCTTGTGCCAGACAGAGGTGAGCTGAGTAATGGTCCCTGAAGAATTTTAATTAGAGAATAACTTTTAATTAGCGGATGTATCCGTCGAAGGCTAGCCGCAATAAATTGGGGGATAATCGATTTATTCAAAAGGAATCATGAACTTTCAGGAAGCAAGCAAATTAAAATACTAGGAAAGCTTTAATTTCCAATCGTAGTCCATTAAAATGAAATCGCTAAACTTGCAGAAACTATGAATTTTTCGTATTTGACAGAAAGCACGTTGGTACATCTGATATAAGCAAATGATGTGTCCAACTAATACACGAGAATGTGAAATTGTTCATGCGGACATAATTATGGCGCTATATTTAGAAAATTTACGAAAAGGGAATTCACTATCTAGACCTTGCACTTGGAGTAGGACATTTAAAACACACATTTTTTGGAGAATGTGAAATTCCATGATCACAAAAAAATGCTTTTATATATTATCTTATTGTACAAAGAAACATGTTAAAATTGAATGAAATGCATGTCTACCTGAAGTGGATTGGAGTTAAAATTTAAGAGTCGAAATACCAAAAAGTTTGGTATTAAAAGGTTTGGACCTTAAAAAATCAGGTTGAATTGCTCTGTTATCAGGTTGACCAAATACCGGTATTTGGTGCACTGGAGCAATCACTAACTTTAATAATCTAGTTTACTAAAATTGTAATTTTTAATGACTTTTGCACTGGAGCAATCACTAACTTTAATAATCTAGTTTACTAAAATTGTAATTTTTAATGACTTTTTTTCCGTTAAGTTTGCTTTGTTCTTTTCAGTCCCAGACTGGCTAAGTTGGCTGATCGGGGATTGCCGAGGGCCCCCGGCTCTAGGGGGCCTCCAGGAAGGCCCCCAAAATGGATATACTAATTTTTAATTGGAGTAATTTGATATATATATATATCAGAGTAATTGGATTATTTATTTTCCAGTAATTTTACGTCTTTACGTAGTGGCGCAGCAGAGTACCACAGGAACCCCACGGCTCTGACCCTGATTCAAGGCCCTTAAGAGCTCTACAGTAGTTAAATGTGGTTTTTAGGCACATAAGACTAAATTCCAAATGTCGCATATTCTAACATACTATTCCCTCTAAATTCACCAATAAGGGGCCAAATTTCAATCTCTAGCCGAGAACACCGAAAGGAGCCAATTCGGGCCTGAAATAATTAACTGTGGTTTTTAGAAACGTGATCCTAATTTTCAATTTTTACAAATTCTAATATTCTATTACCTCTAAATCCCTCAGTAAAGGGCCCCTTTTTAATCTGCATCCGAGGACCCCCAAAGGAGCCAGTCCGGGCCTGGTTCTTTTACTCCTAAACTTAACTTAGACTCTTAATACAATGAATATTTTATCATTATTTAAAGCCTTTTCACAGCTTGGTAAAGTTTCTCACATGCAGTTATTGCAATAAAATAATGATATTTCAATAAAAGATACTGTAATTTTATCAAATTTCATTTCAGCGAGTCTGCCATTTACCTTTTCAGAACATTCCAAAAATGAGTACATTTTACTATCCTTCCTTCATGAGTACATTTTATTATCAAACAGTTTCTAACGAGATCATTATATTGTTCTTAAAATGATCTGTTACCAAATAACAATCACGGAAATAGAAAGTCAGGATTAGCGTAATGCATTTTACAACAAATAAATTTCTCTTTTCTGTTCTTTGAAACAAGCGTTCTTGTTCCAAAAATTTCACATTCAACGTAAAAAAAAGAGTCAGATCTGCTTCTGGAAAATTTCCCAACATCTCTATGAGACAGCAAACAGTTGGCAACGTAATCCTAAAATAATATGTATATTTAATTCGTAATTAGCTATCTAAACTGCAACCGTGACAAATAAGTGGAGTAAATCGAATAATTACCAATTTATTCAAGAGCTTTCCAGCTAATTTTTTTCTTGGAGTACATTCTAATTCTAACGCGCTCAAAGCTTTTCAGTTTCGATGCAGCTCATTAATATATGATATTTGAAATTCGCTCATCCAAAAGAAAATCGAGAGCGGCTAATTGGCACTTATCTTTAGAGGGCGTCTCTGTTAAATAGTTTGCTAGTGAATGCATTAATAAACAATTGAAATTTTGTTATAATAATTATTTTCCGTCGTTACGAAAATCACACAAAAAATGTACTTTCATAATGATATGGAATTCTGTATTCTGATTAACTAACTATGGGCATGGAAAATCAAAGATAAAAGAAATAGGTTCGTGTAATTTTTTAGAAAACTGACAAGAATGCCTCTTACTTGTCAAAAGAAGGTGTGCGTATACTTCATTGTTTTTACCGTTGTGTTATCCTTTAGGTACACCATCAAAACGTGAGTTAAACGAAAAGTGCTATTCGCCAAGCCGATTCTGGTGCATAACTCTTGATTAAACGCTAGAATCGGGATCTACAACGGAAAACAAATAACATTTAACCTTATTTGATTTGCTAGTGATAAAGTATGAAGATTATGAACTTAATATGTGTGGCTTTCAACCCTAGTAGCACAATTAGTCTAAAAGACTTTTAAAACACGTTTTTTAACGTCAAAAAACGTGTTTCCAACGTAATTTGAACGTTTTTTGAACTAGTTGTGCTACTAGGGAATGAAATTTTTATTTCGCAGATCATTAATATTAAAGATTTAACCATAGGCTGACACGCTACACTCGCAATCAAAAATTGCAGAAAACTTCGATTCCACTATAGGCTAATGTTTGAGTCTAACGTTCGAATTCACAAGAAGTTTAGTCCCCCGCTTTACCCACTACAACGATATTTTAACAAAACTGTTCTTCACCTTGTAAATATAGTGGTTTAACAACTTAATCATTAGCTTCTGATTTAGATTAATTAAATCATAAAACTTATCAAACGCATACATTGTTGAAGAAATTTTGCGATAAAACGTCAGTGTTGTCGACTAGATTTAACTCCACTAGTGGCAGATGGCCAACGACGCTTAAATCATTTACAAATAAGTACACTACACTTAAGTCATACGTTCGAATTTACAAAAATCTAATCCACTGCTACATCCACTGCAACAAGATTTAAACGAAAACTGTTCTTCATCACGTGTATCTAAAGGTTATATAGCTGTTTTAACCACTTAATCATTAGCTTCCGATTTAGGTGATTGAAGCCACAAAAGTTATAAAATGCATGCATCGTCGCAAAGACTTTGCGATAAAACGTCAATGATGCCTTCAAGATTTTACCGCACAGTTGCAGATGGCCAACGGTTCTTAAATCCTTACAAAGAAATAAAATAGTGTCCAAGATTATAATAATAAAAAATGAGATTTTTGACAAAAGAAAAAATGTGTTTAATGCATCTGAATTTGATATAACGATACTTCATGCTGTAAGGAAAAAGATGACAACAAAAATATTTGCATCGGAGTTTAAAGCAAGCTAATATGAAAATGAGAGCAAAACACTGGTCAAAATAAGATTTGCCATCACTAATTAAAATCAAATCACAAAATTCTGCACTTTTTTTTACGTAATGTTAGAATTTATTGCATATATCAATGATCTATTTTTAAAGATAAAAGCTTACGTCAAAGTTTTGGGACAACCTGCTTATATATGTGTAACATTTCTCTTAGAAAACACATATATTCTGCTCCATTGGAATTTTTAAAAGTAAAAAATGACAGTAAAATGAAATCAAAATACTAATTTTATTTCCTTTAGAAATTAATAATTTAAATAAAATTTCAAACCTGTTGATATAATAGCTGCTAATTATAGAAATATTTTTAAAAGGAGTTTTCCAAAGTAAATTTCCAAATAGATAATTATGATTTTAGTCAGAGAAAATTTCCGTTAAACACTTTACAGCAGAACAATTCATTAAAATCATGTGTGAATGCATTACATGAATTTATATTATTTTGTTTTTAAAGTATACCCTAAAGACGCATAAACGAAAGCTTCACTTCTGATTCTATAGAGCTCCTGAAGAGTATAAATCTTGTTTAGTTACTTGCACATTGTGCAAATTAAGAACGCCTGTTACACATCAAATGTTTAATCTTCCACAAACAAAAATTCTTCTACCTCGAAATAACGCATTTTTTTGAAGTGTAACTTGCTTAAAGCGATAGTACAGTTAGTTTAAAAGCGAAACGCTATTAAATCGGTATAATGCATTCAGTGTTTTTTGAATTTAAAATGTTACAGTCTCTTGAGTTTTAAAAATACATTTAGATCCTTTCATCCAGTTGGTTAAACTTCTCGTGAATTAATTAGCGGTTATTTAATTTTGAGATTAATACAACAGTTCTTTATTTATACTCTGTTAATAAATGTTGGCAAATACATTATTAAAATTTACTTTTCAGTAAGTTTAAAGCTATCACATACGAATGCGCCAAAAGGAATTTTGAAGTGAGCTTCCAAGTTTTACTTAAGGAGAATGTAAATGCATTTTAAAATAACTTCGACACGTAAAACATAATGAATTACTCATGCTGCAGTAAGAAGTTTGGATAAATTCCTCAAAGGTAAAAGGATGACCTTAAAATCCTCGTTATCTTACATTTTCACTGTTAGAAGCATAGGTTATTAGAAGCTAGCTGCATAAGAAAAATTACAAAGTGCTAACATTAAATACGACTAATTTAGCAATTTAGTAAATACACGCTACTAGGGTTTCCAGGTCGCTGAACCAAATAGCCGGACATACCAGCCAGTTTGGCCGGACATATGAGTAAAAAGGCCGGACAGCCTACAATATTGAGGATTTTGTTTCGGTATTAATAAGTACAACAAAAAAAAATTGTATGTAAAATCAAGCTTTTTTGATTATTACCATGAATCTTGTTAAATTCTAATGAAATATAAATAACATCGAATGCCAAATCAGTTCAAGTACTTTGTTACTAATCAGCCAAAGTCACCAGTAAAAAGCCTAACAAAAGACGGATACCGTTAAGTTTGGCCGGACACGCAATCATAAAGCCTAACTATGTCCGGCTTTATCCGGACGCCTGGCAACGCTACACGCAACACTTAATTTTTTAAATAAAGTTCTCTAGAAGATTTAAATGCATTTGAATGTATAAGCTGTTTTTGGAAAATAAAAATAAAAACAAAAAACCATCCATGTTCAGATAAGTAATTTTCTCCTAACTCCCTCTTATACAAAACCGGTACGTGGTCACAAAATTAAACTTTGTTTCTGAGGTGAAAATTGGCACCAGTCAGGTTAAAGAACTTCTGTTCACAACTCCAAGGTTCATAAAGTTATAGTTTATCGATGGGAAAAATGTGTATGTTTTTGAGAGACTCTCATTTATTAATCTCAGCTTTAATTTTAAGCAGACAATAAGCATCTCCTGAGTACTGTCACCGCTGTAAAACTTCTGTGATGAACAATAAAAAATCTAAAATAATAAAAAACTTTGTAAAATAACACCAGACAGCTCTTTCGAGCAAAAACTTTGTTTGCCTTACTTCAGTGACATACACCTGAAGATGCGAACGGGGAACTAAAGAGAAAGTAAACATAAAACAGGACGATCAAGGGCAACGACTTGTTCTTCGCTGGTTTCTGTCTGGTCTGGAACGGTTATTCAAAAGATTTACTGTATGATTTGTGTGTGTGTGTCTGTGTGTGCATGGATGTAGATAGATACTTATACAAAGAGAGAGCAAAAAATGAAATAAAAAACGAATAGATTACGAAACAAGATAATGTCAGATTTTAAGTAATTGAAATTAAAATTTAATTAACATGACGGTCATAAATGTAAAGGTTAAAGTTTCATTTTCTTATATAAATAACCAGAAAAAAAATTGTAAAAAATAAAAGTTTTAAGTAATTTAAACTATTATGTAAATTAGAAAATAGCATATTGATTGTATCGTCAAACTTTAATTTTGAAAATGCTCATGAAATAAATAAAATATTCTCAAAGCGATCAGAATCTGTTATATAGAAAAGTTTGTATGTCGCCAAATAATTTATCAAGATTGTCAAAACCGCATGCTTAATTGAAAGTAATGTCACTACTTTTTATATGACTTCCCTTCTTAATAAACTATTGTGTTATAATAAATTTGGAGTTTATTGTGATAAAAAGCTACAAAAGGAAGAAATTTGCTTTTAACCCTCTTTCAAATGTAATGGGCTTTTAACTATTTGCGAGTGCTATAAAAATGAATTATTAACTAAATGTTTGATTCTCCAAAGCAAAAATAAAGTAATTATTTTAATATAAATAAATTCAAGAATATTTTTACTTTAGTTATGATACTTATTGAAAATATCCAAGAAATGTGTGGATTTACTTTCCTGCAATACATAGTAAATATCTGTACTTTGTTTTGTGCCTACAAATTAACTAACACTACTTAAAAAGTTATGCTTAGAGTTTAAAATTTTACACTTCAAACTATCACTCCTGAGCTTTTTACGCAAACCATTTTACGCGTTTAACTTCCTAAAAAAGCACACATATATATTTTTTATCCCATTCAAAATTTCATCAGTAGAGGATGTTACGATATTTTAAAGTAAATGTATATCGATAATTTGCAATTAGTTTATAGATACAATATACAAATGTAAATCAATTATCATTTTTTAAAATTAATTACAATAATTTAAGCTTAAAATTTGTATGTTATTGTAATTCCCTGGCAATGTTTGAATTGAAAATCTGAACGTTTTGGAGACCAAAATATATTTATTTATAAACACAATGATTTTTTGCGCTTTTTTGTTGTTTATCTGTTGAATAAATTTTTTTTATCTAAAATGTGTGTTTGAAAGTTCATTAACAGAAAACTTTTATTTGAATTTTCTTTGAAAAAAATTAAAGAAGTTCTTTCAGTTTACATTTTTATGACATGGTTACAAACTATACACTCACTGAAAAAGACTATATATAAAGAAAGCATACTAATTAAAAACGAAAGAAAATTTATTTCAGTATCTAAATCACTTTTATCCTTTAACATAACTATTATGTTTTACCACATCGGTTACAAAGATATATTCATTGTTATTAAAAAGGACTACTGCAAATGTCAAAAACTTTCCCGATACCTTGGAGAGTAACTCTGTGTCATTTTTATTCTATCATATCGATAAACAAGATATCACTATTGTGTGACGAAAGACTGGCGCGTAAAAAATTAAACAGAAGATAAACATTTCGGCTTTGAAGCATTGTATTGCTTTAATCCACTAGTGGCTACGCATTTAAACAAGAAAATAAATCATGAATGTGAAAAATTAAACTTTTTTTTTTTTTTGGTTTTGGTAAAATTTCATGTTTCTCAAGGGGAAAATATTTCATCATTAAAATTGATATTTAGTAAATATTATTATCATCGAACAACAGATAAAAGAAAATAAGGCACACTAGATAATTAATTGTTTGTATTTCAATAGGAAGTCTGTTTGAATAAGATATTTTAAAAGAGTGTTATATATTTTTCATTGTTTAAGAAAATATGATGTAAATTAAAAAATGGCTTCAAAAACAATGTTATTTGACATGAAACTGACACCTAATTTAAATTTGTCTTTTCTTACGAACATGATAAATAAAGTGTGGAGTTTTGCTAGAGTAAAAAAAGGAAAATAAATTCAAAAGCTCAAATTTCGCCTTTTGTTGTTTTGTTTACATCTAGTTTATAGCAGTATCTTATATTTGTCAATATATCTAACTTTTTTGTCGTAAGTGCATACGTGTATACTGCTATTTTACTTAACGACAGAAAATTCTTCGTAACAAAGTCATATGTTATTAATTTATGCAAGCAATCAATCTTACTGTATAATTTTGGTATTAATTATATAATTTTCCTTTAGAAAATCTACACATGCATGTGCGTGAAAGAAAGCTCTTAAAATTTCAATGCCTTACCAATTTTATGGAAATGTGCTATATTAATATGTGCTACAAATTCATCTAATTCTTTAAATGTGATCACATAATCACTGTCTTTTGCCTTTTTTACATTTATTTTACTGATTACAAATTCATAAGTGAAAATACAATCAGTACTTCACTTTTACTATCTTTTGGGAAGACTAATTTTCTAACCATTCTAAGTAAAGCAAACTCTTCCACTAAAAATGTGTGCCAGTGTCCACATAAAATATATTTTAGTTGACTAAATCTATAATGAACTTAAAGTTATTGAATATAATCATAATTAATGCATGCTTCGAACCTTTAACTGTTAATGCCACATCTATGTAGCTAAAAAAAAGATGAACATGAATTAATATAGTAAATTAAATGCTTTTAATGAGGAATCCTTCTTTGCATTTTATGACTACATCCATTTCACAGGCGATGCATTTATACAAGGCTTTATAAACATGAATAATATAAAAAATAATTAATGTAATTTTGCTTGTGCTTAGTTGAAATTACTATATGGACGTGAATATATGTCAATGTGGGGACATTGGCTCAGCATTTCAAACACGTTTTATTTACTGATGCAGCAGTAGCAAAAAAAGTAATTTTATCAAACTTTTTACTTGTAGAAATTTAGTTTTCATTTAATAACGCAATTCAAGTTTTCCAATTTTTTCAAGCTCTCAGATGATGAAGATGGCTGTGTTTAATTTTTTTTATCTACACCAAACGACACACATTGCCTTTTTTCTTCTTACTATTTTTTAGTTATATACACAAAACTTATAAAGAAACGTAGCAAACATTTGTCTTTCCTTCAGATACAAATCCGAGTTTTTTTGTGGGAAAACGCATCCCTGTACCATCTTAGCGGTAAAATGAAAACTATTTTCTGAAAATAGATTTACGTTTGATTGTTTTTGCATCTCTCATTCTACAAGCTCAAGTATAATGCGATAATACTTCTCAAAGTTTTGCCCATAAAACATCATTCATGTATTTATTAGTACACAGACATTTACCCAGGTAGCACACATACGTTGGGGCAACGTTGAAATGACATGTTGGCTGACGGTTATCCAACGGTTGGCAACTGGTTATTTCTTACGTTGGGCCAACGTATGCTCTAACGTTTTGCCAACATATTTCCAACCGTTGGGCTAACGTATGAATGCATACGTTGGGCTAACGTATAAATACATACGTTGGGCTAACGTGTATTTATACGTTAGCCCAACATTATTAATGCATACGTTGGGCTAACGTATTAATGCATACATTATGTTAACGTATAAATGCATACGTTGGGTTAACGTGTAAATGTATACATTGGGACACCGTAAAATCTGTATGTTGTCACTCTATTATCCAACTGTTGGAAATTGGTTATTTTTAACATTTAGCTATCATAATTATTAACCGTTACATTTATAAGTTAGTTTCATATTTTAGGCCAATGCAGAAACCTAATGTTGGATAATTATATTTGACGAATATTTGACAAATTGATGTTCTATTTCATAACATTTCTATATGAAAAACTGTCAAATCTGAAATTAAAGTTTTTAATTATTTTATTAACAGCAAATGCAGTGACAGATTCAGATAAGTTTTAAGGGACGGCAGATATGTAGAACGAAGCATATTATCAATTAGTCACATTTTTTCTTTCATCAAATATGGTTCCACCTCAACAGTGGGTTTCTGTGCGCTTAGGAGGAGGGCGAGCGGACACCCCAACCCCCCTAAAAAGTATTTTTGTCGACAAAATCGTCAGTTGCCAAAGGACTGTCAGCAAATTTCAGCTTTAATCACCAATCTGTAAAATGCTCAGTGTATAAATTACCAGTTTTGCCAACAGTTTATTATAAGTTATACTATATCATGAACATAGTCTTGTTACAATTTTCCTTTTAGTGATTTTTGTGCCAGTAAACAAGTCCCTTTTGTCCCCTCAAGCCAACTTCATTCCAGATCATGTAATGTAGTGTGTATTTAAGGCAAACATGCACATTAAGTATCTGCCTAGGGTGGGGGGTGCCTCGGGCGAAGGACTTTTAGGGGATTTAATGCATATTCACGCTACATCTGGAGGAAACCGCCCAAGAGGCCAGATAATCGGTGTATATTTTTGAAAGCATATTGGTATATATCGTCAGAAAATTTTGTCTTTACACCCCCCCCCCTCCCGAAAGTAAACGATCTGTCAAGTTACAAGCATATATTAATCTGTAGAAAACTAACCTATTTTGCACTATGAGGAAAATTAATATTGCTGGTGCAACTTATGAACTGTTTAAAAAAAAGGAGGGGGGGAGAGATAGGAAGCAGGAAAATATTTAGAAGGTCCTTTCAGAAGCTATCCTTTACAGTGTTAGAGAACCAGGACGGCAGGCAAACCAAAATCATAAAAACTTTTAGAATTAATTAAAAGAAAAAAACATATAACGTTAAAGGAAAGAATGCTTATTTTTTGAAATATGATTCATATCCCTCCTTCTCCTTTGACAGTTACTTTTGTAAAGTGTCTCTCAAAACCTCTGAAAATTTACTCAATTGAAACTTTTGTAAGGAGGCTTAATCTTTTTTTTTTTTTTTTTTTTTTTTAATATTCATGTGGGGAAATCCAATAGGAGTATAAAGTCACTGAAGAATGTCACAGAAATCATTCTTTACTAAAATATTTATTTATTATTTTGTATCAATTATTTTGTATTCAATTTACGTAATTTTTTAGATTCTTAATTTTTAGTTTGCCCGAATAAAATTGGTATGGAATACAATGACATTTCATTGTTCTATTTTTATTTTCAGTTAACTGTAGATATTGACTGCAAAGTAAAAGAAAAAAAAATATTGCATGCGTAATGCATATGCATTACGCATGCAATATCGACGCATGCAAGTATCAACACACGGGTGCATCTATATTATCTGACTATGAGAAAGATATCAGTACAACAGAATGTATTAGTGATGCTGCTTACACGCTATAGCACATAAAATGAAAAAAGTCGTTGATGGTACACAAAAAAAAAGTTACGACGCGTCCCACATAATTACCATTGCACAAAATTTTGAAAAAAAAAAAAGAGAGAGAGAGAGAGAGAGAGAGAGAGAGAGAGAGAGAGAGAATTTTTTTTCCCATAGCGCATCCTTTCTCTAATGCAAAAAATAGAATGTCTGAAGAAAAGTTTTAAAAAATCAGTATTGATTTCAGTTCGGGGACCTGAACTCTCAGTCACAGCATATTACTTAAAGAGCTACTGATATTTTTCATTCAACTAAAATACGCAGTAGAAGAGACTTGTCAAAGCAATAAAAATGTTTTTTCTTCCAGTACTCTCAAAGAGTATTTGATTGCATATAGATTATGTATTTTTCTCCATAAAATTTGAGTCCTGTAGCATATAACAGGTGTAGATACAAAAATCTCTTCTAAAAAAATAAATAAATAACAAAATGAAGTTGGTAAATATAGGTATATTTATGAACTGTAAAGTACTATAACACATTTGTAAAATATTAAAATTACTGAATTCTTAAAACTGTAAAATATTTTATACATACCTTTAACAACAAAACAATTTTGATGCACAAATTTAAATCCTTGTTGTTGATTAACCACTGTGAACCAACGAGATTTCAAAATTGAAGTAGTGTTAGTTTAATAGCTACTTCTAAATCTGAAATCTCATTAGTCATTATAATCTTGCAAAATATAAGCACGGCTCAAGTTGATTTTTTTTCAGAATAATTTTATTAGGAGAAAACAATTGTGTCCAATTTTACCTTCTCGACTGTTGTACAACTATGAGCAAATAAAACTTTATTTTTAAGCTGTCTAGCATTGTTTAGTAATCCAAAACGCATCTTTTAATAAGCACTGTGCAATTATTATATATTTATTACCATAGCTGCATAGTAAGTTGTTTGTTTACATACTTTGAAGATCGTTAGGCTTATGGACAATCGAACTATAATCAATGCATCAATAATAATAGTTATCGTGATTCAAGTTTCTACGAACCTATGCAACGATTAAAATTCACAGAAATATAGCTGAAAAGATAAATATTCGTTTCAGTTTTCAACTATCAATCACTTTATAAAAGTGTCAACACATAATAACAAGCAATGGCGGAAACGGAACGGCGAACGGGCATGAATCTATCGCTTCCCGGTTTCCTGAATGTGTGTCTCTGCGCATGCACAATGATACGGTTGCCCAACACAACATTCAGCCATCCGATGGCCAACGGTTGTTTTACCTACGGTTGCCCAACACAACATTCAGCCATCCGATGGCCAACGGTTGTTTACCAACGGTTGCCCAACACAACATTCAGCCATCCGATGGCCAACGGTTGTTTACCAACGGTTGCCCAACACAACCTTTAGCCAACAGAATACCGACATTTCGATATGGACATCCAACGTTTGCCCAACGTAACAACCTTGTGCCAACCACGTGCCATCAATAACCCAACGTATGTGTGCTAGTTGGGTAATATCTCAACGAAACATAGTCTGATTCGAAAATTCTAAAAAGAAATGCATTTGTAATTCAACATTCTCGGCAGAGGAAATTCATTTGTGATTTTAAAAATAACAAATTATTTATGATGCAAATAAATGATAAAATTCATATTGTATCAAGATCATTTTATAAATATTGAATTTCAAACAAAACTTCTATAAAGTATTTGAATATATTTTATCAATTTTTATTATTTCGGGCATACACATTTACAACTAACTTAAATATCCTGGCATTTTCAAAATTTATGAAAATTTGAGTATTAAGTACAGATAACATTTTTGTGACATGCATGGACAAAAGATTAATTCGAAAATAAATATTTCAAATGCAATCTAAAAACTCAAATGTGTAATCTTCGGAAAAATCATTTTTATACGAGCCCGAAAGTTGTGTTTCTGAATAATTAATATCACTTTCACTTCAAAATAAGTTTGCATTCCTAGGTTAAATAAATGAAATGGAATTGAAACAGAATATCTACACCAAGTTTATTTGCATCTCAGACACGTCAAAATAAATTTTCATTAAAATCCTATCTTCCTGGCAATTTAAATTTCGTTTTTACAGTAATTTAAAAAGAAGAAAAAATACATTGGAAGATTGTAAAAATAGTCCAATTTCTTAGCAATATATTTACTCGGAATTGTATTGCATATTAATGACAGTTTCAAAATTCTTTGTTTTAAACAGGAAATTATTAAAATGAATATTTTATTTCACTAACGATATAATGAGACAAACAGTGAATTAGTAATGCCGTACGTATATTAACATATTCACTATAAATCCTTAGATCAGACATTTCAACGTATACTTAATTATTTTAATACTGTGCTTTTATGATTCAAATAACGTGTAGGTGTTCATACTCTAATACATAGTTGATTAAAAATAATTCATTATTAAAATTAAATTCTTTTATAAATTATCTTTTTACACGTCATGGAAATCTTAACTTTTCTGAAAGTTCTAATATTTTTAAACTGACATTTGGAAACTTTAGTTATCACATTAATTAATACTTCGAAACCATATTTCTTCACTAAAAAGTATCGTAAAATTATTACAAATCAGTAATTTGCATTTAACATTATGAAAAGTATAATATGCACCACGTTCATTTTGTTGTCTACCTTTCATGATTAGAACGTTTCACCTATAAAATGTGAACTTGAAAATATAAACAAAAAGTGAGTTAATCATAAAAAAGAAAAAAAATTATTTTCATATACTGATATTGTAGAAACAGTTTTAAAAACCTGTTTAATTTTACTTTAATTTAAAAAAAGAAACAGTATACCGTTTTGTTTATTAACCTTATAAATATACGCGATACCCTTTAGTTTATGCAGGAACTCCGCATCCATACTAATAATTTTAGCAAAGCTTTAAATTATAAGAAAAATTCAGGAAAGTTATATTTTTACACATTTCTGTCCATCTGTCTTTTAAATTTGTTGATATTTGTATTATTCAACTATGACAAGAAAGCTATATAATTCGATTCATTGATCGCTTTGTCTCTAAAAATAAATCAATGTTTATTTAAAACTAAAATTGAGCATGTTGAAATTTCGAATTGCATTAAGCACTAGCTATAAAGGAATAATTCTGTAATTATAAAATGTACACAATTTTTGACGAAATTCAGAATTAAAAAGGAACAATAATCAATTAATTTAAAAACTGAAAGTGCTTTTTAACTATTATGACACTACTCTACATAATGAAATTATTAATTTAATCTTATAAAACTCTCCAAATAATAATTTTTGATTAAACCATATTTCAAAGTTTGCCTACCATATCCACTTTGCCCAGGATATCATAATTATAATTCCCTTCACTATCATTCATTTACATTAAATTAATTTATCTGTGTATAAAATGTTTTAATTATAAAAAATATGAGGTTTATTAAAGTGTTTATTACAAAATTAGATATTTTAATGACATTTTTCTATACATGGTGCGCACATTCATAAAGAACACTTGTAAAAATATATATTTCGAAATAAAACAAGATAAGATTTTAATTAGGCAGTGTCATAATTATAATCCACCAAAACATTTAGCTTATACTTGCATGGATTATTTCTATACTATACTGAATTTACTGAAAATATTGAGCAGAGTTTTGTACATTTTTTTAACGTAGATTCTCTTTTTAATTGATTAACAATGCGTAATTTTTATGAATAAAACTCTTTTTTGTGTCCTTTGCCCGCTTTTTTGTGACGCATTTAGACATAAACTTTTGTAGTTTTAAAAGATAAACGATATTTAATTAACTTCCGAAATTACATAAGTAAATAATTAAATATGTGCTTTGGAGACAAACGACTTACCATAATTTTTGCTTCTAATTTTAATCTTCAAATTATGCAACCTGTGTGGAGCTAAAAGTTTTGTAAAATTCTAATTAAAAAACTTGAATTCTAGAAATTTATTAAATTACATTCTCTTTATATTTGTGAGTGGCCACTTATAAAACCACATGGTATTATACATGCATTTTGCTTTACCTTTTTCTTTAAAACTGTCAGCTCGTGGAAAAAATACATTCATTAATTTGAATGTAAAACTATTATTTAAGTATTTCAGTAATATTACTTAATTATTTATGGCCACATCTTATTACCCCGTATGATAAAATAATTTTAAATTCGTTTATAAAGTACATAAAGCTTATTATTATTAATAATCACGTTATTCATATTATCTAAAAGTTTTACTTTTTTTTTAAAGAAAATAATAATATCCTTTTAAAAAAAGTCTCGCAATTGAAAGAGGTACTGGAAAATCCGCCTGTTATTCTGCAAGCCAAGTTAACTTTTTTTTTAAAATTCCATTTGCTTTGAAAGCACCCTCAAAACAGAGCACAGTTTTACTGCTATATGAAACACACATTAACTGTTCATACTCTTATATTAAACATACTTACTCACGGGCACTCATATGTGAGCTCGAAGAAAAATAACAAACGCTGACAACACAAGCAATGCAATGCAATAAAAGCAATGAATACAAGAGTGTTTATCAATATAATTTAAGTCCTCATATTATGTTCTTTGATATCTTATCAAGAGAAGACTAACTTAAAATACTTCCACAGTTTTCAGAGTTATGAATCTCCAAATTTGCATTAGAAATCAGACGATATTTCTTCAATTATCAGAAAACTTGTTTAATTACGCATAAGAAAAAATTTAAATGTCAGTCCTTCAACGCTGCTAACTCAGTTCATATTTTTTATCAATTCAAATTTTAAAATACTTGCATATCGATTTCAACTTCAATATGAGACGTCTCATTTTTCAATTTATTCAAAACACATGTTCTTTTCACAGTTCCCTCGTCTATTAAAAATCACCATTCTTTGTTCAGTTTTAGACCATAGTTTGTGGTGCGTTCATAGCTGGCGTGTTCATAAATTGATCAAATCCGTAGTTAGGGGAAGGTGGCCCAAAATGATCCTGATGGTAAAAATGATCCACATATGCTTTCTTACATACAGGTAGTGCTACCTACCGGCTAATACATAAACTAGTTCTGTCAAGTCAAGAAGAAGCAATGGGGAGTTTTAAGCGATCGGTGTATTACCTGTCTGAGTAGATTTTTTCAGAAAACTGGGTTTTGCCATATCAGTTATAAGGCAATCACTGACTTTCCTATTTATTTAGAAATGCAGTCTTTAATGTACAGAAATAGGACTTTGTCTACTGAATACAGTAGGCCAAGTTTTTAGAAGTGAATTACGCTTGTTTAATTTGTTATATTTCTCGACGTGTTTCAGTAATATGACCTAAAGTAGGAAGCCACATTGCCAGGTAAAATGATCCATCGACTGAAGAAACTCCAGCACCGGGTCCTATGCGTCATGGCTGCCCTTCAACCGTTCCTAAAATCTTTGACGCCTCATTACGTTAATTTATTTTTGCGTTTATTGCAGGCCATAATATTTTAATTACAATTTTGCAATTTTCTATTTTATTGTTTTCGACACTTTTTCATTTTAAAATTTTCATAAAATAAATTATGCATACTATAGGATTGTAAAACTTATTTTATTTCATCATGTATTGTCACAATTACTCTAACATCTTTTATTTTGCCGATAAAAACAATTTTCAATTATTTTCAAATGAAGAACCATTTTGAACCTGGGTGCGGGTAAAATGATCCTTTCGACTTTTTTTTTTCAAAATTATATTTTTTTCGTTACTCAGTTTGGGCTTAAATTTTTTTTAAAAGTATGTTTATGATGCAATATGTAGAGTACAATTTTGTGGCTTAGGGCTTAAGTTTTATTTAACATTTATGTTATTTTATGGACGTTTTAGGGGGTCATTTTGGGCCAACTTCCCCTATATTATTTTCATTATACTCAAAGTTTAACCCTTTGCGTCTTCAAAAAAATTATTACGAGCCATTTAGATTTATAATATATATTGTTCAAAAATGCGATTTTTAATGGTAATTTTCCTATTAATTAACATTATTTCTAATTGAGGCCAAATACAAAAACGTGGCCGTATGATCTAAAAACATACATCCAGTATTTTCCCATACATCCCATTTTCAAATTGCTCTAATAAACACTTTTCACTGAATGACACTTGATTAGAAAGACATTACAGACTTACATTAAATTTATTTTCGGACAGCGTTTTATTTATTTCTATTTTCATTAAAAGATCTGAAAGGTATTTGTAAAAGAAGTTATTAAAAAAAATGGACAATTTCTCTAACTTGAGAGAGTAAAGGCGATATCCTATTAGCTGTCTCCAATTGGCTTTCATTAATATAGAAATAAATCCTTCCATTAAAACGCTTAAGGAAGAAACCCTTTTTTTTCTATTTGAGAACGACACGAATAAAAAAAAACTATCGTTAGGAACTATTTTCTGACACTTAGAACTTTACCATATTAATAAATACTGTCCTCCGATTTACACAAAGCAATAGAGTTTTGTTTTCCTATATTGTTCCTTTATTTTTTAAGCATAATCTGTAATGCATTCGTTATTTTAAAACATGAACTGCGACTTTATAATCCACACTTTAGGAACGTTTTTCGATGGTTCAAATGAAAATGAGAAAAACAGGGACTTAGAATTATATAGTACAATTTTTATAGTTTTTACATATATTTCGTACATGCAATAATTCAATGCAACTGCATTTAAGACTTAATAATTCTTAATTTCAAAACTATTAATGGGATAAAAAGTGCACTATATACGATATATTTTCACAGTTATGCAAAACAAAAAGTTATCCTTAGATGTATGGCAATTGATGTTTTCCTTTTTCAAAGATTTATATATAAAAGAAAAATAATTAAAAATTTAAAAATTCACCATTATAATATATACCACTCACAAGTATATTAAGATATTATGTAAGAAAATTTATGCCGATGACGTAATTTTAACTTTTAAATATTATCATAAACTGACTGTGTCAGCTCGCAACTTTGGAAAAGAGTAACTTCAGATAAGCATCTAGATTTTTGTGTGAA
This sequence comes from Cheiracanthium punctorium, assembly GCA_038373885.1. NCBI lineage: Eukaryota > Metazoa > Arthropoda > Arachnida > Araneae > Cheiracanthiidae > Cheiracanthium > Cheiracanthium punctorium. Next base: position 194,088 of record JAWZYV010014373.1, on the reverse strand, counting down.
GTGTTTAAAACTGCTTTTTACTGGTGCATTTAAAAATGAACCTACGAAAATACATCAACTAAAAAAAATTACAAAAAAAAGTGTTATGGAACCATTTTTAGCAATACTTTTCAGTCTGAAAAATGCTGATAACAGTAAATGTATGGCAATTTTTCAATTTCCATTATTTTTAGTTCAGTTTATTTTTTAATTTTTTATTACAGAATATTTTTACTTATCAGTTGATAAGTTCGGGAGACCGAGGAACTATATGGGCTTCTTACAGTTCTGCATTAAAGAGAGATTGCTTTTAATTCCTGATTCCTCCACCTGATGGAGTGGACAAATATCATTCTTATTGCTATTAATCACTTCATTTACATATTACTGTGGATCTATACGACGAAAAAGATAGTTTATACAAAATATAAACAACTTTTAATACATTTTGGATGTAACTTTGAACAATTTCGCTTACTCCAAGTATTGCAATTAAATTTAAAGCTCAGTAGGCTCAATAACATACATTTTTAACTTGAAAATAGTATGGTTTTAGTAATAAGCTATTTTACTGTAATTTTGTCCTAATACAAAGACTTGAACACTGTCCCTTACTATAACACCTCCTATGCAAATAATTAAGCCTGCATTGCAAGTTTTTTAACATTTAAATTTTAAAAGTTTCAAAGACTATTGTGTTTGAAACTATTTGCTTAATATATACTGAATTTTTTGCCAGGAGTGGGTATTGCAGCAACGTCTAAGGATTTCTTTTTCAAACTAATTTCTACAGACAATGAAGTATCATTTATTTCTTTTCATGAAATCTCTGATGCTAGAACTTGTCAATGCAAGTATGTATGAAAATATACAATTGATAGTTTGGAGAGAAAATAAGCATAATACATTTTTAAATTAGTTTGTTCTGTTTAATATTTAAAAAAATCTTTCTTAGTAGGAGTAAACAGTTTAAATGGATGCTTTTAAAATACTTTTTATGTGAAATAAAATGAAAAATAGTACTTTGTCTCACCACAAAAACTTGACTGATTCATTGTTTATTTGGAAACATTGCTTCAAACTGAACCCAGTAAACATAATACATAGAACTAATTGTTTATAGTCATAATTTCCATTTGATTTTCACTTTTCCAAAATACAATGTTATATAAAATGCATAATATAAACATATTCAAAAACTTTTGACAAAGGTAGCACATGCATTTATCAGTGTTTAACATTTATTTTAATTATACACAAATTAAACTTTCAATGACGTGTCTCAAGTAATATTTGAAAAATAGAAATCAAATTAATATTCTTAAATTAATTCAAAATGTTTCAAGGAGTTAAACCGAAATTTTAATTTCTGCACCAAAAGACTAATAAGAAAAAATTGTAAAATATTTTTACTAAAAATGTGCTATCGTACCTTATTCTCAAGTATCAGTGGAAATACGCGTAGAAAACATTCAAGTTATAAAATATTTAAGAATCATTTTTTCCAGATATACTACATTTGTTATATATGACATTTTACAAAAATTGCGTTATATGCTTGCGTACATTGGATAATACAGAATTATCACTATATTATTTCGTATTTTACTTATTTGGCAGTGATAAATTCTATTTTTCCTCCAACTTTCAAGTGCTAAATAAATGCTTCTAAACTTCTAATAAATTAGAAACTGAACCTTAATGTTTTTAATATGATTTTTCCCCTTTGAAAAAGAACATAAATCCAATATTTCGAGTAATTTCACTGCAACTTCAAGATTGCATTTTTTTCATTCATAATTCTTTGGAGACAAGACATGTATAAAAAAGAAGTCTACCTCTGGATAGGTTTATTACATCAAATAAACTGATGAACAATTTTTTATTTTTATTTTCATTTAGATAAAAAAATAGTCCCTTGCTCACGGGCTTAAATGCAAAAAGCAGATTCGCATTAGCTGGCCGCTATTGGATAGCATTAAGACAGGGATATATTCATCCACTTACGTAGAAAAAAAAAACCGTATTTTTTGAGTATGCCTTTAGGCAATTTCTTTTCTAACTTTTAGAACTTTCCTATATTGATGATTGCTAGCCCCCGGCACTGATGAAAAACATAAGATTCTTTCTTTAAAAAATTCTTTCACTTTCAGTAGAGAAAAAAAAAAAACTCTGGGCAAAGTAATCGTAATTTTATTACCTTCAATTTCGCAATTTCTTTTGAGATATAGAACGGCGATACTAATTTATAATATATATAAGTAAATCTGTATATAATGTGTATACACACACATGCATGTTTATATATATATATATTGTTTTATTTTTTGCTATATTCTTATAAATACCATGAAATATTAATTTTACAACTTTAAAAACTTACAAAATTTTACCTTCAATTTAGTAAACGTTCAAACGCTTTCCTGAGCATATGCATGGATCTATAACCATATCTTTATTTCAAGACCTCATTATGAGTTCGTCTATAGGATGTGTGAAATGGATAATAGAAAAGGAGATGTGCGTTTTTTTATGTTTATTGAGCTTCATATAAATACTGTACACGTAGCATATATGTGATAGAATTTCTTCCAAAAGACAAATGAAGACAGAGTATTTAAATAGACTCGAAATATAAAGATATATATGTCTTATCGCTTAGAAATGGGTTCCGATACAATCTTTTTTCATAAAGATATCCATTTTGCATAATTGATGAAATAAAAGTTGTAGAACGTAAATCACTCTTCATAGTAAGATTGAAAAACAGAATGCATTATTTTCAATCAGCTGCTTGTTATACATATTTTTTACTCTACTCTTTTATATTATTGTATATTGTATTTTGCCGTCTTTCTACGTTGACTACAGTGAAACGCGTGCTGGTGTTCTGTCGTGTTTCCTAGTAGCGTACTGTTATCTGTAGCTGCATGTACAAAAAGAAACCAATTACTTTCTGATTCCATTAATATTAAATACTAAAAGTCATAATCGTAAATAAATGCTTAGCTCTAAATAAATAATATTGATGTAAACATGTCTGTTTGTATTTTAGATTTTTCGATTCAGGAAGAGAAGATTCAATAACTATGAAGAGAAAAAGAATATTTTTTATAAATATAGATGTTGAGTTTGAAGTAAATAAAATTTATACAGGTTTTAGGTTTTATATTTTTTAAAATTTCAAATCTTTAAAATATCCGTTAAAGATCCCAGGAAAGGAACGGATATAAATATTATAATTACGCAGATACCTACAACAATGTTAGATATATATTTAACCCGTAACTGGAGACGGGAGTCAAAATGACTCCACGTTGCTCATTGGCTCTGATTATCACGTGGTTTTTTGTTCTTGAATGCAACCATCTCCCCAGTACCTTCAAGTAGTTCTTTTATCAGTATGTTGGCAGAAGTCCAAGTTTGAACAAGTGCGTAAAACCGAGTTACTTTTTTTCAAAGTTTTCGTTGCTATTTATGGAGTCACATTGACTCTACGTCTCTGAAACTGTGATTGAAAATAATATATAACACACCAGTTAATTTCTGCGAATTTCTCATTCCAATACACTTCCTTTGTCTAGAATAACATATTGTTTAAAAGAAAATGGATAATGCTCAACCAGGACCTTCTAGGAAAAAAATTCGGCCATGTGATCCAGATTTTGATAAAACTATAATGCAATGGTTTGAAGAATGCGAAGTGTCGGAAGATGATTCTGAAATTAGCGATGCCGAAACGATTATAAGCGATCATGAAGAAGAAAGTGAACAAGAAAGTGAAGAAAATTCGGACATAGATTCAGAAGAAGAGGAAGACGAAATGGTTGACATGGAAAATTATTTCTATGGGAAAGGAAAAAATAGATACAAGTGGTCAAAGAAGTCGTTAGTGAGTTCACATTCCCGTACACCTCAGCACAATATTGTTTTGAAGCTGCCTGGAATTCGTCCTAATTTTCAAAGGTTATCTTTGACTGAAAATGAAGCTTGGACCTATATTTTCTCGACCGACATGTTGCTTATGATCGTGAAATATACAAATCTAAAACTTGCTGCAATTAGGCAAAAGTATAAAGATCAAGAGAAGTCAGATTTGCGTGATTTGGATACAGTGGAATTACGTGGCTTTATGGGTCTACTATTTTACACTGCTGCTTTTAAATCAAACCATGAGGATATCCGTTCACTGTTTGGAACAGATGGCACAGGGCGAGACATTTTCCGGTGCATTATGAACGTGAAACGTTTTGCAGTTCTACTCCAATGCTTGAGATTTGATGACCCAAATACGAGAGAAGAGCGATTAAGGGAAAATCCAGTGGCATTAATATCGGAGATTTTCGAAAAATTAATCACAAACTCTCAGTCAGCTTACAGCATTGGCACTTCAGCATGTGTCGATGAGATGCTCGTTAGTTTTAGAGGAAGGAGTAAATTCAAGATGTATATGCCCAATAAGCCTTGTAAATATGGACTGAAAATCATGGCTTTAACTGATGCTAGAAACAATTACTTCTTCAATGGCTACATATATTGCGGTAAAAATTCTGATGGTATGACACTTTCAGAAGAAGATAAAATGTTGCAAAAACCAACACAGGCAGTTGTGCGCTTGTCTGCTTGTATTGCAGGCACAAACAGGAATATAACAGCAGACAATTGGTTTTCATCGGTTGAGCTTGTAAAAGTTTTGAAGGGAAAAAAATTAACCTATGTTGGAACATTAAAGAAAAACAAACCAGAAATACCTAAAGAATTCCTTCCAAACAGAAGCAGAAAAGTAGGGAGTTCAGTTTACGGCTTTTCGAAAGATTTAACGTTGGTATCACATGTTCCTAAAAAAGGTAAAGCTGTATTGCTAGTGTCGTCTATGCACTCATCAATATCCCAAGATACAGACATCAATAAGCCGGAAATTATCAGTTTTTATAACAATACGAAAGCTGGTGTTGATTCCTTAGATGAAAAATGTGTCACATATTGTACCGGTCGGAGAACAAGAAGGTGGCCAATGGCTATATTTTTTCGTCTTATGGATATAAGTGCAGTTAACGCATTTATTATTTACCAGGCTACACGAGACTATGAAAAAAAGTCAAGGCTAGATTTTATGAAGAATCTTGCAAAGCAACTAGCAAGTGAAGAGTTAGAAAGGAGGTTAACAAATACCCGTCTTCGACAGGAAGTTAGATTTTCTATTACGAAAATACTTGGTAAAGGAGAGGAAAATGTACAAGTAGATAACAGCGGAAAATTACCTGCAAGAAAATATTGTACTGTTTGCCCCAAAAAATTGAAAAGGAAAACATCTACTGTATGCCATTATTGTAAACACCCAGTATGTGGACAATGTTCCGCAGCCGTATGCCCCAGCTGCATTTGAAAGATGTAAAAAGCAAGAAATAAAAAATATTCTTAAGGTAATATTTAAAAATATTGTATTCTTCATTTTTGTTTAACACAATTATAACCAATAGTATCATCCCATAACATCTAAACGATAAGTACTCATTAAAAGGCTGTTCATAGTTTTTCTTATAAGATCTGTCTAACATTTAACATCATAACATTTAACATTTTTAATATTGATATTGTTAATATTTCTGGTTAACTACATGATTTCCAGCATATATTGCATTGTCAAAACAAATTCAAATACTATTTTTAAAAGAGAAAAAAGAAAAAAAAAACAATGGAGTCTTTCTGACTCCATGTCTCTAACCGCGTAAGGAAATTCCTGTCTCCAGTTACGGGTTAACCACATTTCGCCTTTACTAAAAAAGAGGCACAGAAAAATTAGTGAATTTTTATTAAAGGCTGGGAAATTAATGAATATCTTCTACCCCCAGTGGAATACGGAAAGCGTAGTGGTTGGGGATTCAACCCCCTTTCCCCTTGTCGAATGATTTTTAAAATTAGGTTTATAAATTTTTTATTTTCAAGATAGAGATACATTTATATTACTTTCACAACCCCCTCACGCTTAAAGAAAGTTTGCGTACGTCACTGTGTACCCCGATAGAAAGCTGTAATCCATGTGAATCAAATGCCATAAGGATAGAGTGTTACAGGCGATATTATGATGTTCCCAAATCCCGTGGAGACCGTTTGTTAGTGATCGAAGACTGTCATCTGTGTCTTAGATTTTGGTTATACAGAAAGAAATTCTATGAGTGTTACTACAAGAGGATCAAAGTATATTAAATTGGTACTCATTTTGAGCAGGCTTTAACGCTCAACGTCTTATAAACTATATAAGCTCATTTTTTGAGCAATTTAAAAAAAAATCCCTTTTTTGGTCACATTTTTCAACGTAAGAGCCAATGCTCACCTCGGCGGAGGAGAAAAAGCTAGGACAGTGACATAACGGGACCTGGAATATAATGGGAGCTGTTAAAACAATAAAACATTACCAACAAGCTCTGAACTACGTCAGCAAATGCTTCTTATAGAATCACTTGAAGCATATAAATCACACGTTATCGAATCTGTTTTCATAGCCATATGCTTTTGGAAACTGTAGTTCTTTCAAAACTTCAGTGTGGCTGGGAAAAAGAAGAAGTCTGCAGGTGCCAGATTTGGAGAACATGGTGGGTATTAAAGATATGGTTCAAGATGCTCATCTTTGACAGCTTCTTTTTTGTCTCCATAGCTTTTAAACAACTAAAACCATACTTTTTATTAACTGATTCCACACCGTACTCTTTAATCTCCCAACCCATTGCACTTATTTTATGCATCTCTGTCACTAATTTGCCCATTTGAGGCAAAACGTCCTGTACGTGTGTTGCTCCAATTCGCAGTGGCTGACACACCTTCTCAAATGACTGCGTTAAATTTGTCGTGACCCATACAGGGTGTTTCAAGAAGAAATCCCTAACTTTGAAAATGGAAAACTCAAAGACGGTGATAGATAGAAGCATAGAACTAGTGATATGCTAATTTAAAAAAAACAAAAACAAAAAACCTAAGAATTGCATACAGAAGCCACAAAATTTTAGTTACAGTTTGCACCGATAGATGGTACTATAAGGGGCATTATGGATGCCAGAAAGAGAACTCAGACACTGAGAACAATTATCTCTATCACCAAACTATTTGTTTAGAAAGCCAAAAACGTTTTGTGAACTGTGTAGGCTAGCCCAATCTTCCATGAACCATGACTACCCAGTCGTTCATCCAAAGGTTGTTGAGCGGCAACAAGTGTTTCAAACGCGCAATATATAGTCACTCGTCATCGTTTCTCGAAAAAAATAGTCCAGTGATGCATTTGCAATAGATTTCAGCCCAAATGGTAAGTTTTGGGCAATGGAGCGGTCATGTGTGGGACAAATATGAGGATTTTCTTAGATCCATATTATCGCTTTAAGCTACAAATACTTGATTTTTTATCTTTTCTTTTTTTAAAACATACCACAAGTTCCTTGCTTTTATGAATCACAGTTTTTGAGTTATTTATTTTCAAATATTAGGGGTGCTTCGTGAAACACCCTGTATTTTCTCTTAATTTGGACGCTGGGTACATCAGTTTCGATGTTTCTGAAAGCGTGCGTGTGCATGTGCGCAACATCCTAACCACCGCAATTTTTAAAGTATGTGACCATTCACCGGACTTTTCGGACGCATCTTGTATTTTTGGGGTTTACAGTACAGTAAGATCTCCATCAAAAAAAATATCCATAATGCTCATAGCTTGTTTATAAGAGATAGCAAAATTACATTATTATATTACGCTCCAGCAACGCTAATCACAAGTTGGGCTTATTGTTTCTTTGTTATTAATTACGCATTTATGTAGAATCTAATACTGTAAAGCGTTTAGTAATTAATGCGTTGGACATGATTTAACTTTCTTTAAAAAAAGTGTACACAGTTTATTGAGTTATGCTACAAGACACAAGCAAAACGTTCACATGTGAATGAGTCGTTCCATGCAAAGAGCTGACATGTTTCGGGTCAACTAGAAAATATATTTAAAAAGGCTAAAAAATAAAAGTAGCACATCCTTTTAAGGAGCCATTATTTAAAATTCAAGGTATTTTCTTATCCTAATAGCAATGAATATTCATAGAAAAATTTTCTATTTTATCTATTTTTAATAATTAAATGCTCTTAACAGCTTCCCCTAGGCTGGGATAAATAATTATTTATCTAAATATTTGCAATGTTCTAAGAAACGAACTTTTTACTTATCGCAGCTGTGATAAATTATAACTTAGTTACGATATAATTTACTTGCAAAACTGTACTTTTTAAAGCGTAGAATAATTTTAATGGTTGTCATTTAAAAAATATATCTTAAATGGCTGTTATTTTTTATGACTCAAAAATCAAAATCTTAAAATTAGCAATTCTTCATCTGCATGGAAACCGTTGGTTCGTTAGGTAATTAAAAAATTAAAAAGGAAAAAAAAATCATTTTAGCAAACCTCAATTATATATATTCGCACAGTGCATGAAAATCGTTAGATTTGGTCATCTTTTGTACTTTTGTCCATAACAAGGTATTTTTGTGGGCATCAATCTAAGCGTCTAATTGTTTGAATCGAGCAATCTAATCTCTTGTAAGGTCTAAAGAAAATGAACACTTCTGTTGCTCAAATCAGATATCTCACAGCACACTCCAAAATAACTCGTTAGCTGAATAAAACCTTTTCATAAAGAAACTGAAAAACACAATTATATTTCTTCTGAAGAGTTATTTTTCAAATTTTTTAAATGATTGCGCAACTGCGTTTCAAATAATATTTTAATTTATTTACTAAGTTTCCCAAAGTCTGGCTGTTATGTAAAAATTGCATCATTCGGAAAAAAAATAATAATTGCATGCGAATTTATTTTCAAAGAAAATAAAATAACATCTTTACAAACTATAGAGTGGTGAGACATTTCAATAGCACACACACACAGAGGGACACACAAAGACGAAAAAAAAATTAAATAAATAAACTTGAAAATAAAAGTAGTAAATGTTAATTGGTACTCCGAAAATACTTTGCAAGACCATTGTTTACAGGGAAAATGTTACTTCGTTTCTCTTCCTGTCTTTTATTTCATCTTTTATTTTGTCTGAGAAGTTTGAGACACTCTGTAGAACTATTACTTTTATTCAAAGTACCAGTTCATATGCATACAATTTCTTCAATTAGGAACCTACTCATTCCTCAATCCATTCCATTCCCGTCAAACAGACTATCCAAGCGCAATAGTGACAGTTTAATGCATAAATCAAAGTCCAGATGTAATTTCAGCTTGATTTCCTCAGTCAGCAGAAAAAACCTATTGCATTAGATAGCGGAGTAATATCTAATCTTTAATTAACTAGTTTGACTGTATCTGTCTCGCTGCCAATCAATCACAATACTACCGACCTTGCAATCGGCAGTCCCAATAATTAACGGAATCACTCACATCAACAATCAATCAAAATATACATTTCATCCAGTGGTTAGTTTCAGTGTGGCTCAATTCAGTTTATTCAAGCTTATTTATTGATATATATATATATATTTATTTATTTTTTATAGTGTTTTCCGCTAGTTGATATAAATTTTATCAGACAATGTGTTGATAATGACGCAAGTTGTGTATAGTTTTGACCACAGACGTCTTAAATGTGCATCAGAATGCTTTTTAGTCAAATATCAATGTTTACTACAGTAAAAAATTTCATACTTTCACCAGCTTTTCCTTTCAGTGATGTCAATACTAGGAAAGCATTTTTTATTATTATACACGACGATTGGGTTGCTATTAAAATGTAAAGCTAGCGTAGTCGATTTATATAGTAAAGTAATTTTTTTTTCCTCAGGTAAATGAGAATTTTTAAAAATCGCTTCTTAAATGACGAAAACGGCATAAAAAGGAATAGCTCGTAAATTTCCATATCTAGTTAGTTCCCAGCAAAAACTAACAGTTTTTGCTGGATATTGATGAGTCAACCAGTCAGTCCTTTAGGATATTTTCTTTTATATAAAGATGTTTATTTTATATTTATTCCCTTTACCACCCCTGAAAGAATGAAAATAAAAATTTCTGTCTACTCTTCTTCACTTTATGTTCCTACTTGAAACAAGTTTTTTTTTTCTTTTTCTTACGTAAGTCTTCTTAAAAGCTTGACAAATTTGAAATTTAGTGGTTATAAGGTTAAGTTCTTATGGCTATACGAGTAAATGCATAAATTTTATTTGAAAGTTCAGTTGTCATAGAAAAGTAATGTATAGAGAATTTTTTTTTCACTCGTGGTTTCTAATTCTAGCTTCTGGCTGTTATATTTTTAATGCGAGGTATGTCTTACTTGTAGTGTGTGTTTTGTTTTACTTATTAGTTTTATATATATATATATATATAAAACATACACTACAAGTATATATATATATATATATATATATATATCAAAATGCTTGGCTTGTGTAGGATCTAATTGCAAGGAAGCGTGTTTGGGTAAATGTCGCATTTTTATAGAGTTTTGTATTATCCTAGGAACTAAGATGATGGTGTTTCTAAAAACGTTCTTTTCTTTAAATTTAATTTAGGCTAGAAACATTGGTATTTCCAAATCCAATGCATGTTTCTTCAATAAATCAAGTTTTATCGTTATTCAGTTAGCATAGACACCAAAATGTGTTTTTTTTTTTGCCTAAAAATTGAAAATTAGGGGAATTATGGAGAGGATGACTAACAAACAGTATTTTTTAAAGTCCATTTGGCCTCTATAATGCTTGAAACGGATAGAAATCGCAATTTTTAAAAATTCTTTTGGACCCCTTTCAGAAACCTCTCATGGCGGCGACAGTAATAGACACACCATTTTCAGCTGGGTTTCTCCCGTGATGTGTAGTTTATCCGCTGAAATTAGCTGGATTTACAAAAATTAAATGAGACGAATCATCAAAATGATAATAATTAAGTTCACAAAAAATAAACAACAAACATAGCTATAATTTAGCACATTTTAAGATTAATAGCCGCTGTGGTGTTATGCACAAAACTGGCATTTACGGAAGAACTATAAATTCATTACCTCGCATTTTTCTTTCCTCTTAGTTGGGTGCGACGCTTTTAAATATATACGCTCTAAACAAGAAATATATATATATATATATTATATATCACAGCATCGTGGTCCATAGGCACCACGTAAATTTCCAAGACAAAGCTTTGCGTAAATAAATGCCGGAGAACCGATTCCGCAGGAAGCCGGCAGAGATCTTCCGCGTGGCAGGAAAATTTATATCCACGAAGAAGCAAAAGTGACAACAATGAAAAATTCATATGCAACTCTAGCGTGAAAAGTCACATGACGATGTGGGAGGATGGTGGTGGGGTTTCAGTTAACGCTCTTTTGCTTTGAGTTCTTTCTGCTGCTAAAGTGATGTCAGAGGTGTATTTAAACGGTAAAACAATAAAGCAATAAATTATGGTCTTCTATTGGATAATATAAATAATGTCATCTTTATTGCAGCATAAAAAAGTAGTGTTAAATATTGTGCATGAATGCAATATATACAGGCGTTGAATCACTAAAAATAATAATTAACGTAATTCAGTATTGCTTTTTTAAAAGTCTAGGAAAAGGCAGTATTGTGAAGTAATTTTTACTGTATATCATGTTTAGGGTGTTTTACTGTTTATAAATAAAGCCTATTTTGTATAAAAGTAATCACATTTAGAAAAAAAGCTCCAGTGATTCTTTCAATTTGAGAAATATTTTGTATTAACTTCTCAGCGAAATTTAATTCGTGGAGACCAAAATTTTTCTTGTTTGTAGTTATAAATCATTTGGAAAATCCTGCACAGCATTTAGATTTTAGAGTTCATTTCAAAATATTTTGCTAATCTTTTGGAGAAAATTACTCTATTTTTTAAGAATACATTAGAAAATTGTAAATATACTTCATATTTACAATACATTATAAAATTGTAAATACCTGTATATTTCATATTGTATACATCGTATACATGGATCTATTCTCTTAGATCTGTCTGGTTTACATTGAAGGTATTAGAAAGGGCCATAAATATATTTACTAGAAATGATCTTTTGAAATATCCAGTAATGCAATCACGAGAGTTTAGATCTATCAGAAATGCTGAGAAGTCTTGTATTGATTTTTTTAATATGATAGTTTGATAAATTTTAATGTACAAAAATAACCAGTTAAGTCTACGTTTTATTTCGAATACAGCAAGCACAAAGGCATCCTTGACCAAAACACCCAACACACTACATAATACAAAACACAGACTTAATTAGAAACAGCCATGTATGTTCTCAGCTTCCAATCGAGGGAAAAACTGAGGATCCGCCAACAGACACGCAGGTTGTCAGCAGCCATCATGTCGGTGCTACTGCAGAGGGTACACAGTATTTATAGATTCATATTTTATTGTATAAATGTTTGCCCGTAGAAAACAACTCAACGTATTTACACAACTCACACAAAACTCAGTCCAAATTTATGAGTTCAACCTGCAGATAAAGCTTCAACTATATATAAAATTACTATAAACTACTGCCTCAAATAGTTTGCGAATATACACAATGCAAAAGATTTTTTTTTCAGTGAATAAGCTTTTGCTTTAAAAAAAGCAGCGATAATATTGTAAGCAGAATGTCCCTTAAAATAATTAACTAAACTTCAGATACGTGACAGCTATTGCCTTAAATATGGATCTTGTCTATATCTAATAAAGCATCTGTACTCAAAATGAACAGATCAATTTCAGCACCACTTGGTAAACACAGAAAAGTTAGTGGTCTTATCTAAAAACAGTAAGAGTGATACAGAAAAAAAAGTCCGTTATGGGCTATAGTCAATTAAAGCGTGCTCGATTTAGCACAAAAGGGAAACATACCCTGCTATAATGTTAGAAAGCGTAAAATGCTTTTCTAAATTTACAAACCTCTTATTCCACGGAAATTTTTAGAAAGAAAAAATAAGTACATATCAGCAGAGAAATCAGTTTTTCTTTTATGTGTATGTGTTTTCTGTCCATGAACTTTGTCAGCCACAATGTGCATCTCGATTTTACTTTACTTATACGCTACACATCTCATAGCATAGCTGAGGACAGGGCCTGACTACTGAAAAAGGTTCGTGAAGCTTCAGCTTCCCCTCAGAATTTGAAGGGGGTCCTGAAAATGACTGAAAAACTGCGATAAAAATTCAAAATTTTGTTTTTAAATGATCTTTTAAGTTATTGTAAACATTTTTAATGAAGAGAAGTGGTGCTTTCCAGAAGTCTTGATACTTCATGTCGCAACATTTCTAAATTTGTTGTTTGCGATGTCTTTGCGTGGGACATCTACTGCGGTTGAGAGTTTTTTTCTGTTATGGGGAATACTTGGCCGGCAGAAAGGGGTAGAATTTTAATATGTAATGTTAAACATCTTCTAAATCTCAAAATTAATTCTCAACTTCTGTGTTGTGATTTTTATGATGTCATCAAAACAAACAAAGAATTCCTGAAAAAGCCATGCCTAATGAAAAATAGGACTAAATTACTAATGTTACAGTAAGGTAATGAAATGGAAAAAACACTCAAATTACTGGTGTTAAACGATAAAGTAAATAAAAAACTTTGTAAAAAACACACATAAGAGGTTATAGGTAAGACAAGAAAGAGATAAACAAACAAGCTTGCTTGTTTATCTCTTTTCAGTTCCCTGTGTTCTTTGTAATCACGGCTTGGAATGACGAAGGCCAAAACAATTTTTGGCCGAAACGTACATATCTTCTTACCTATAAACTCTTATGTGTGTTTTTTACAAAGTGTTTTATTTACTTTAAGGTAATGAAATATTTTTAGTTATTTGTTAATGTTTAAAGTAATTTCAAAAATACGGTAAAATCTCGTTACAATGAACTAAACTATTATGAAGATTAATGAATAAAATATTTTTATCAAAGGAAATTTTCAAATTAATGAATAAAATGGTTTTTTCAAAGGAAATCATTAGAACTAATTAAGTCAATGAAATTTCTTTTTTATGAATAAAATATTTTTATGAAAGAAAATCATTAAAACTTTACTTTTCCCAAACAAAAAGGTGATGGAAGGCCCGAAATGAGACTGAGCTTCCTCTCACTTCAGAGGTTAATCGGGCCCTGGCTGAGGACACTGCAAAAGCATAAACTAAACGTCGTTTAAGGTAATAAATGCATTGATGGCAGACGGCTTGCATATACTCATGCTGTTGCGTTTTACTGTGCTGTTAAGTTTCGCGATAGAAAAAAAAAATATCTCAATGGGATGGTCTCATGTAATCGTAGTTATTTTACCTCAGTGTTTAGACGTAGTACTTTCAAACGTAAATCAAGCACTGTACCGGTGATAAACGAAGGCACCTGCCAAATTTTGTGCAACAAATTTCCTTCAATTATGATTCAATTAGCACCAATTGTTCAGTTGCTTTGTTTAATTTATTTTAGATAACGGCACAAATGTCAAAAAAGGAAGTGTCAAAAATCACCTTGCGTAACTGAGAAAAAAAAGACTTAGCATATTTCAAGAGATTATGCTACATTTTAAGAGCGTCACCGAGAAGCATGTTAATGCTCCATATACATCCGAGGAAATAAGAAAATGTACGACCCCTCAGAGCTCACATATACACACGAGTACATATTTTGATCATTCAAAAAACTGCATTTGAACCTAAGTACTTTTTATAATTGGTATAAGTTCTTGTACACGAGATTCAAGAAGAAACCAATACTTCAAATGGGTCTGGCAGTTTTTAGTTAGATTTTTGCAAATAATTAATGTGTTTATTTAATAGGATTATGGATTTTTAATTGTATGTATAATTACGCATTTTGGTATATTAGCACTCACGTGAAAATATATTACAGTAAATAGTGATATATAGGAATAAATTAAGAACAGAAATTTTAAGTAACTATAAAAATATACTACAGTAATAATAAAAGACAATTTTTGTTTTAAATATTCTAAAACTCTTATGTGGCTTTCTAAAATATTTTATTTGTGATTTCATCTTGTTATAGCTAAATATTATAATCATAGAAGCTTTAATATTACCTTGTTATAGAAGCTAAAGATGGTAATAAGGAAACAAATAATTCACATTTTAGAAAATTCCAAAAGAAAATAAACTTTCATTTAAAAATACCACACAATACCAGACTTCTACGTTTTTCCATTCAAAGGAATAAAAAAAACGCTTTTGAAAACTGAACAAATAAATTCCTTCAAAAGTTTTATTGAATCTCCCAAAAGCATCAAAATTAACCTCAAACTACAACATGATTCATATGTGAATAAAAAAATCCCGTCCAAAATAACATATTTGTAAACTCCCCTTACATTATATCGCTCCACATCCACAACAGCTATTCTAGCAGAAATTCTTGGAATCATTGTGCAGTTTTCGTGGAATGTGTGTTTCTTTTACTGTTTATTCCATTTTTATTGTTGAACTTGTGGCATCACATGATTGTGTACTCTGGAAGCACAAGCGCAGAAATGTATTTTAACAAAGAACGAAGGCTGAATAATTGAAGCGTGCAGTTTTAAGGAAATGGTAGTTTTCTCGCATCATTGGAGTTTGTATTTGCTGGCGATAAAAAGATGGTGCAAATGAAGAGCTATTTCGTAATTTTTTAGTCTTCTTGTTTGTTCATTCTATTGTCGTGGATTATGTGTGATTGTTTGCCATGTTTGATTGCACTCTCTGGCAATGGGAATAAGGACTCCATATACTTATACGCTAAAATTTCAAATGTTGTTGAATCTGTGCATTGAAATTAATGATTCGCTTTGCGTTTTGGAATTGATTGAACTCTCGCAGTCAGAAAGTATTTGAAAAATAGAATTACAAGTTATTTTTTCTATAACAAGAATTGGATTTTTTCGCATTGAGCCAATCTTCCAACGGGAAGTAAGAGAACCATTTTATTTTATTTTATTATTTTTTTTACATTGAATTAATATTTGATTTTTCTTTCTTCTGCAAGGATGTTTGGTGCAGTTACCTTAATTGATGTTTGTGTTCTAGGTATTAGTGAATTCTAGGGGCCGTTAGGTTTTCTTGATGACATTAAGCAGCTACGCTTTAAGAGTGCAAACATCTCTAAGAAAGCATATGTTTTTTCGATATTTCATAACAGACATTTTGGCAATATATCTCGGTTGCTTGGCGATTGAATTTCGGGAGTTATGACCTGTGGGTACATTCGTAAACGACAAACTCATTGCACGAGTTTTCGTAAGAAAACTGGAATACGTTTGGTTAGTGCTATCAGTTTCTTTCGAGTTTACGAACAATTTCAGTTTATTCAGTTTCGACTCTGTCTACAATTCGCGTATGATGTTATTTTTTCGAGGAGTTTTTATTACATACTCAATAAAAAATCAACAGGATTTTAAAAGAAATAATGGCCATCATTGACGTGCACTGATCAAAATTTAGAAATTTCAAGATAATTTGCATTTTTCAAAAGTATTTACCAACAAGTTCAAATTTCGCTAATAACGGTTTAAATCAGCTTCGATCTGAACACTAAAAATATACATTTTTGAATTTACTAAAATGAAAAATACAAGAAAATAATTACCTTTGAAAAATTCTGTGCTTCCGTTGCAGTTTCTAGTGTGTGCACGAATTTTCTAAACGAAAAAATAACATTTGCAACTTCAGCAAACGGAAAATACCGTTCAAAACCACATGCTTTTCATAACAACGGACGAGATTTCACAACAACAACGTGCAGCAAGTGTGTCCTCTTAACAACTGGATGAACCTGCTCCGTGCTCAGTTTACTTAGTTTGAAACTAACCTCACTCAATTTTGTATAAGAACGCTCTAGTTTATAAACTGAATGCACTCAGTTTCGTTTTCGAACAACTTAGATGGAAACTCATTGCACGTGTGTAACTGTTTTGTCGTTTACGAATGCGGCCCGTAAGTACTGAGTTCAGTCGTATGCTAAATGAAACAAAATTTTTTCACTAGCCACACTGTGATCGAAAAATCTACTAATCTTTTGTTAGAACGAAAAGTCGAGAATAAAACCTTTTGCGCTATTTTATGAATAAGTTGGGAACCAAATTCCTGTGCAATTTTACTTACTTTGAGGTCATAGGATAGATTCAGCCCTGTTATAATAAATACAAGAAATGACAATGAAAGATATGAAAGATCAAACCCAGCATAACTTATGCATATTGAACGAAAAATTACCTTTAACGGAACGACTATGTTCTAATATTCCTTTTACCAAAAATACGCATTGTATTTTATTTTGCTAACACTTACCATCTTTCAGTAACGCTATCCATTGATAATGAGGATTAATTTTTAATAAAACTGGTGATAATAAATTGATGTGATTCAAATAAAACATATACTAATTTTTTTCCTTGTAAATCTTACTTTCTTTACTTATTATAAGTTACTGTGCTTCACAGTACTTAGAGGAGTCTCGTCATTTAAATTCGAAAAGCAGTTATAAGCAATCATTAATACCTAACGATGCTTTTTATTAAAAATTATATAGTACCAGTCGAAAAATATAATGGTTTTTGATTTCATTCCATTCCGTAATAATTAGAGTAAATACTCAACATGAGCCAGACTTTATATTTTAATTTTATCAAATTCATTGTTACAAAAATATAAGAGTTAACAATTTCCTCTCACTAAATATGTAAACAACGGAGAAACCTGAACAAAATATAATCACAAGGAATGAAGATTATTATTTTTTTTTATCGCTCTAAATTATTCCGAAGTGTTAAAAAGGAAACCGTTTCTAAGCATACGCCTCCCACCCACTTATCGAATGAATTAAATTCCTACGCACACAAATTAGAGACATTTTCTTGAAATCGATCGCCTCTGCATTCTAAACAGATCCTCCACCGCACACAGGAACGCAGCATCCCACCATGCTGAGCGGCATTCCCTCCATTGACCACTTCAAAGATAAACGATATCGCCATCCGCTAGCATTAATTACAAACAAACGAAATAATGTAAATCAATTTAATGCCCGTGAATAATGGCCGGTTTGTACAGGAGTTATTGAAAACCGCTGTGCCCCAATGGTTCGTCCCTAATTAAAACCGCAGCTGACTCCAGCGGAATGTGACTTTTGAGAGGGGGGGGGATAGGGAGGCGTGACGCGTACAGGGTCCTTATTATATGGCTGTGTGACCTGCATACTAATTTGCCATTGATTGGCTTCTGTAGAAAATTAACCATCAAGCCTCGACTGGTGCACACCACTGGACAACCCTTTAATAGGCTATTGGACGGTCCGGTATGCCGGACATCGATGGGAATTCAGTAATTAATCGTTATCGTTTCTAGTATGGTTTATAGTCAAGCCGATTGGATACTCGGTGGAGTATGGAGGGAAGCTGTTCAGTTGAGCAATGGAATGGAAGCCATTCAGCCAAGCCCTATCTATTGAGGGCAACGAAGCAGGGATGATTTTAATGAGATGCAAGTAATTTATCGCCCTTTCGAAATTTTGAAGGGCATAAAGTTGATGTTCCATGGCTGAAGATGAAATATGATACTTTTTCGACGATGCAGATAGTCACTGT
Source organism: Cheiracanthium punctorium (assembly GCA_038373885.1). Lineage (NCBI taxonomy): Eukaryota > Metazoa > Arthropoda > Arachnida > Araneae > Cheiracanthiidae > Cheiracanthium > Cheiracanthium punctorium. Next base: position 175,527 of record JAWZYV010014373.1, on the reverse strand, counting down.
GGAAGATGAATTGATACTTCTGAAATTATGCAAGAGGTGTATTAATCACAAGACTCTTCCCATGCAAACCACATTAGTAAATCTATTCTGGCACGATTATGGCAGGAATGAAAAGGAAGGACGTTTGCGCAGTTCGATTCTAAGTGTGTGTAAAATATAACACCGCTGGTTAGAATTTTTGTGTCCCTAAATAAAGGGCGCTAAATTTGAGCATTTCCACTCTTGATCGAGAATATTTATAAATGTTATTGAATTTTTCTATCTTTCGTTCATGAGCATTAACTGTTATTTCTAGGAGATGCTTAAAATGGCAGATTTCACAGAAAAAAACATAAATTGCTCATAAGATTCATGCCAGAAAATTATTAATTACATCAGGCATACGTAAAAATTTGAGGATGTGGTGATAAGACTGGACACAAATTTCGAAATTTTCGAATGGCAACACCCTCTTTTTCCTTGCACGAGCTGATCAGCGTATTGAAAAACCACCTTGATCGCTATCTTTTCCGAAAGTGTAAAATCAGTACAGTTTTGGAAGTATGGAACCATTCGAAGTACCATGTATAATTAGTAGGAACCGATCGAGCAAAACTTCGGTTATTCATGCAACGCTTTAACCCATGGGTTTTCAACCCAAGTAATGACTCAAATGAAATAATAATAAAAAAATGGTCTTTTACAAAATCTTATATCTTTTACAATGTTAAACACTAATAACAGCATAATTATATTTTGAGATATTCGTAATTTAATAAATATGCCATGATAAATGTGATTAATCTGGTAACTGTACATAATCGCAACATGTTTTGGGCTTTACACCCTCTGAGCAAAACATATTTATCAGCTTTCCAAACCTATGTTTGGAATTGAGGATATGAAAAAAGTCCTCTTACCCCCACCCAGTAAAGAAATTAGAGCAGGCATGAAATTTGTCCGTCTTTTGACGGAATTTTTTTTAAATAAATTCTACTCCATTCATTTTTATTAGTTAAATAATGAATATATACAGTATTAATAACCGGTAATGTATTAATTGTATCTTAATTTGGTAGTTTTGTATCACGTGCAAAGTTCAATCTTTTTTACTAATGTACAATTTCATGCCTGCTAGAAAATCAAGTCAAGTTGCGTCACCAAGTAGAAAAGACTGCATTTCTGTAATATTATTAAAAATTATATAAATAGTAATTATATTATATAAATAGTAATTATATAAATATAATTAAATACATTAGATTATGTTTCATTCAGCTGGAAATTCGGTGACTTAGGATATTTTATTGTATGAAAATAACATATTGAAGCAATATTATTTCCAAATGCATTAAAAAATTATTTTTCTCTCTTGGTTCTAAAATTATTCATCTGAATATGTAGAAATATTCGGCTACAATTATTCGACCGAATACTTGTTCAGTATTCGGCTAACTGAATATTCGGCAAACAGCCAAATAGGCCGAATACCGAATAGTGGCCGAATATTCATTACATCCCTAATGAAAAATGACATTCAGATATACAAAGATTCTTCTTTCCTACAGGATCGTGCAAGCATTACTCATATCATGGATCGTGCAAGCATTTCTAAATTGAAAGGATACTTCCCAGAATTTTAATAATAATTATATAAATACATACGGGGTGTGGTTTCCCATAAAGGTGGCAACGGGCTTTAATTCTTTATCTGTTAGAGGTAAGTGGGCAATGTAAATTGAAAAAAAAAAAAGTTCAAAATGAGGTCGTAAATAAGACTTTTAAGAAAAAATTCTTCTCGTTCAGTTATAAAAAGTTACACTTTTGAAATCTATATACGACCCCGGCTAAAAACATTCCCAGCTAGTAAAAGGTGCCCCATGCATTCATGAGGTGATGTACCTAATTTGAGCCTTTCATTGTACAACGTCGCAGAGATATATTTTAAAGAGAGATGATCGGGGTCTATAGATGATTTTAAATCTATATGTTTATTGCTACAGTGGAACAAAAAGATTTTCTTTCGTAATTTCTATACGAACCCTGAAATGCGATCAATCGAAGTGGAAAAGTGATTTAAGTCAGTGTTATACTTATCTTCATATCTCTGACCTTTTTCCAGGTATATAATTCTCAAATTTTGCATGTCACTTCATGAGTGTATGGGACACATTTTACTAAGTGTGAATTTTTTTGTACTGGGACCGTATACAAATTTGAAAAGTGTAAGTTTTTAAAAATTAACGAGAGGAATTTTTCAAAACCGAGTCTTATTTCCGACCTTATTTTGAACATTCTTTTTTCAATTTACGCTCCCCACTTATCTCTAACAGATAAAGAATTAAGACCCGTTACCACCTTTTTGGGACACCACAGTTATATTTAGAAAAAATTTCCTTATGCAATTTCACGCACAATAAAAAAGAAAAAAAAAAGGGATTCGTCCTTCAACGACCAAAATTCGCCGAGTTACAGCTGCTTAAAGTTAGAGCCCTTTTCGAGTTGCGAAATAAGGGATGTATACAAAATGAATTTGAGAAAAATTAATGTACATGGTTTTGAGCCTTGTAATATTTATTTGCAATTTCATTAACTACTTTAAGATCATAGATTGCAATAAAAAAAGACGAACGTTTAGCTATGTGTATCCAATAAATTAACATAAATTTACAGCTTAACTGAAAATATAATTTTTGAAAGATTTTTAAATGAACTGGTGTTAAATAACTTAAAATTACAAGAACCAAGAAAATAAACACTTCATTAAACATTAAATTAGAAAATGAAACATTTTAAAGTACGAAAATGTGCATTTCAGAAACTTATTACTATAAAACCGGTTACCGTCCACCTAACCGGTTACCGTCCATATAACCGGTTATCGTCCATTACCGTTTGCTTAAAGTAGCTTCCTTCGGCTGCAATGCACACATTTTGAAAACTCTTCCAGTGCTTTGATAGCATTACTCGGTGTTACACATCTGCATGCTACACATATACGATTTAATAAGTCTGATAGATTTTTATAGAGCCTGACTAAAACCCTCTGCTTAATGATTAGTATTCTAAAATTCGTTTTGCTTCTTTCTCCGCACTATGCCAGAAAATGAAATTAAAACCTGTAATTTAAAATATCAATATTTATAGGGTCCCTTAACGGTTTACCGTAACGGGACATTTTTAAACATGGAAAAGTGACTTAAGTCAAAATGCTTGCTCTTTCCGAACTCAGTTAATTTTCGTCGTAGAAGGACGATTTTTTTTTTTTTTTTTTAATTCTGCATGATAGTGTATAAAGAAACTTTTTATAAACATAACTGATAGGACCGGGGGACCGTATAAAAATTTAAATTTCGTAGTTTTTATAGGAATTGACATATTGACTTCGATTGTTTCTGATATAACAGGTTAAACTATTTAAACCATTTTTGCAATTGGGACTATGTGCTTCTGACTAACAGTTTAGGAAATAGCCTCTAGGCACCGAAAGCACTGGTATATTGTATATATATATATATATATACATATATACACAAATGAGGAAAATGTTCAAGAGATTTTTGTCCAACAGAGCAGTCAATGGGTTAAATATAGTACGCAAGTAATACATTTAAGGCCAAAAAAAAAAAAAAAAAAAAAAAAATAAGAAAAAGAAAACGCATAGTTCGGCTTTTTTATACTTCTGCTAAAGAATAATTTCAAGGATGTGAAAGCTTTACGAAATTTCAAAGTAACGAAAAGACGTAAGTACGTAACGTAACGTAAAGGTCGGTCTACGCAATAAGACAATATAGCATCTTTTTTATTCTAAGATTATATCTTTATTTCTTCTTTCTTCACTAAGCATATTTTTCTAACTACGTTTTCTGGTTCACTAATTACATTTTTCAAGACTTTTGCGTGTTACTCGAACAAAATAAGAAATGATGGATTTTGTTCTTAAAATATTACATGTAGTGAAAAATATTAGTAGCAGTTAAAGTACCAAAAGGAGTTCCTCATCAGTGCAAACCTTTTGGCTATATGTCATCTTAATTTGATTTGGCATTGCCCAATTTTAGAAAACTATTTCCTTCCGTCCAAATATTTTCAAAATATCAAGCTAATTTATTAGAAACGATATTGCCCACATTTTATTTCTTCTACGGAAATATACCGTGTTTACTCCCGTTACTGTCGCACTTTTCTTGCCAATTTTTCATGGTGAAAGTCTAGGTGCGACTATTATGCGGTGAAAATCTCATACATAATATTATAACACTAAAGCTACATCTTCTGCTTCAAAACGGGGGTGCGACTATTATTCGAGGGCGACTGTTACGCGAGTAAACACGGTATATATGTTTTAACATAAAACTGTATGACTTTATTTTGTTGAAATACGTCATCTCGAATCTCTCGGATCATAAAATATTCTGAAGCAAGTTAAATTCATTTAAGATAGTCGAAATGTCTTTTCGGAACCAAATTGCACACTAGGTGAAATTCAGAGTTTATTATATCTACAACTGCATGGGAACGAAAACTCTTTGCTTTTGCAAAAAATTAGTAGCAGTTCCTCATAAAATATAATTGCGAAGCCTATAACATCAAAACTAATCATCTAATCATACTTTCGAAGCTAATACTTTGCGTTATTCAAAATGCCATTCAATATTCATAAAAAAAAATATTACGAAATACTGAAGCTAATTGTGTCTTTGAAATTACATATAAATTTAGAAGCGTTACAACTTTTTAAGCTGTTATTAATTCTTTAAGTAACGTATTTAGTTTTGAATTAATTATCATAACATGGAATTTTAATGCTGTTTTAAATGGTTCGTATTACTGTTGATTGATTCTCGGAAAATGTTTCCCCAAAGCATTATTTTATTTTCATATGTTTTATGAAAGCTTTAACATTTGAAACAGAAATGAACTCAAAATATACAGAAATGGCACTACTTACTGTCATGTAAAACACATATTTTATATTAATTCTCATTTATTTTGTGTTTCTTAAGTTTAATCTATCCAAATTCAAGCATTATAACATATTTCTGTTCTCATTTTTCATTAATTTGACTTTTAAATTCGTATTTAACTTCATTCCGTATGCAGTATTCTTTGAATTGTTTGGTTTTCTCGTTTGTGTGTCACCCATCTGGGCTAAAAATAGGTTTGGTTAGAGACCCTATACTTCGTCAGAGACCCGACACGAGTGAAATAATTTCTGATTGGCTGAAGCGGAGAATCAGCCGCCGCGGGCTATGGATGAAAATCTTCCGTAGAGTTAGCATTGTGGAATGAAGTGACTTCGGAAAAACTGCTATATCTAAGCATTAAATAATCAGTCTTATGTTTTTCCGTTCGATTTTCCTAATCTGAAATACCTACTTAATGCATAAAAATCACTTTTTAACTAGAAATCCGAAATTAAGTACTATTTTGAAGCGATTATTTACGTAGTTTCGCTTTCGAGCTGTCATCGGAAGCTTGAATTTTAAGTCTTATCTTACACTTTCCTTGTTTGAACTTTACAATAATATTGTTTTAATATTTATTTATGTTATATGTGCGCATATCATGCTTTAAATTAATTAAAAAATCCTTCAAAAGCTTTGTATTTTGTACTTTTTTCCATGATTGCGACGGACTGCATTTGGCGAAAAGAATACAGACGCCAAACTGCTGTTGGCTCCCTTTTACTCGGCGGGTTTCATCTGGTTTTTCGCTTTGAGTCAAAATGTTTCACTTTCAGTTATAAATATTTAGATAAAGCAATATTTTTCTGGATCGTAACTCACTAGATACAAGTCTCTGAAAAATATTTACTGGCATGAGTTATTTTAAGCACTCTATGCAGAAGTTATTCAGCTGTTCAAAAATGTACGTGATATTGAGGTGTAATTGAATATTTACTATTTACTTTTCAATTTTTGTACTTGTAATGGTCCTTTGGTGTTGTGTGACTGATTTTTACGGTTTTTTTTTTTGGGGGGGGGGGTGGAGGCACAGGAAAGATTTGGGGGGATTTTTCTTCTATCGATGGTTCCTCTTGAATTTCCAAAGAAATATTGAAAATAAAAAGATCTTGACGCAAAATTGGGAGCACGTGCCCCTTTCTGTATATTCTAACGACATATTTTAATTTAACCCATATTATCGCAACAAATCTACTAATAATACCTATTACTTTCATCTTCGTTTCTTCCCCGTAAATGCACAATTTAAATATTTAAATCCTCCGTGTTTCGGCAGAAGGGAATAGTTTACTTTAATCTCGTTTCTTTGACAATTTACTTTGATATGACGTAAATTTTATGGCATGCCGTGTTTACTCGCGTAATAGTCACACTTTTTTGCCATTTTTCTTGGAGAAATTAAACTATTATGCGAGGAAATATACTACACAATATTCTACACTCTAATGTTAAAATACTGGTATTATAATAAAATTACTAAGTTAACCAATACTTCCAGATTATCTGCCGTATGTTAAATAGTCCTTTCGTCAGTTGCACAGAAAAAAGAGGCATTTTTCTTTTTATAGAAATATTTTTACAGACATAAATGAAGATCAAATATTTTGACGATTTTTTCTGCTTCAAAACGGATGCGACTGTAATGCGAGGGCGACTACTACGCGAGTAAACACGGTAGTTTTAATCTCATGCTATTTTTAATTTAAGAAGTCACGTTCCTGACCTCCGTAAAAGGAAAACCCAGTTAATTCACCCAGTTAGATTTTTTAACGAAGTATCATTAAAACTTACCAAATATTAAATTTAAAAATAAATCTTCTGTTAATTCTTAATATTTCACCTATCATTTAAACTATCCATCAGCACAAATATATGTATTTGTATACATTTAAAACTGACAAATGAAGTTATTCATGTGAACTTATCATGTGAACTATTCATGTGAACTTCAATAATCATAATTTACTTCTACAACAACATTATAGGAAGCATGCCTGAAGAAAAAAAAAATCAGTTTTCCAATATTTAAAAATCAACCAATACCAATATTCATATAAAGTAAGGGTTTTATGAATGATGTACTACAAATATGAATTAATAAACAAAAACAAACAAACAAACAAAATGTAAGGGGAATAATAATACACCGTTATGTGACAGCACTTTAATTTGCTGCACTGTAGTTATTTCTCCGTACTCATTGCATCCATAATTGAACGATATTATGCATGCTCAGTTCGCACCCTTTAACAGGTAGAAATAAAAAGCGAAAAATAAAACTCTCCTGCTTCGCGAGTAACGGCCAACTGAGGGAAAACGGGTTGCCGTAGTTTGGATGATTTTTCTGCCGTGGATGATTTTCTGAGCATGCGCACTAAGACCGTGTCGTATCTCTACGAAGTTCAGTATCTCTAGGTTTGGTTACGTCAGGTTTGCAATTATAAGGAATTTTGCATTCCCTTCGCTTGGCGCTTTTTTGGCATATATTTTTTGATACAATGCACCATCCTTCAAAATTATTCGTTCGCCGTTTATTACTTTAATTTTTTTTGGTTTAAATTGTATGGTTGCTCTGTAATTGTTTTTTTTTTTTAAATCCCGGCCAAGTTTTTGTTCTCACCATTGTGAAGTTTGGTGTTGGCATAATTTTTAAGTCACTCCAACGCTTTTCATTAGTCAAGCAAACACGTAGTTTAATTGACACTTGGCTACCACCAGACTTAAATATCAAAATGTTTATTTTGCACTGCTGCTTCAATAAATAGAGATTTAGCATCCGCAGTTTTTGTAAGTTACGTTCTGCAACTTAGTGTTCCGAAACTGGATTCCTTCCACATGGCGCTAGCTAATAATTTTAAAGTAGCCTAGGTAAAAATCTCCTTTATACTTAAATTACGCTATGAATGAGCAGAATGGTTTTATGCTTTTTTAACAAACAATTCCATAAAATTAGAGATATTCACATATTGTGTAAAATAATTGTATCTGATAAAGATAGTGCTAATTTTTTTTAATGGCAACGGCTGCCTTTTTTCCGCATTGGGCAATCTATCCAGCTGTTCTCGCATTCTTACATTTTTCAGCAGATGTTAGTGCTGTTAAAAATAATCGTGATAATTTTTTACGGGAAATGACGTGCTAAAAGGTAAAGGATTCTCGTGGAGCTATGTCACCCGCAACTATTTTTATAGAAATCAAATCTATTCTACGTGACTGGCAACAGTCAAAACGTCAGAGTTTGGTGTACCCAGAGCGGGAACATTGCGCGTTAAAGAGTTAAAGGTAAATAATGTGCAACAAGTTCTTTTCAGCTATATGAATTTCGAAAAATACCAAAAATGTTCGCAAATTCAACTTCGGAAATTTCAATAACATTCAAATATCTTTTGTGTTACGGCAAACCAAGATAAAAAACGGCAAACAAAAATAAAATTTGAGTAGGATTAACACATTCACGTGCTTTAAAATCGTTCATTCAAAATTAAAGCATGGACGCGTATGTACGTCAGCTCAGAACTACAAAAAAATCTTAATCGTTTTAACAGTCTGCAGAAAAAAAGACCACGTATGCGGACTTCTGTCCTAGGTAAAAAGGTTAAGACAAAAGCTTTTTCCGATAGTACATTTCTCACAAGATAAAATACTACCACAGGCTAAAATTTAGTAGAAATTGTCGAGGAAAATTCACATCTATTCTTCGGCAAAAAACAATGAAGATTTCACAGCTTTCAAAAACAAGCTTTGCAAAACAAACAATAGGTCACTTAAAAAGCACACACTACACAGCCTTACTAACGCAGTGAATTGACTACGAGCATTCACTCAATTTAATGAGCTCTTGGGTGAAATCTGCCCCATAATATACCTTTCGTCGACATCGCGTGTACATTCTAGAGAAATCCATCGCCGGAAAAATCCAGATCAATCGTGAACATCTTGATTGCGTAACAAAAATTCCATGGAATAATAGTAAGCTATTGAGTACTACTAATGCAGGGAAACAAACATTAAAGGCCCCATTAGTAAAATCGTACCAAATGCCTCAAATTTGGTGACTTTATGGCGAAATATCTTCAAATTTGTCTAGGAGACAAAATCAGTCTTTAAAAGTTAAGTCAGATAAGCTCTAGCACCAATATTCCTTGAGAATTCGAGAAAACCCTATCTTAAACAATACAGACACCCAAAACTTCCAATCTCCCGTTCTAGTTAACCAATTTTGATGGAGCAAAATGCAAAAATTTTAATTATTTGGAGCGTAGATTATGAATTTTCGACAATATTTAACATTTGAAGTGGAGAACAACCTAGAAATTCGTAACAATATTTTGTTAACACATATGCGTTGCTTTCAATATGCAGATATTATTTTACTTTCCGGAAATTGTCCTTTCAATGCGTGACGTTACGTAATTTTACGCTTTTTTCTCATACAATTTACCTGATCAGTCAATTCATTTAAAGTTCTTGACAAACAGCGAAGGAAAAATATTTGATCTATTACTCTCTTCCCCAGAACTCGTAAAAATTTCGCCCTTCAGGATACAAAAATTTTTCACGCGGGAGAACAAACAAACCCTGCCACCTCTAGGTAAATTCATTAAATCAGGGCCTCGACATGTAATCATAATTTCCCTTCATTTAATCTTTTTATCATGCATCAACACAAACACAGGCCATGTGAGAAAACAACTATTTCCTGCGGAATCCATGCCTCAATTATTTTCCCCTTATCTCTTTGTTAAGCCCCATTTTTCTGCTTTCGTTCCAGATTTTTGCGTGTGCTGTGATAGAACGAGCCCTGGAATGATGGATTCTAACAATAAAAATTAGCAACCGGAATAACAAGAAAAAAAAGGAGGTTGGGAGGGGGGGTCAGATGATTTCTCCTGAAATTATGAAGTTTCCGGGGATTTGTGCTTGGGAGCGTTTTGTGTTGCTGGATTAATACGTATTCCACCATTTTGTCCGGGGCTTAACGGGAAATTCTGTTTTATTTATTGTGTTATTGAATGGATGGTTGAAGAATGCAATTTTACGAATTGACATTGATTTTTGCTGAAAGTTACTGACAGAAAACAGAAGAAACAAGAAAAAGTTCACGGTTATATATATATATATATATATGTATATATTGGGAAATTTTTGTTTCATTTATTTATTTATGGGCACACTCAATTTTATTGTTGCTGTTCGTTATTTTTCTAAAGTTGGTTGCAAAGAAACCTGACTAACAGACAATGTTTCATCCATTATCTTTCTTTTTTTACAATACATGCTGAAATACCCACAGTTCAGTTTAAAACTTCAGTATTAGATACTCTAAATGTATCTACAAAACTAAAATTAAAATATGCTCTTAGAAATTTTCACAGAAGACAATGTGAGTCAAATTAAATTTGAAACAATGATCTGGAAAACAGATTGGAACTAAATTTTAACAACCAAGATACAAGAATAAAAGAAGTGATATCGTAAAAAAAAATAATAATAAATTGAAGATTCTACATATATGTATCGCTCGAAAACATGCAGTTTATTTTACCGTTAGGTTTGCTTTATATCAAATTATCTATTTCTTCTTGTAACAATTATTCGTAATTGTTTTTTACAATGTAAGACTAATGCTCATAGATATACCAGTCGGCACAAGACACCATTCTTGTCCTTAAGTGTTGGCAGTTGTTCCCATCCCTGAATTCTTTTAGCATTCTTTTAGCATAATTGACGATGTATCCATAGCGTAATTTCCTTTGAAAAGTTTCAAGTGATCATTAATTAGGACAAGGTATGACATTGGCTAAATCTCCCTACACAACTATAGAGACTTGCGCAAGCCTGTATTTTCGGGGACTGTCGAAGAGATTGGACAAAAGTGAAATGTCAGCAAAATCCCGTTGTTGCTTGCAATGTTTCCCCATAATGGCAACTTAAATTGAAATAATTACCACCGTTATGGAAATTGTTTAATGCCAAAGTCATACTTTTCAGTTTCCGTGTACCTTTAAGGAAACTGAACCTGAATGATTTTTGCATTTTAGTAGGATGGAGGGACTGGATCATCGAGATATGAATAAAAGGAGACGTCATTAGCTATCTGATAGTGAAGCCGAAACTGCAACTAATCCACCATATTGCCTAGACCACATTGCAATATGACTGTGTTATTCTATGGTGACAATTCCAATTTTAAAGAAGTAATGTCGCCAATCACAAGAGTAGTTACGTATTTGGCATAACTGTAAAACTTTTAACTTCAGAATGCTGACATTTTGTATTTAGAACTATTGAAGCATATAATTGTGCAACTTTCTAATACGTAAAATCGTGAATCTTTCACTGTTATTTCAAAAGAAACCAATAGAATGATCCGCCATACTTAGACCAACACAGTTACTTCATTTCTTCCAATGGTGAAGATAGCTAATGACATCTCCTTGTATTCATATCTTCATGGATTGGACACACAGATTACACTGTAAAAAATAATTGTAATTTTACAACACGTATGCTGCAAAAAGATACAGCATAAGTGCTGTAGCTTTGGAGTACGACACTGTGTGTTGCATATCCACTCACGAAATGACGTAATGACGTTGATAAGCCATTCACGAAGAACCTCGTACAACAAATTGACAGAGTCTTTACATGACAACGTGTTGGCGTTACATTTACACGTTGTGCTGTAATCTAGAAATATCTTTTTTTCAGTATATGGCAATTATTAAAATAAGTTGATAACGAAATGCAATGGATAGGCATAAGATGTTTTTTGACTAATTAGGAAAACTAATAATCATATTCTTATTAGTCAATTATTTACTAAATATAGTGCATTTGGTCACTCTGCTGTAATTTCTATCAATGTAACATCAGTTTATAAAGCTAAATCATAAGTAATTACCTCGATTTTTTAAAATTATCATTGAATTATTATTTAAAATTACTATTTCCAAGAATAAAGGAAAATCAATATATTAAAGAATCTCGTATAAAATTAATGCCAGGAAAGTTTAAAAAAGCGTACCAACAAAAGTAACATCATAAATGTTACTGTACGAATGCTGCAAGAACAAAAGATGTGTTTTGATTTTAATTGTAAACTTGATTGATTTTTAGAAGAGTTACAAATTGACGAATGCTGCAAGTACTAGATAGAAATGCTAATTTACTTTGAAGAAATCATTAAGTAATATTTTCGTGCTGCTCGTATCAAAATCCATTTCAATTTAACGCTTTATGCTCCAACAGGACTTTAAGTTCTCATCAGTAAAATTGCTTAGTAGGACATAAATCTGCAATAAATGCCCAGGGAGGTCTTTTATTTTCTGTACTTTAGTATTTAATATAATACGAGATTTTAGTAGTCTATATAAACATAATATGATATGTTTCTGAAACTACTTAAGAACGTTTCAAACTTATCTTCTGTAAAATAAATTAATTTGGACATAAAGGGTTCACTTGATGAAAATTTCTCACACATTTCAAAAAGTGATTCACCTATAATAAAGTAAAAACTTCGTGAATTTTCGTAGTATTGTTAATTTTGCAATGTTGTAAATTTAAGTTGATACCGCAATTTTAATGCATAGCTGAGACTTGTAATAGCTGTTCATCAACCAGTCCGGATAGCCACGCTTTATTGATTATCATGGCACCGAAACTGGAATTCCAGTACTTCACACGCCTGACAGTCATCGGCAAGTTGTATCGTATCGCGTTATGCAGTACCGATATATTAAACGATACATGTAGCGATTACTTAAAATATGTTCGCGCTGCTGGCAAAATTACATTTTTTTTTTTTTTTTCACGCGAAAGCAACTTCATTTCAAAGTTACTAAAATATCCACAATGTGTCAGTTTATGCTAAATTTGATTACTTTAATTTTTGAATGAATGAAATAGGTAAATATTAATTAATTTTTGAGAGTTTTATTTTTTCTCTACACCTAAATAAGAGAAAGCAGAGTTAAACACTCCTTCCTCAAAAGCAAATAAATTTGGAAACACTAAAAATTAAGTAAAATAGTTCTTTTATTCAATATGTCCCTAAACATAAAGTAATAATAATAAGTATATCCAACACCGAGACAAAAAAACAAACTTTGTGATACAACGTAATAATCATACAATTTTTTCTCTACAATGTATATTTAATAAAAATGTTTTTAAATGTCACTCTATCACATTCAGGAGCCGATACACGGCAGCACTACCGACCGTTAGGCAGACTTTGATTGGCCGCAGGATCGAACTCACAACCTTTCGGCTGCGAGACCGAAGCCTCTCCCAACTGAGCTACCGCGGCCCATAATTGAGTTTGCTATGCTATGTTATGAATTTTCATTATAATATACAGTTTTGCCCTATTAAAGATTAGGCCTCGAATACGAACTCGTTTAGCATTTTCATTTAATAAAGATTTTAAATCCTTTTAAATTTTTTCTCCACAGCTACAAAATTAGTTATATGCATTTTAAGTAATTTTTTAAGCAATTCCTTTCTGGCAGATTAAATTTTCAATGAAAAAAAAACAGTAGATTGTTAATTTAGTTAATCAAGTTGTAAGTATAACTAAAAATTTTAAGTAGCCATTTAATGCAAGAATTTAGAATTAAGTTTTCAGAGAAAAAATTATTATTAATTTAGTTAATTAAGTTGTAAGTCTAACTAAAAATTGTAAGTAGTCATTTAATAAAGGAATTTAGAATTTGATACCGAAAGTTTTGTAAACAAAAATATTGTGTTGGTGCAATTGAAATATTAATTACTTCTTTCTAGAATTTTAATTAAAACGTTTCTAATTTTTAATATTTTTCATTATATTTTAATTCAATTGCCATTTATTTAATTTATTCCTAAAAGGAGTAAACTGTTCGTTGTAATTCAAGATAAATAATCATAATATATAAATATATTGATATCAAGAAATTGCTCAATACTTCATTTATTGCATTATTATTTGTTTTTGTCTGGTACAATTCTAATATTTAATCATAAAAGTTTTTATGAGAGATCCTTGTCGGAATGAAGAGCGTAATCCATTTCAGTAACGAGATGAAATGCGTGTATCTTGTTACGCCTTTTATTGGATTTTTAGCAACCGTTCTGACAGGTCACTTCAATTATTAGAGTGTGGAACGGAAAGCAATTACTTTTTCAGCAGCACTGTGACAGCTGAATTCGTCCATTTTTCTTCTTTGCTGTTATTTTTTTAATTTTGAATTATAATAACAAAGATTGGTACTATAATGGAATCATTAGTTAGCCAATCTATAATTTCTGAATAGAAAGAAACAAATTAAGCACTTCGATATTGTAACAATTTTTTTTTCCCGACTTCAAAAAAATGTTTTCTCCATTTGCTCAGATTCAACGTGTTGCGCAGAATTTGCATATTGCTTGATATGATATATAAAAATAGTAACAGTAAGCACAAAATTATTTTCAAAATACAAGTACAAATGCCATATATTTGGCAGACTCTATCTTTACAGAAGCTCCAAAAACATTGCCATCGAAGAGCAATCTTTCTGATTTCATAAGTATTTTAAAAATTTTAAATAGTACTATTTGACTTTAATTTAATTTTGTCAAATATATATATATATATATATTCCAGTGAATCGGTTACTTAAAATAACGATAATTATTGAAAGTACTACAATAATATGAACACTGAAGAAAGACATACATATATATGAACCTTTTTTGTTACTTGTAGCTTATTGATACTATTTTCATCTCCCCAGTATAAACAATATAAAATTAATTATTGCAGCTTTTGAATATACAAACGAAAGTAATATTTTAGAAAAGTAAATCCACAATTTATAATCGAAGATGAAGCTCGTGTCATTATTAATGTTAATAAGTTATAAATAATGCTATTAATGCATGTCATGATTTTTTAAAAGTATTAAGAAATGTATTATGCATCAAATTCAAACCATTTTAAAAACCAAAACGCACACCATTAATTCAGTTTTTAAATATCACTTACCAGTTTTTCTATTTATTTCATGAGCTTGTTCCTTTCAGTGCTTAAATATACGTATAAGGTTTTTTTTTTTTTTTTTTTAACGGAATTAATGGAAAAATCATTTTTATTGCTAATTTTATTTGTAGTATATTCTAGTGTTAATCTGAAAACAGTTGATTTAGATTTCTTAAATATCCATCATCCTATAATGATAATAATAAAATGATTATAATTATTCTAAATTATTTTTTGTCAGGTTAACGATATTTAGCGTCTGGTTAATTCGGATGTATATTCCAAGATTATATATCCTCTGAGTTATATGACATTTATATGTTCTATATTCAGAATTAAATGGTTTGATCGTCTTCAGCATTTTCTTAGTGCCGTTAGAAGAGAATATGTTACTTGTTTTCACTGGATTACGAAACATGGTTGTATTTTAGAGTCGGAGCTTTCCCAACCCTCTACTGACCCCTCTGTGGTTCTAATGATGAAATGAATGCTTTGCATCCATCCCGGTGTCCAGACTTTTCTTCGGCGGTGGGTGTGTCAGGACGATATAGGCAAGCGAGAGAACTTATGGACAAATGTTCTGTTTTGTTATGTTCCTTTCACTCTTGTTTTTGTATTCTATATAAATATATTAGCTTGCCATTGAAAATCAAAAAGGAAATATTCAGTATTAAATGCAATGTATGTCTTTTTATCATAACATGTACTGTGCTAAAGTATGTTATAATATTCAATAATTTTTTTTATAAGTAACTCACTTTTAATTGTAAGAAAGAATCTCATTTTTATAAATTTTCTAGGTCTGGTAAGCTTTAGAATTCAGCAAAAGTACTCTCTGTATGATTGGAGATAAATCGTTGTTTACAATTACATCTTGATTTGAAACATAACGTTAAAATATAAATGCTTGAAGCACTTAAATTTTGAAATAAAGTAAGAAGGTAATCAAGTAACGCCTAGCTCTAAGTAACGTCCTTCTACAGGATATTATATCTAAAACAGTAAAAAAAAAGAAATAAAACACATAAAATCTTTCCATAAATTTGTCCGAACCTAATTTATTTATTATATGAAGAAAGAAGCACGATTATTCAAAATATTTTTCAGTGTCTCGCTTCACAATTAAAGCGTATTAATAAAACTGTAGTTTAAAGCTTTACTAAGTATTAAGACACAGGTTTCTTTTCTCTTTTTTCCTAATTTCCGTTTCTACGAGTCATTTGATACTTGGTCAACATTATTTGAATAAGTACAGTGTGAATTTTTTCTTAATGACCTATTCAACCGAGGTGGAAAAAATGTATTAAATCAATGCTTTATCGGAGGAAAACAACTAATGTTGATAAAGTTTTGATCTTGTATATAATAATGCACGTCAGATGTCAGTTTAATAATAACTTTAATTTCAGTATCTAAACATTCTAGACTAGCCTTATCCTATTCTAAGCCAATATTAATATATGTATATATCCAGGGTGATTCTAATAGAAGTTATGCTCTCAAAACGCTGTAACTTTAAAAATATCTGTCAGAATGACTTAATGTTACATGAAGCAATGAAGTTGTATTTGGCAAACTAAAAAAAAATTGTTCCACCGTGTGCCAACAGACAGTGCTGTTGGGAAAAGTTGGAGGGGAAAGCGCTAAATGAACAGATGCCGCGAGAGGCTTGAAGGTTGGTTCCGCCGACCAAGTTTGTAGATGCGGCTACAAATTTCAAATCCAAGAATGTTGTCAGCCGAAAAGAAACAATAGAATCCAACGATTTATGATAAATTAATTAGCGAAAAGACAACAATAAGCGAAAAAAGTGATAGTAACAACAGGGTCTGCCCGAGGGGCGTACGGGACCCCAGGCGAAGGGCAAGAGTCCTGATCATGTCTACTAACTGCATTTTTACGCAGCTATGTTAGCGGTGTTCATTTCATACAAATTTTCATGTCTCCACAACAGCAATATGAACCCCGACAGCACTATCTATTGGCACATTTTGGAACTATTATTTCCTTTCGCCAAGCAAAATTCCATTGCCACACGATTGGCCAAGTAAAATATCAAGTCATTCTGACCAGTTATTTTAAAGTTAGAGAGTTTTGAATTTCCAGATTCAAGTATAATCACTAGGTATGTAATTTGAGTATGGTTTAAAGTAAAATAGTATGTTCGCCTTAAAGGATAACTATATTCATGGGCGCCTGCAGCATAGGGCAAGGGTGTCAATGCCCTCCCCCCCTGGATTTTTGTATGCAGTGTTTCACCTTGCTTTTTTGCTCTTTCCAACATGGTAACCGTACTTTAAAGTAGTCTTTACCCTCCTTCAGTAGTCTTCCCCCCCCTGAAGTAGTCTTTGTGACCCCCGCCTGGGAAATATTCTGCCGGCGCCCATGACTATATTATATTATAAACATGGATTATGTCATCCATATGGTGTTTGGATGCTACTGTTTTTTTTTTCACTCTTTGAAAAGAATACAACTGTTCCTTGAATTTACAAGGAAGGTGCTATGAAACAAGTGTGACAAAAAAGTATGTAAATTTTTAAAATTAATAAGACTTCGTATTAAACACACCTACTAAAAAAATACAGAATGAGCATTTCAGCTGCAAAAAAAAAAAAAATTCATCTTCCACACACGGAGAGAAGTGGGGAAAAGTAAACGTAAACAGAAGGCACGAAGAAAAAGAAATTACTATTAGGGAGAAAACAAAAGAGATTAAAGTTGCAAGAAGGCGGGAGGGGGGAGAATAAAGCATTAAAAAAAGGAGAGGAAAAAGTGATGTAATATAAATGAACACACATATCGAAACATAAAACATTGAAACAGCAAGAAACTATTAAAAGAGCAGTGACACATTCAAGACTAAATTATTATTATTTGTTTTTAATAAAATTTTTATAAAAACAACCCTTTCTATCACCATATTGCTCATCTGTAACGGATCAATTAAAGCTTTATAAATTAATCATAGTTTATAAAAATATTTAAATGACTGTTTTTTTTTTAGAATAAATAACGTAAGCATAAAATGATTTTAAAAAATCCCTGAAAAGTTTGTGATATTTAATTAATATTGTAACATGAAACTATATTTTTGTCCTTTAGTACCCTCATTATTGGCTATTGCAGCACTTAGTGTTTGTTCTTTTTTTTAGCTCAACCTTACAGGAATGCTACTTTTTTAAAAACAGATATCAGTTTAAACTGTTAAAAACCACTGCAGTAACACTTATACTACAGATGTTTTAGAAAAAAGCAATACAAAAATAAAAATAACCGTTTTATTGAGTTCTGCAACAAACACATTTTTGTATGTAAATTTTACATAAATTACATACTGGAAATTAAAAACTTTCAATATGTTTTAATTTTCACATTGTAGTAAAAGTTTTTTTAATTTAAGTTTTTGTCGAATAAAGGGTTAAAAATTACTTCGCCGATTGCATTTAAACTAAGCTTTTTTTAAATCCACGATATATCATGAAATATTATGGATTTAGAACAATGAATGTATTCCTAAAACTTCCTCATTACTCTGGAACACTCTACGTAACGTAATTCTATCCTGAATATTCATTAACTCGCTAAAACAAAATGCGACGCTTACAGTAAAACTAAAATAGCCTCAACTCATTTTCGGACATCATAGTCAAGAGAATTGCGAAAAATGCGCAATTTTCATGCGGTGAATAGCAGATGTTAAAATTGGCTTCGTAAAATGTATTGCATAGGGCCATTTTTCACAAAGCCTACTCTAATAGGAAGAATAAAAAGAGGTCTGCAATTTATGGTATGTGACTAAGTACCCTAATCTAGGCACGAACTAAAATGCACGAACGCAAAAAATGCAGGAGAAAAATTTGATACTTAAAAAAGAAAATATGGTGTGAAGCGGAGATTTTGTATCTCCTGTTTTATTTTATTTTGTTGTTTTATGCGGTTATCTTCCATAATACTTCCTTTTTTAATGCTTTTAAATATATGAATAAAACTGTATATTTTCTTAAATAAAACTGTTTTTAAAGTAAAATATATATAATTAGACATGAACGTGTACGAAGCGCATATTATGAAAATAAATACATCAAGAAATACTATTTAAAAGTTTTAAAAAATCACATTTGAACTTTTTCTTAAATATGTTAGCTCATATTTTTTTAAACATGATATATCTTGAAAATTTGTGGTTTGTAGCAATATTTCAACGCATGTAAAATTATAATTTATTAATGTTTTGATAATACTGGGTATTTCTTAAGGGTTTGTACAACATTTTAGGGGATAGTTCACATCACATGAATTAAGAACTGCACAGAAAAACATGACCGCAAACGTCATTTCAACCCTTTAAAAGGCAGGTGTTTTCGGTTATTATTAATGTAGGCGTGGCTTTTAAATGTTGAATTTTAACAAAGATTAATTTTATGCTAATGGTTACATGAAAGGAATATAAAGGGTAATAATGATGCTTCAAAGTGGTGTATACATATTATCTACACCACAACATCTAGAAAACATAACGACATGGCTTTAATTTATGTTTTGTAAAAGTTATAAGCGATTTTGTAAAATTCAGTGACATCGTAATTCAACTTTTGTTAAAATGTTTCTTTCTCAAAATTAATTGTAGCACTAAAAGACCAAGTTACATATTTATAAAGTGCATACAAATGAGATCTGTCTCAATTTTTGAAATTTTCGTGGTATTTGTAATTAGTTTGTAAAATTGGATAGTCTAGTTGCCTATCTATTGCGGCAACTGAAGCATCTATATTGTTAGGTAACTGGAACTCGCATGATCCGCTTACCCCGACAAATTTTGTTGCTTATCTTGTCCTTAAACAAAGTAAAGTCCTCTTATACTACACTGCACTAACTTAGAAGAGAATATATTAAAACTAAGAGAACGAACACTTTCAGCAAGCATCCTAATCTGAAGTTCCAAACAAATTTTTCAGGACATAATGTGTTTTGGATTGCTGCCCGTTATTGTTTAGGGTATAGAGATCCACTTTACCACACCGCGGATCAGTCCTCGATTCTCTGATGAGCTCAGGTGTCACTTCTTCCGACCTTTTATAGGACGCAACGCTGTCCACAAAATAAATGCCTCCATAATAAAGTAACCAGTAATTCCGGCCTTAGTAGTGGCCAACTCCTGTAAACAGACAGTACTTCATTAGAAAAAAAATGTACTTTGAAATATAGCTTACTTGACCAACTATGACCAGTTTAAATATTTTCAACAAACCTAATTACATTTTTATGTAGCAACCAATAGAGCCTAGTCTGATTAAGTTTTAATTTAGATGTTAACATGTTATTTTTCATGTTCAAATATTTCATGTCATAAAATAAAACAGACTGTAATGCAAAGATCTTGGATAAAAAATAAATAAATAAACAATGTTTAAAAACAAACGTAGTTTTTGCTACTTGATTTCTGTTGAAAGGAAAAAATTAAAAGGAAAGCTTTCAGATAAACCGACAATTTTATGGCCCAGGATTTAAAAAAATATGTCTACCTTGACCTTTGATCGCCACACTCTTCTTGTAGCCCAGTGGAGCTGGGTATTCCAAATAAATTTCTTATGCTTATTAAAGCAACTTTGAAAAATACAGTTTCTTGTGTAAAACAATCTGGCTGTCTGACACAGTTTTTTGAAATCTATAATGATGTGAGACTAGGTGATGCTCTTGCCTGTCTTCTTTGTAACTTAGCTTTAGAATGGGCAATTCGCAATTCAGGTATTAACACTAGGGCTTGTGTTAATAGCATATTTACCAAGACTGTGCCAAAAAGAATGTGCAGCTTCTTGCTTATGCCGATGATATATTACTTGATGATAGTGATTACTTGAATTTTGAATAATTATTATTAAACGTACAAAAACAGTATTATTAGAAGCCTGTACTACTCTTAAGAAATCCGCTGATTTTATGCATTTAGTTATCAACGAAGATAAAACTAAATTTGTGCTATTTACTAAGACTCCAGTGAGCTGTAGATATTTAGAGACTGAGGATTGTAAATTTGAAGTGTTGATTTTTTTTTTAATCTTGGCTCATGTATTAACACTCTAAATGATATAGTTATTGGAATTAAAATACGTATTCTTTCAATTAATCGTTGTCTCCATGGTTTAAAGAATCTTGAAATCATAATTTAATAAAAGAAATAGTAACATTATGTTATATAAAGTAATCATCCGATCTGTGCTCACTTATGAATCCGAGACTTGGACTTTGCCTAAAACACAGTCAGAACAACTGGCCATCTTAGAACGAAAAGTTCTTAGAAAAATATTTGGTGCTGTGAAGACTGTGATAGACTGTGTGGAAGAAGATCATAAGCTACTACGTGTTATTAACTGCGGAGAACGTTAGCCAGGAGGTGGTCGGAGTGGAAGAAGGTTCTCGGGAAGACCTTGGGACACGTTGGGCTGTCGTGTCAATAGAAGAAGAAAGAAGAAACTTTTATCTACTTACCCAGACTTTTTTTCTATTCTGCAATCTAAAACTTCTGAATATTGGCAAATGTCTCCATGTTCAACAAGGTAACTGTGGTAAGATGGTATGATAAAAATGTCCTTATGACTCTATCAACAGCTTCAGCACTACGTTGTAACTTAGCTTTAGAATGGGCACATCTTATCACATCAAGAAGTCAAATTATGGTGTCCTACTTACTCCACCTTAATATATATTTGAAGCATCATGTGTTAGATTCTTGAAAAAGAAAAAATAGCGTATATTTATTGTCGATTTGTGAGGCTAAATAATGATGCAATTCTCGAATTTTGAAAGACATTTTTTGAAATTTATCCCTTTTTATATTTGTTGTAAATGCACACTGAGAAATCAGAAAATGATGAACGCTCATTTTTATAGCCAAAGTCACTGTTAATACAAAAATATTTTTCTAGATGGCATCTCACGTACTTAAACAGAAAAAAATGAAAACCTCTCTATGAACAAAACAGAAAATATCTCCATGCAGGTAAAGTTATTTTACTCGAAGAATTAATCTTACACTGGTTTGTAACTTTCTAATTCCATTTCTAGAACAAAACTATATTTTCAAGTCAAAGGCACTCAACATTTATTTTTCATTTTATTTATTTATTTTACAACTGTAGCTCTTACAACGTAACATCAATTTCTAACGTTAACTTGCCCCAGGGATTTTTCCAGTAGAAAAACATACATATTTCAGTACGAACTGGAGCTAAAAAATTCATAAGTTGTAAAAGAGAACCCCCACAGGAATATTTACTTTCCCTCTTTGCCCAATTAAGGTGGGATAGTTTTAAGAAAAAAAAATTCCACACCGTTCTTTGATCGAATCCGCTAATATATAATATATACCCTATACTGGGCCGAATATAACACGGTATTTATTTAATTGATCATTTCCCGTCAAAAACCTGACTCACGCTTAATTCGAGGCCTAAATATAGAATTTTTCTAATTATCTTGACAAAAATGTCGGGATCGAGTTACATTCGAGGCCATGCTATATTCAGGCCAATACGGTACATATACAGGGTGAACTTAAAGAAAGCATTGCCCAGATACGGATCTCTAGAGGCCGGTCTGTTCAACCAATCGAGTTGAAATTTCAGAGATAGCTATTCAAAAGCATGGGCTCAAGATTCTGGGAACAGCAACAAAGTGACTCTCGCGGTTACGGCTATAGGTACAGAAACTCGAAATTTTCGAATGCCAACTTCCATTTTTTTCCGAGGCAAAATGTTCAGTGCATTCGAAAACCCTAAAGATCGTTCGAACGGTATCACAAAAAATCGATGCGTTATGCGCACACAAAAACGGCTTTGTGGACAGCTTTGTGTGATTGGCGTTTGCCTACCATGTGGAAATATCAAGGCCTGTGCCCCGATCACAGAGTGATCAAGATCTTAGCCCTTCACAGAAATGTTTTTGTGCGCATAGCACGCCCATTTTTTTCTCATGCACCTATCGTCCATAAGATTTTTAGATTTTTCGCTGCGCTGAGCATTTTCCCACTGAAAAGAATAGGTGTTGGCATTCGAAATGTTCATGTTTCTGTACTTATAACCGTAACAGTGAGCATCATTTTATTGCCCAAAATCTTGAGCCGTACCTATGAATAACTATTTTAAGTATCCGAATACGTTGAAAGGTCAATTTTCGCGAAAATTCACATTTTTGTTTTACTGTGTCAAAGTAAAGTCCTATACTTAGATATTCTAAAACTGCTTTTTATTTTAATTCTATGCTTTGTGGATCACTAGTTATGGACACTTAAATAGTAAGAGACGGCTGTCAAAATTTTAGATGTTTTTATTAAAAAACGAAGTTTTTTCGCAACTACTGCTCAAGAAACATGCTTTCTCAAGAACTAATGAACTGTAAATGATTTAACTTAGCTTGAATGCTTCTTGGACCTATATGAGTGCAATAGGCCGCGGGTTTTTGTGTAGAACTATTTGATTGTGTTTCACAGCTTTTTTATTTCACAAAATAGAATGCATTTTGAGAAAAATGTTTATTCACTACACTGGACTAATCATAATTCCCAAAGTTTCGAAAATAGAATTTAACCCGCGGTCTGTTACATTAACAACAATTAGATAAGTGCACTTGCAAAGCCGCATATGGTTATTTTGAAAAGCATTTTTCTTAGCCCGTTTTTCCCAATTATGAAATGTTCATTAAGTTTTTCAATAAATTTCAAATAAAAAAGTAAATATAGGTATAGCTTTAACTGTTATCATTTTTAGGTTTCTTCTTTGAAACACACCCCAAAAAATATTCATCATGTTACATATTAGTTACTTTAAGAAAATGGTCTCCGAACGTAGTCGGATACCTAAGTATATGATTTCCATACTTTTTAAAAATCAATTTTATGCTTGATTAGAAAATGGGAATAACTTCAGAACCAATATATCAATAAAACGAGTTTATAAAAAAAAAAAAAAGATAAACATTGCATATACTTGCAATAATGTCGGTATGAATGTTCCCTGTCATTTACTTACTGAAAATTTAATTTAGATCAATAAATAAAATCACTGGACAGTCTTTTGTTCTTTTCTCGAAACTAAGTTTGATGGAGTTAATCCCTTTTCCTTTTCACAGGTTCACTTTTCGGGAAACTTTCTTATAATCTTTAAAAACATGCATAAAAAATAAAACTAATTAATCTAGATTGAAATGAAACTTATGTCCTTACATACTTCCATACAAAGAAACTAATAAAGTTTAATTGTGCAAGTGCCAAACACATACAAAGCAAATATGTAACTAGCTGATCATTAGAATGATAAACGATCTAAAAATGCTTAATATTAACTTCTGAGCACATTAATGATATTGCAGACTTGGTTGCATTTCCTGTTAATGATAATAATAAAGCACACAAAAACGAAAAATAAGTGTGATGAACATTCGCAAATGTAATTCTCTTAAAAACATGATAGGAGTGCGTGAAAAGTTGCTAATAACGTAACTTGGTGATAAATTAAGTACACTAGGGATACATTAATAAAACAAACAGAAATTGCTTGGAGTTCAGAGTATCGAGATGACGTAAATTGTTTTTCTATTTTAATATGTGGAAAAAAACAGTTGTTTTGAAAATACACTACACCCTTGTAGATTGATTTAAAAAGTCATCGCATGTAACATATTTAATGCATGAGCTAAAAGGGGTAAGGGTAGTGCGGGCGATTAATTATGACCACATTGTATATTTTTCAATTATGAAATCGTAACTCTTTTATCTATATGAAAAGCACAATTTTAAGTAAGTAAGGGTTAATTTTGACGTTTTAGGAACACCAAAAGAAAATTTTGTTTCCGTAGGACTATTAGGAACTGTTCCAAGCATTCTGTCACCGAAAAACATTTTGAAATCGAGTTCCAAGATTTAGAACCTTCTCGACATTCTAGAACATTCGCGGAAATATTAGAACAATCAGTTTTTAAACTCGAGTCCCAGCTGTTTCATCTAATCTCCTTTAGAGAAAGCACCATTCTCTGGGACATTCTCGGACATTCTCGAACATTCTGAAATATTCTAGAAGATTCTATCTGGAGAAGTTAAGAACATTCAGGAGCATTTTGGCGAGGTTCTGACACTTCGGTACTCCACTTCTAGCTGCTTTCCTTTAGAAGTCCATTGATGTGATGCCCTCTTTTCATTTTCATACCTTGAAACCCAACTCCTGCATTTCAAAATAGAAAATTTCTTCACGGCTGGGAATGGAAGGTTACAATTCCATGTAATATCTATAGGGCTGCGGTGTTTGGGACTATTCGAGCGGTTTGGTCTAGGGTTCAAATCCCGATAACCCATTACGTACGTGTCTGTCCAAATATTATAATGTAAAATTGTTCCTTGAAATAAAGTTGAACTTGGGAAAACAGATGGAGGCCTAAAAAGAGCAATAGAGATCTAAATAAACTCTTTCTCACAAAATCAAATGAGATAAAATTTAAAGTACGGGTAATGAAATGATGCGTTTGACATTTATTAAGAATTCAGAAATAGATGGCGCTATTTATCAGCATTTATTTGCATGACTTATATGTATTTATATGCATCTATTGAAAATGGACTTAAAAATTAAAATTTAAATATTAAAAAAAATTTAAATATTAAAAATTTAAATATTAAAAATTAAATATTAAAAAAAATCGGGGACAATTGTTTAATTATTACATTTTTTTATTAGATTACTGTTAATTTTTTCATTCATAATGAAATGTCCAAAATTTTGATTCAGAATCGGAGACACGTCCCCAATTCTGTATTCAAAAATCTGGTCGTCTATTAGCATTATTATTATTATTATTTTTTTTTTTTTTTTTTTGCATAAGAAGATGGCGAATTCTGCAGCAATATTAATTACTTCTCTGCACATCATGCGTATGTTGCAAGAAAAAGCGCTACTGTAAAATTATCCTACCAGAACCTGAAGAACTCCGTTGCCACTCTAGAGAATTCCGACTGTCGTATAAAGCAGATCCTAAGAAATACAACGTCTTCATGTGCCATAAGACACACATACACGCACACAAAAAAAAAAGGGACCAGCTGAGCAACTTGAAATTCTAGATGAAGACGAAAGCAAATCGAATCTTCCATAAAGTCGAAAATACAAGCTGCCTTGTACAAGCATTTTACAAGCCACTTTAATGTAAATCTCTAAATTTTTACAACATTTTCCCAAAAGAATTTAGAAATATGTCAAGCGGATGTCTCCAGGAGCATGCGTAGACGCAGCTCTTAGCCCAAACGGTTGGGATCGGCGAAAATGCCTTGTACAAGCAAGCAGTCAGTTGCCGCATGGTCGTTTGAGTGTGCAGTTGTCTTTCCTCGAAGCACATTCAATGTTTCATGTGTATTAGAACGCCACCTGTTGGCGGATTTTGTACAAGTTTTTTAAACAATTATTTAATAAATGTGTAGTGCATCAGCTGCCAAGCCACCGGCTTTTTCCGGGAGATTTCCCACCACAATTTTTAAACAGTTTTATTTTGCATTAAATATTTGGACTTATTTTAAGCATAAATTTGTAAGTAAAAATTAGTGGTGGGAAATCTCCCGAAAAAAGCCGGAGACTTGGCAGCTCTGCATCAATCTATTTATAACCCATTAATGGTTCCATTATATTTACTATTAATATTTACCATTAATAGTTCAAATTTTATGGCAATCGGACCAATTGAACGCACTCTAGAGTGCGTTCTTCTAATGCGGGAAACTTATTTCTTGCTAACCCTGTACATTTTTTATGAACTTTATTTAAGCTTATTTCATTCGAATTGAAGGTATGATATGATTGAGATGGGGGTTCAATTTTGAAAACTTATCTTTCGGGCCAAATTTGGCGGTATTTCGACAAAAGTCATCACGTTTAGCAACATTTTTTAAATGGCCCAAACAATGATCGATCATAGACTTTTACTCTATTCAAGTTGTCCATGTACTGATAAGCTTGGGTCACCCTGTAAATCTACATAGTCGATTTCAATTCAAAAGAGAGGTACACAACTAGATGTTACAATAGTTCTAAATATAAAAATCAATCCTAAAAAAATAATGCATGCACATTTTTTAGTAGTTCCGTTTACTTTGCAGAAGGAAGACAAAATAAAATAATTATGAAAACTAAGCAAAAGTTACCCAAGAAAATTACTAAATATTCCTCACGTGTTCTGTCCGAATTTGTAACTTTTATACTTTTTGACAAGCAATAATCTCCTTTTACCATTAATATTTTTAACACGTTCACTCATGTGTAAAAATATACTTTCTTTTTTTTTAATTGAAAGGCTTCTATTTTTTTTTTTTTTGGCTTTTCTTTTGAAAAGAATATTTTAATAAGAGGAAACTGAATTTTGAGAAACGTATTCCAAACACGTTTTTTAAATCAAAATTTTTTAAACGGAAAAGAACTTGTGCAATAGGTTATGCTGCTGCGCTTTTTCCTGTGTTCAAATTGGGCGGTTTGATTTTATTTTTATTATTTCTATTATTATTATTATATATATTCATTCATTTATTTTTGTAAATCCTTTTTTAACGTTTGAAACATTTCTACTGTTTTGCCCTTTTACTTTGTTACTTAACAGTTTTTTATTATTTTTTAATTGTTATTTAAAATTTAACACCATCCACGCAAAAGAGATGTTGAATCCTTTCAGACCCTGCGTCCACAATTGATGACAAAAAAATTACCTATATTATCGGATTGATAGCATAATTTCTGCAGACAAAGATAAACAAATTTTCCATAAAAATTGAATAATCATGATATTTTCTTCTCTTTTTTTACTACAAACTTAATCTCTGTTTATCAAAAGAAAAAGAAATTAATTCAAAGAGAAGATATTTAATGAGTTCTGAAAACTTTAATTTATTCATAAAAATGCTGCTAACTTGATAATATACATATATTGTGCTGTGTGTCCTAATTTTAATTCGAAATAGTAAAGTTTAATTTAAAATTAATAAAATTTCAGTATTTAAACTTTCAGTGGATGAAAAGCCTTAATGTCCATAGATAGTGTGAATATAATAATAATCTTTTGTCTAAAATAATAACTAAAGAAGTCCGTACGAAACAGCACAGAATGAGTTAAGAAACACATACCTTGTTTAAAGTGAAATCCTCATCAAAAGAAAAAAGAAAAGAAAGGAAATTAACCAGCAAAATTGCATTTTCTTCGAAGTAAGTTCAATATTTTGAAATAATTCTTCATTATATTTTGAAATAATTCTTCATAAAGGAAATAAATAAATAAAAACAAATGAGTTTTTAAAAATAACAAATGCATAAAAGAAGTGATGTATGGTAAAAATAATAAATGGTTTGTTTTATTAAACAAAAGATTCAATTATTATACAAAAGAACAATTTACCCATTGTCATAATGAAAAACAATAATTTGGACAGTATTTTTCGTAGTGCTCTACAAAGTACAATAATTTTACTTATTTTGCTTTCAAACTTTTGAAATATTTTTTTTAAATGCAAAATGCATTTGGCCTCCTATGCTTTAATGCTATGGCTGTTTTAATATGTAATAGTGCTTTAAACTACTTTAGTGATATAAAAGGTTAGTTTCATTAATTGTAAATTATTTAAATCGAAATTACGCAGTTATGCAGAATAATTGGTTCTCTGTACCTTTCTCTAAAACATGATTCAGTATAACGAAATTCAAACGCTAAGCTACTAAATCGTAGTTGGATCTGACTTCTAATACATTTCATTTAGTCTAATTAGACTACTTAGAGTTTTTATTAGTTTTTATGATTTATTTTTTTTTTTTTTTGAGTTGGAGATTTAAGATCAAAGGCTTGTATAGTAAATATTGAGACTAAACTTGGGAAACGGGAGGCATGATCATCGACAAACTTCTGCCAACGAGTTTTTCGAATTTAGAAAATACAAGACAATACTTTGTTTTACGTCATTCTACAGACTATAAGGAAGTAATGTGATCGCGAAAAATTTCAGGAGCCAGATTTCGACGAAAAAACCCATTTTGACTACCTCTAAAATTACTTTTAAGAATTTTTGCAATGCATCTCATCGAACGCTAGCATGCACGCTCATATAAATGCATGTACAACCCATTTTGACGGACCGCGAGTCCATTTTCGCCACTTTTTCCATGCCGTCTGTATGTACGTAACTCGCATATCTCAAAAACTATTGGTCGTAGAATGTCGACAATTTATATTTAAGATCGATGTAACTTCTAGTTGTGCACCTCTCCTTTTGGTCTGAATCGACTGGATAGTTATCTACAGGGACGCCTGTAAGATTCTAAATGCATTACACTCTATGGGCAGAAACTCATTAAACTCGCATACCTCAAAAACTATTGATCGTAGAATGTTGAAACTTTATATTTAGGATTGTTGTAACATCTAGTTGTGCACCTTTCCTTTTGGTCCCTATCGACAGGATAGTTTATCTACAGGGCTGTCTAAATGATTTCAAATGCATTACGCTCTATGGGCAGAAATTCATTAAAGTGTATTTTAGAGGAATTAGGCTACTTCAAACGACTCCGACGTGATGTATGTTGTTAAGGGTTACAAAATGAATCTCTCCATCCGACACAGTGTCATTATCATTTACAATTCTGCTACAGGAACGGTAAAAATATTTCTACTACATTACGGTCAATATCAATATAACCTCTGAGAGCAGCCTACCTATTAAGTTTAAGGCATTAAATATTACTCTCAAAGGATGGATTTTACTACCCAGCTACGCCACCATTCTGGAAACGAACTGGGTAGAACCATTAACATTTTTTTAACAGATGAAATTTCATATATAAGATTGCTGTAACATGTCGTTGTGCATCTCGATTTTTGGTTCCAATATACCACTATGCCTATATACATATGCATTTTTCTCTGTACATAACCTATCTTATTTTTCACCTTGAAGATTATTTATATGTAACCTTAACCTTAATTCCGCACTCTGTTAGAGTTTATTTTCGGGACCACCCAAAATAATTTCAATACACTAATGTCGACGAACATCTTCAATATACTACGTCTGTATTCAGTTATTGTTTGGTCCGTTCTCAAAATCTCGCCACTTGCCATCGATCTTGGTAAGTTTTGCCGAAATGTCAACGAATTTGGCGCCAACAATAATTTCGTATTTCGCATGACTCTAAAACTTTTAACCGCAGAATGTTGAAATTTTGTATTTAGAACTATTGTAACATCTAACTGTGCATCTCTTTTTTGATTGCAATCGACTGGGTAATCTATTCACAGGGTCAGCCAAATGACTTTAAATACATTAAGGTGTATGGATGCATTCAATTCATTGAAAGTCTGTGGTCAATGACTACTTTGGCTATTCCCAAAATTTCGCAAACTCTCTCAACCTTGTCATTTTGTGGAAATATTGCCGAATTGTCAAAAACAAATCTTTCAAACTGAACCCAGCTTGCTGCTATCGGAAATGTTTTGCTAAAAATCACTAAATCTTAGTATATTACTGAAGTATTTTATCTCTTTAAACAAACTGTACTTAGATGAAGTGCGGCGAAAATATTTTTGATTTAATAGACGTGCAAAGTGCAAAGAAATCATGCGTTGTCCACATCAGATTTTTAAAAAATACTCCCAGAGGGAGCCGATCCCTTCATGTTTGCGATTTAGCTACTATCCAGGGGAGAAACGCTCTAGCAGAAATCAGGGTATAGTCTTAAAAATTTCGTGCAACATTTTCCTAAAACATGACACTAAAACGTTGGTTCCATAAGAGGATGAAACTGTGTTCCAACATTTGATACACAGGTTTAACCATAGATAGGTGAAGCACCAAACGTTGGGACAAAGGTTTCACCATCTTATGGAGCCGACTTTCCTAGTACAATCTTTTTGTGAAATGCTGCAATTTTTAAGAATGTACTAGATCACTATTTACCTGTCTTTATGATTTTTTTACTATTTACGAGTTTGATTTTATATTTTTCACATTCTGATGAATTTTTTTAACATCGCATGTATATATTTAACTCACATATTCCTATATACATATATACATTTTTATCTGTACATAACTTATCTTATTGTTCACCTTGAAGATTATTTATATGTAACCTTAACCTTAATTCCGCACCCTGTTTTTTTATTATTAAAATTTCAATGTGATTGTGGGGTTTCTATTAATTAATTCAAACATTTTTTAAATTTATTATAAATACTTGGAATTCCGCATAAAGTTTTCTTATACTGTTACAATGCTATTTCTACTATTTTGTGTGGCATAATGCTTCATTTCACAAACACGTAGTGCGTAGGGGAATCCAAAGCACCAGAAACATAAATATATGTATGTTAGAAAATTAATGCAAATCCTTTTTTTGGAATGTTCTTTAAGCATCGCATGGAAGCCGCTTGGACCTTATGGCTATTTTCTTTTAGAGTTATCTTCACTCCGAAGGAAAACAAGAAAAAATCTTCCGACCAGATCAGGACTGTGAGGGTGGCTAAAGAGTTGTGATGATGTTCCACGCCAAATAATCACAGACCATCAGGTTAGGTGTGACAACGTACACTCCTGTTTATTTATTCAAGGAGCAAAATGGAGCTTCACGTTGGTGATAATACCTCCAAAGGATTTGCTAGATGATGGACAACATTGCCAGGTTTGCTTTGATGTTGATCGCTTTTTCTATTCAGCCTACCTAGAGCCAGTTCGATTGGTGCGGTGTAGGGTCACGTCAGTTATGTAGAGCCTTTATCACCTTCATCATATTTATCACTTGCTTACCTTCATAATGTCTATGGTACCACGAGAATCAATATAAGTTTTTTACAGCATTTAATGATCCGTATATGCTCAACCCCTTAGACACGGGCTTATTTGAAGAAATTATTGCTTTTGGAACGGATGTAATGCCATAGATGCAACTTGTACGTTTTTTTCCGAAAGATTATCCATCACTATTAGTTTTCGGTAATGGAATCTAGAAATAAATCCAAAATTTCAGTGTATAAGAAAACATTTAGAAAATAGTGATGGGCATCGGGCGCAAGTCTGACTGCAAGAAACGTCCTCGTACAACTTTTACAAATCTCTTGCTAGGAACAAGAATGTGCATGTTAAATTTTTTTTTCCTAGTTTCAATGAAGATACATACGCGTCATTCATCAATTAAGCAATGCAAGTTCATGACGCAACGTAGTCGTCAAATGTACCGAAGGTATTAACTCGTGAGAGTTACTGTTTTCATGCGCTGTCATACAATAAATTGGTGTAATTAAGAAATGAATGTTGATGGCCTCCATGGAAGGACTTCAACAACTTCTCATTTGCATAGTTTTTATCTCCTATTAAAACCACTATGCATGTAATACCTCAAAGGGGGCTTAGAAAACTTCCAGTTTCTGGTCAGTTAAGCCAGTGGATTGAAGCATCTACATCACTATCTATTGGTATTTTGGATGTTACCAAGTCGTCTTTAGAAAACAGCTGATGTTTTGTAGTCCTTGAAATAACGGAATATTTTCGTGTTTTTCTTTATAAAAATAAAAATACAGCATTGTACGTTATAATCTACGTAAGTTTTATGTTATATACTAGAAGTCAAAGCCCGCTGTGCAGGCATTTACAACGGGCGCTAGAGAAAACATTTGACGTAAACTTGCCTACACTGAATGTATTTAATCCTCGTCCACCAAAATTTAATAAGTTCATATTCAATTTTTATTTTATATCCAAATCGAATTTCATGCTCTTCTGAAAACGCGCGGAAACTTATCGCATTCAAAAAATTTCGTTTTGTGTACACAGCCTTTATTATATTCATGCAGACGATTTATTTCGTTTCAAAGCCTGAGGACCGTTATGAAGAGCACGTCATGTCTATTGCAACAGCTCATTGTCACGCAAATGATTCACTTTTTTTACTCTCGGAAATAAAAGGGAGCTAAAAAACATGCTTAAAAATTAAGGACCGGTGTATTTTCAGATTGTTAAATTAGAAGATTGGTTTTTATAGTTTTATACATAATTATGAAAATTTTCAAGCGGATCGTGTAAGTGTAGATGTTATTAAGTGTTTTCTGCTTTTTAATATTTTTGAACTTTTTAATCTTCTTAGAGTAATGCCGGTAAAATATTTAGATTGAAGTGGTTCACCGGAATGGTTACAGAGTACGTCAGGGTCTATATC
The DNA here is from genome assembly GCA_038373885.1 of Cheiracanthium punctorium. Lineage (NCBI taxonomy): Eukaryota > Metazoa > Arthropoda > Arachnida > Araneae > Cheiracanthiidae > Cheiracanthium > Cheiracanthium punctorium. Next base: position 142,360 of record JAWZYV010014373.1, on the reverse strand, counting down.
AGCAACTCTATAGTAGGATGTAAACCTGTAATATGACTGAGCCTCCGTGCGTTATATCCTAGGTCAGTTATTAACACTGCATATATTTTTACTAATTCGTACAAATAATAAACCACTTAAGATAACACCTTTCTACGAACTGATAATAGGTATTCTTAAAAATACAATTCCAGTCATTAGCAAGCAGAAATAACAACAGATATTTCAGCAATGTTAATGAACCCCGTCTTCTGTTACGATCCACCTCTGGATTCAGAAACGAGTGCTTTTCTAATTACTGCACCTGATTTAAATTCGGGACCAAAGACCGCCATGGGACTTATTTCACTCCATGCTCTTTTCAAAGTTCGAAGCAACTGACTTTCTCGAGAGAATTCCCCCCCCCCCCCAAATTAAGCAAATTCCATCGGCAGCTACAAGAAAGATTCGCTGAAGACGTGGTAAAGCGAATAGGTTTCGCTGAAGTTAAAATCCCCGGAGGCTTGTTACTGTGGTCAATTTTTCATATTTCCTTTGCTGAAAAGGAAATATTTAGATTGAAGATAGCACTGGATAGAACTGGATCCTGCAGTGCATTCACGATAGCACTGGATCGTGAAGTAGATAATTGCTTTTAAGAATGTATCTATGAGTATTTCTGTTTTTGAAAATGCAAACAGTTGTTCATTTCAAGAATGATTCTTAATTTTACTGCAGCAAAGGAAAAGTTTTAAAATGCGTAAAGTATTATATTTAAATGTAATCCCCTTATTATTTCCTTGCATTTTTTTCAAATGTTACAAGTTCAGGTGCATATTTATTAATATGCAGTAAATATCATCATACTCAAGAACTTACAATTTATGAAAGTCCTAAGGCTCGTTGTTTTAAATAGTAATAGCAATAATTTAGTAATATTGTACCTTAAAAAATGTAGTTATTTCATAGCGTATGTTAAGATTTATCAGTTGTAAGTACCACGTTTAAATTACATTCTACTTAGCAACACGATGTATTTTTATTTAAGTGTACATATTCGAAAATTTTTGTTAAAATAATAGACACATAATCCTATTAATAGTTTACAAGAGAGACTGTAAAAATTTATTATCTATGGGGAAAACTACGGCAGTTACATTAATAGAAATATCTTGCAAAACATGTCTTAATTATATCATAACTAAGTAAATGTACGTATTTTAGAGCGCATGTAAGCAATTATAAAAATAAATAATACATCATTTACCTAACACATGTTCTGCTCAGTATCGCATTGTATCTTTAAAATGTATCATTAAAATGTATAATAATCGAGTTTATGTAAATTTTACAGAAAACTTTTTGTATTAGATTTGGTAATACATTAGTAAAAATTATTACCGTAATTCATTAAAAAAATTCTAGACAACAAGCTCTATATTTATAAATTAAAGGAGTCCAGTCTATATACATATATCACAGTGCATGTAGCGTTTTGTCTATAGGCATTTAGAAAATTTGTCATAGCTAAAAAAAATTTGTAATACTGACTAAATAGCACACGAGAAAGCTACTGCTGAAAATAATTTCTTTTTAGCTCTTTTTTTTCTTTTCTGTGTATGTGTTTTGTGCCTTATTGATTATTGTTTTCCGTCTGTTATGTTCTATCAAGCCTAGTTTTCATTTGACAAACTATATTTCTTATATCGTTGCTTATAGTCGAAAACATCCTTTTTCAAATGAGGTCTTTTAAGTATCGCACGTAAAATTGTTGTTATTTGGCTTTTGTTTTTTAATGTCGCTTAAATATTCCAATTTTTAGCAAAGATAATCTTTATCAAGTTGCTAAAATTTGTGTCTCGATATTTAAGAAGTTGATGATTATCTGGAATAAAGTTTTCACCCACCATTATTATTTTTTTTTATGACAATTTTATTTTTTAAGAAACATATTTTCAACATTCTCGCCTTTTGCCTCTTTGCATTCTTCTCTGTGGTAGCTCAGAAAACTTGAACCGATTTAGGCTTCAGAAATGTACTCTGTCCCTCTCCAGGATCTTCACGATTGTAGAGGGGTTAGCTGATTGGAGGATGATCTGACTTGCGGACATCATTTAAGGTTTTTTTTTTTTTTTCTTCTACAGAAAAATATGTCCAAACACTTATAATGCACACTTGTAACTCCGGGTTCTTTGCTTTTCTTTGGCAAATTTATTTCATGAATTAATGTTATCTTGCAATAATTCTTTTATATTGGACAAGAAGCCGCGTTGTGATTTATTTAATAATTAATTTTCATACAACTGAACTTAAAATACTTTTTTATTATTATTCTAATGCTAGTATAACGAAACTTGTTGCATTTTCTATATTATTTCGTTAGTTAAAGAATTTTTAACTATAATTTATATTAACCATTTTTGATGCGAGAATTAAACGATTTTTGGTAGATGGTCACACACTCAATGTTCGAAGAGTTCCTCATATATTTCCATTAACCAACGACCTAAAAATACGGTTTTCCCCTAAATTGAATCCAAATGTACGAAATATCAAATGTATGTAGTATATCTTTATTAAAAGAAATATTAAAAATTATAACAATACCTTTTTAAGAGCACATTGCATTAGATGATTTGTTAAATAAGCATACTTTAACTCATGACCTTTTTTAAATACAGAGTGCCAAATTTCATAACATTTTAGTGCAGATTCCACATGACTTACCTAGAATAAAAAACGCAGTTTAAATTAAGTGCACTTGCAGAATATAAATTTAAACTTTTATAATGCACATATTAAACCAGATACATAAATTTAGTAAAAGAATGCAGTGTTGTAGAGCTTTTAATTAAAATATTTGAATCACAATTATATTTCCTAAATTCATTTAAAAGATAGCGAATGTTTTCTTAAAATGCATACTGTTTAAAAAACTACGACAGTAAGAAAAAAATCTTAACGTCTTCATAGTAAACTTTATGCCAGATGATATAAGGCAATAATTATCCACGAGTCTAAAGCAGAAAATTGAAATTTAATCATTTTTTTTCACTATACTTTATTTTACATTACAAAAACGTGATAAAATGCAGTGGTTACTTACAAAATCTTGAAGGTAATTTGATATTTTTGCATTTTATTATTATTATGTCTTAAACTATGCGACTTTTGCAGGTTTCGCTTGAATCAGATGGCTGAGGTTTCAACTTTCAAAACCCAACCGAAATCTTCAGCGTGATTCTTTTTATAAATATGCCTTGTTAAAATTCATAACTCTTATCATATAATTAAAAGACTTTATTCGAAAATGTAACATTTAAGATTATTGCCATTAATCATTCTTTTTTATTAATAAGAAGTAAAACAAACGCAAGTGCGTGAGAAAACAGAAAAATGCCACCAGGCTTCACGAGTAGTTGCATACAAAAATAATGTTTGAATACATATTTGAATTTTGTAGTTTTATTATGCCTACGAGTCTTAATTCATAAAAATTAAAAAAGAGAAATAATTTGCTCATAGAAATTCCTCTGACAATTACAGAAAATTCAAAATGTCCATTCGTCACCCCTTGCAAATGGCATTTATTACAAAGTTTCAAGGAATTGCTTGGCATAATTGGGCCATAAAACCTTGATAATGATATTCCTAAATTAGAATCACAAATTAGAATTTGCTTTAAAATGCAGCCGCTGTTCCGAGACAGAAAAGCTATTTTAGTGCCAATTAGCCGTTTTCTCTTGGCAAAGGAGTTATGATTAGAAAGTACAATTCTTTGAAAAATATTTGCATACGTTGCTGCATTAAAATCCTTAACTCTGTAAACATTGCGCGTTTCTTGTCCTTATGCTTTTAAGTAAATTCTAATTCATAGTCCCAATACTTAAGAGAAATTTTGAAAGGAAAGCAGTTATGTTTTTTAAACGGATTTTATGAGAATGTGTTTTATTCAGATATTTTTCTTTAAACTTGTATTTGTATTCTTAATTGTTTTAATACATAAAAACGGATTTTCATGCTAGACTGGTAGGCGATGCTTTCCCTTTTCCTTTATATTATTTTATTTACTTTTTCTTTTGTCATACATATCGCCTTATTTATTACAAAAAATGATACGGAAAGTGAAAGCAAAAAATAATAATAATGGTCTGGAATGTTGCATATTTATTGTAGAAACAATTATTAGAATAATATACAATCATTTACATTGACGAATAAAATTTAATTAATAAATTGTTTTAAATTTCAGTACGAATGTTCAGTTTAAAACTTTTAGAGTCTTGTTAAATATCCGGTTACACTAACAAATTTTAGATTCACAAACAAGCAAAATTATTAAGAATTTAAACCCCATTCTTCAAGTTAGGAGCTTGTTTGGCCTTTAATTTAGCACGTGGGTAACAGGGAATGTGTGAAGTCCCTAGATCAATTGTTAACAATAAGCTCCACTCTACCGTCGTAGGTACAAAATAGATTTTCAATTATAGAAATTTCTTGTATTCCAGAAAGGGAAATTTTAGATCCTATCAAAGGAGGGAAATCATAAATGTACAAATTTCAAACATGTCCGATCTTTAATCATATTCTACTTTTTTGATACACATGCTGTACCAGCCTGTCTTATAAGGTTAAATCACATTACATTGAGAATAGTAATTAACGAGAGAAAATAAAAAAGGAAAAGAAACGAAATTCACATTACACACACACTGGATGAAATTGAATATTACATTATTCATCAGTTTTGCATTGATGAAAATAATACTTACAATTTACCCTTACAATGTTAAGACAGATTAATAAATATAATTCCAATTTTAGTGAGTTTCCGTTTTATTAGATCTCAGCTTACTTGTGGAACTTACTTACCAATAAATTAGAATGAATCAGATACCACACTTACAGAATTCCTACATTGTTTTGAAACTGGGGGTTTGTGTATATGCTCTCCGACAAATACTCATAATCAAACATCTTGCATTTCGATTTTTGATTAGAACTAGAACAAGCTTAAAAACAGGGAATGGACACTGTAGCATCATAACTGCCCTCGCAAATTCACATGAGATTGCATGCATGCATGTTTTGTGTATTTATTTTGGCAATGTTTTTTAAGTTTTCTAATATGGAAGTTACAAAGACTTCTTTCGTATTGGACTGAAACCATTATTATAATTCAAGAAAATCATAACCTATACTACTGAAGTATATGGATAAATATGTTTGAAAATCTCATCAGCACATAGTTTCGACTACCTTTTGTTTAATTTTCAATGTATTTTTTTTTTTTTTTTTAGTAACCTGATTCCAAAACGCAAGTATTAATATTTGGTCCGATTTACTTTAAGATCGTAGAATAATTTTGGTTTGTAAAACTGGTGCAGCAGATTGTTACAGAAAATTCTGCTATTGGGTTGCATAATTAAAATAAATCACAGAGTTCACATTTTAATTTATTATTAGGCTAGTGTTCCACTACCTCTTCGCACATTAATCGATTTAGAAATTTGAAAATTCAAGTCTTTCGAATCAGTTTACATCTTACATTACACACTTGAGAAAAACAAAACAAGATTTTGCCTGTAAATGTCGTTTTTCAACAAGCACACTCTTTGCGTTGGAAAAAATACAAGGCTTACTGAGATATTAAATTGACAATGATTACAGTGTTCAACTAAACAGTGATTGTGAATATCTATCTAAACAAAATTAGATTTTTGTCTGCACATTACTTCTCAAAAAAAAGGCTGTCTGTCTGTCATTCTGTCGTTCTGTTCATGACGCTTTTTTTTTGTTCGCGCATCACATAAAAATGACGGAAGCTAATGAAATGAAATTTGGAGCTATGACAGGTGGTCACTCAACTTAAAGTATAGGCATCGAATTTTTAAAAAGTCTAAATTAGATTTTGAGAGTTTTATAAATATAATTTTAAAAATATTTTGAATGAATTTTGAGATTTTGCGAAAATTCATTCACACAAAATGCTTGCATATTTGTTCAAGTATCACGTAATACGGACTAAGCAAATGATATGAAATTTGGTGATATGTTAGAGGTTGCTCGACTGAAACTATAGGCATTAAATTTTTAAAATAATTTGATTAAATTTTGATATTTTTCAAAAACCGTTTCAAAAAGCGTAAATTTTTGTTCCAGCATAACAAAATAAAGACTACAGGGAATGAAACAAAATTTGTTGACATGATAGGGTGTCACTCAACATAAACTATTGGTGTCAAGTTTTTAAAAAATGTTTGATTAAATTTTGAGATCTAGCAAAAAATTATTGAAAATGCGAAAATATTTGTCGATTACGTAAAAGGGTCATTTTCAAAATTTGGTGGCATTTGGAAAGTTATGAAGCAAAAATACGTAGTTTTTTTTCCATAATATAAAACATACCTTGCTTCTGAACATTATTTGAGTATTATTCCTGCATTTCTCCTTCTATTTAATTTTTTAAAGATTTTTTCCATTATCAGACTTTATGAAATTTGTCATGTCTGTTAACGAGCATTTTCTTTGACATTTGCACACCTATGTTCAACACAAAATAATGCAAAGTGATGTGTTACACAGGTATAGAGTCCTTTTGCCCATATAATACTGTAATTTTAGTTTACAAATATTTTTTTTTTTACATTTTTGTAAATTTTTGTTTGTCATGTGTGTTACTTTTATACTAACAGACATGACATTAAAAAAAAAATAAAAAAAAATAAAAATTCATGAGTCTAAATAATTCCAGAAGAATATAAAAATAGACATTAATTTAGACTAAAACACTAATTACCTAAATTAATGAATTAACAAATAAATAAATATATTTTATACAACTAATTACAATAACAGAGATGAAATGCAATAAAGATACTTATCACAGATAGCCGTTTGTTTTTTTCAGTCAAATACCAAAAACTCAAGATGTCTACTTATATATATTTTTTTACCTCGTTCTAATGCTAAACAGGTTTCCTATTCTCTAATACCAATTTTGTTGTTTAAAAAGTTGAAAATAATGTAGGGTAAGAGACATGACATCAATGTCCGGACAGCTATATTTAACTATCAAAAGTCTTTTATCTTTATTAAAATCTTATCAAAACCTTTATATAGTGTAATTCAAACTCTATTTCTCAGTGTTTAAGCATGTCAGGGTCGAAATGTTTAGTTTTAGGGCAGTGATTAACATGTTTTATGTTCTATAATTCGGTATCTTCTCTACTCCTTTCTTTTTATTAATATTAAATAGTATGTTTTTTGATCTATTGTTTCCGTACTGAAAACTGTCTGACAAAGCCATGATAAAAAGAAAAATCACTTAAATTTCATTATACCTTGTTAAAAAAAATATTGTACATGCGGACACAAACTATCATCTGCACGTAGTTAACGCATAATTTAGTTGTGCCAAGTCAACAAAAAGCAATGGCGATATTGTCAATCTATGTATTACGTGTCTAAATAGAATTCTTCAAAAACTTAGGTTTTATCATATCTATTATAAGGTAAGTACTAAGTCTCCTGCTTACTTAGAAATATAGTCTTTAACGCTGTTCTTCGAAAAAAAAGAACTCTGTTTTTAGTCTTGGTACACGAATTGAAATAAACTAATAGCACCATGGTCTCCAAAAAATTCCGGATGGTTCTTCATAAGCTGTTTTACACACTACGATAAGCGAAAATGCTGTGGCTTTTGTGAAATTTTCAGAAAAAATTCTTAAACATGGAATTGAGCTGCAAGATTTTTCGAAGAGTGACACGCTTTGTGAAAATTTCCGATTTTTAAGAATTTTTTCTAAAAGTATTGAAACTGATACAGATTGGCCTGTCTTTGCAGTATGTTATACAGCTTGTAAAGAGACAGTTTCAAAATTTTAAAGTGCCTGGCAATTATGTACCAAAATCACATGATTTTTTCGAATAACACCGTTAATGTACATAAATATGTGTTGGTTTACTCAGCAGAGTATGTTTTTAGATATAAATTACACTTGTTTAGTTTGCTATGTTTCTCGGTGTGTTCCAGTAATATGACTTTAAGTGGACCTTAGAAATGGGTAAAATGAGCCCTCACGACTGAAGAAACTCCAGCACTGGGTCCTAGTCAACATGATAGCTTTTTAGACGTTCTCAAATTGCGTGAATCCCATTATATTTTTAAATTTATTTCCCGTTTATTCTATGCCATAAATTTTGAATTATAATTTTGAAATTGACCATTTTATTTTTTGTGACAATTTTTTACTTTAAATTTTACATAAAAATAAATCGTGGATACTATATGATTGTAAAACCTATTCCATTTCATTATGTGTAGTCATAATTACTTTTACATCTTTAATTTTGCCGATAAAAAAACATTTTACAATTATTTTCAAACAAGGGATCATTTTGCCCTTGGGTGAAGGTAAAATGATCCTTTGGACTCTTTTTCCAAATTCTATTTTTTTCTTTACTCAATTTATGCTTAAAAAACTATTATAAATGTTTATGACCAAAATATAGTGTAAAATATTGTGACTTAGTTGGCCATAGTTTTATTTAAACATTTATGCTATTTTATGCAAGTTTTCTCTTAAAGGGGATCATTTTGGGTCACCCTCCCCTATATATATATATATATATATATATATATATATATATATATATATATATATATATATATATATATATATATACATATATATGTAAAAGAAATAGTCTTTATGTTAAGAGCAGTGCATAATTGAAGAATTATTGTATAAAAAAAAAAAAAATTAAAAAAATAGATAAAATTATAGAAAGAAATAAAGAATAGGAAAAAATCTATTTGAACATTTTAAAATATCATCAAAATTAAATTTTAATTTAAATATAACGTTTTTATAATTATTATTAATAAAAACTGATTCAGACACTTCAAACTCAGTTTAATATTTCAACCACAAACTGGAAAAAAATGTTTTTTTAAAATGAACTAAAAGACAAAATATCGGAATGAAAACCGAGACGTTAAACAAGCATTTAGGCATTTTTGATTTTATGAATTACTTCATAAAAAATTTACATCCATAATTTTGAAACTTTACGTAAAATCAGTATTTATATTTTCTAATCAAATTTTACTCTAAAAATAGCATTCTATTAAGTGCAAGTTTCGAAGTCTAAAACCGATAGTCGATGCGTGTGAAGTTTAAAATATTTGATGAATTTTTAATAGATAATAAGTTATTCAGTGAATAAAATCATTCACCAGAGTTCATGTATTTGCCAATATTTTATTAAATATTAAAGAGATTTTTGACGCTTTTAATACACTACCTGTGCTAGTTTAATGAATAAACGAGCCGTTGATGTAGGCAGTTTTTTTTCCCGGATTGTTGGGTATATTTGTTTCATTTTTCCTTTTTAATTTAATGCATAGAGTTTTCGTCATTAGATCAGGTTGATTATGTTTATTAATTTTAAAATGTTATTATTAACAGATATCAAAAAATCAATATTGAATTAGGTATCAAAACTAGGGATGGACGCGAGACGAAAAATAAGCGTCTCGCGTCTCGCAAAATAGCCTAAAAGCTTTGTCTCGTCTCGCAAAAATCCCTATATCGTAATGTTAAAAATGTGTGTCTCGTCTCGCAAAAAAGCTGCAAATCTCTGTCTCGTCTCGCAAAAATGCCGTCTCGCGTCCATCCCTAATCAAAACATTGTGTCTAAAGCAAGGTTAAAGAAGGTTTAGTACAGCATTTTAATAATAAAAAATGAACAACTAACTATCATCAAAGAATAATTTAGATATGCTACTTTTGCATTTAAGTATGTTTGGATTTCTATTTATGGAAGGCATGTAGGGTAGGTAGGTGCAAAAAGTCCTCAATTTTGAATTATAATTCATTTCTGAAAACTTGCAACAAGTTATGAACGTAAACTTTTTATAGAAGAGGTTGTGGGGTTGACTGCTATCAGCACCTTCGATACTGGTGGAGTATAATCATTTTTTTTTATTTTGTTATGAGCTGAATGGAAAATTTTGATTTAGTACGATAATAATCTCTAAAATATATACTGTGAATTTAGTTTAACAAAAACAGATAGACAAAAAGAAAAAAAAAATCACTATCAGTTAAATTTAATTATAGAAACTTACAAAATAAGGGGAATACAGTTGGCTTGTTTGAAACCTAAAATATACTCAAATCTCTAAGTTCGTGGAGAAACTTATCATATTGCTAAAACGAACTGAGCTACTAACTGCTGGCTGAGAAAGTTTACGGACGACATTATTTTTATTAAAAATATGCTATACCTTCAACTTTTGAAAACCACATTGTATGTTGTATTCTTTTGTAGAACACACCCAAATATCCCTCGTTTACAGCCAGCAAAACTTTCGCAACAGTATAAGCAGATGAGGATTTATAACAAAGTCATTGAGGGAGTTGAATTGAGAAATCACTCTCCTATTTCTCGTTCCCAGATGACATAAACTCGAGATTATCAACATGACTTCCTTGCAGAGCGAGTGCATCTGAATCCTCAGAGGATGTGTATTCTTTAAAAAACTGTTTCTTTGACCAAACCAGCTTACTAACAAGAACTTTTAAAACTCTTTTTGAGTTCAGTAATATCTTTTTTCCTTTTGATTCCCTTTGAAATGGCAGGCTGAGGGTCATCTTGAAACAAGGATTCTTGTCCCCTTTGATAAAGATATGAAAATTGCTTTCCCGTCGTTTTGGTCAAAAGTTGTACCACTTGAAACACAAAGTCATGAGATCATTATTAGGTTAGCTTCACAAACAAAAAAAAACATTAAAACAATTTTACATAAATCTGTAAAATTGTAAGCAAAAAATAGGTTCAAAAATTAAAAAAAGAACATCAAAATACACATAAAAGTAATTTATCTCTCTTTGGGTGAAAACTGACAATGACACACCCATGATTCTTTGTTTACAAAATGAGCGCTATCCAGGGAACTTGTGAAAAAATCAGCAGTGCTAATTTAGATTTTTAAGTAATCAAAAAAAAAAAAAAAAAAAGGGTGCGAATATTTACCCCGTACAGACCATTACCTCCCCACTTACCCTATACTTCAAGAGGATATATCTCGGTAATTTAAGAAATATGTTATTAACTTCTCAATTCATGAAAATGAAGAATTGCTGAAGGTGCATTTCTTGCTCTTCAGCAATTCCTGATTTCTATTATCGTTCCCTTCCGCAAAAAAGAAGGTAGAGAAAATTTTACTAGAAAATCAAAACTATATACATCAATTAAAGTCTTGTATATTTACAAAGTTCCTTTATGGGACATGAGATGCAAAAAAAAAAAAAATACTTAACACAAATAGGCTTTTTCAGTTAAATGCCAAAAACACAAGAAGGCTGTTTATATTTCTTTTTCGATCATGCTTTAAACAGGTGTTGCTATTCTCAAATTTCAATTTTGTTTTTAAAATGTTGAAAATAATGTATCGTAACAGACGTGACATCAATGTCCGGACATCTACATTTAACCATCAAAAGTCTTGTATTTTTCTTAAAACCTTAGAAAAAAAAAACCTTTTCATAATATAATTTAGACTCTATTTCTTCTGTTTAAAGTATATGAGGGAACAAATTTTATTTTTTATGGCATAACACTTCTGCATAACACTCTCCATATTCTATGATTAGGACAGCCATATTTCAGTTTCTTCTCTACTCATTTCTTTTTTAAAATTATTTTATTAAATAGTACGTTTATTTCAGTACTGTAAACTGTGTGATGAAAATAAATATCAATTAACTTTCATTATATCCTGTACTATATATATACTACACGCGGGCAGCAAATGGCACCGAATTTTGAAAATGACCCTAACACGTCTTATTTCTAAAAATAACCTCTGAAACAAGTCGGATATGTAAGCTTTTAAATCTGTTGTCTTTAACAAATTTCGAGAATACATTCGTCATTCTTTAAAACATGACTCTACATCAATGCGTGATCTAAACTTTGAAGTTAACTATTTTACCTTTAACAGTTGACTTTCTTGAAAAAAAAAGTGGCTGTCATTAAGGATGCTACAAATTGATATAACTTTAGCCATGCAAAATTGGAACATGATATTGTCACTCATTATTTCATATGTTGCTTTTTTGATCTTTTCTTATTATGAATTTCCTTTGAATAAAATTTCACATTGTAGTGAAAAGTCATCTGGCAAGTCACAAATTGGTAACTGGTATAACTTGTGTGACTCACTTTATGACTTACTATTCCAATATGTTATTTGTAGAACAAAAATAGGAATTTTATATAAACTCTTTATTTTCATTGTACATGAGTGTGGAAAAATGCACTTGTCTGTGCTATAGTGAGCTATTAAGAACCGATCAACACACTGCTTTTTTCTTGAACTTTGAATATCCTACTAAAATTAATGATGCGAAAGTTTGTATGTGTGTTTGTTAGTCTTTTGGTTGGACAGATTTGATTCGAAGTGTTGAGTTCAAAACTGTTGGATGGATTTTAAAGAAATACGTATTGGAGATAGCTCATAACCTGAATTAACAGAGATGCTATCTTTTACACCGAAAAGAAAAGATAGAAAAATCTCTTTTCGTGATTTTCATGGATTTTTTTCACATTCCAAAGCAGGACGTAAAACACAATATTATACTGACAGGTAAATAAAAAAACTCGGCTTTTCGAGCCTCTTCAGGGGGAGACCCCCCCCTGAACCCCCCAAATTTTTTAGTTTCATTATTGCCATATTAGAACGATATTAATTGACTAGGTCATTTTATCTCTCATCTTTTGTATATTTCGCCTGGTAACCCTATGTGAAATTTTTATGGTTGTAACCTATTTATAGAAAAATACATGTGATGCATATTCTACAGCTTACCAAATTTTATAACAATAGATTAATGTTGTTGGGAACTAATAGTATTTAAATACATGTAAAAAATACATGTGATGCATATTCTACAGCTTACGAAATATTGTAACAATGATTAAATCTGTTGTGAACTAATAGTATTTAAATATATGTAAAATTATGTCGCATACTTTTATGTCGAATTTTGGGGCACATTTTTTGGACCATTTTCAATAAAGGGGATGAGAGATAAAATGACATAGTCATAAATATAAATATATAGCTTTAGTGCGATTCACATAATGTTATTCAATAGGTAGTGAAAATTAACTCAGAAATTTTAAGTTAATAAACCTTATACAGCAGAATTAAATGCGGTTAAAAAATGCGAAAATACATAGGTACTAAAAATACGTGTATTTATGAAAAACAAAAGAGAAGATTTCATCATCTCTTCGTTGATCATCAGCTGATAATTTTTTTCGGCAAATTATACTGTAATTCATAATGCATCCTTCTTTTTCTAAATCAGTAGCTACACAGCTAGTGATTTAAAAAAAGAAGAATAAGTTTCGTTTAAAAAGTGAATTCACATTATTTAATAAATTATTTAATAAAGTACCTAAGCATACTTTTTATGTTATTGTTTATAACAAAATGTATCGGAAATATTACGTCCATATGCTAAAGGCATTTCAAATTAAAATTAAGGGGAATACTGCTTAACACTAGTAGCATTAAAGCTGAGGAACTTGCATTATCTAGTTTTATATCTCAGCGGTAAGTTTGAAAAATATCTTCTACTCAGTAATTATATCACCGGTGATTAATAAAATATTTCACTCTAAGATTACATTCCATTTTCTTTTCATTATTTTTTATTAGTTGTGTGTTTTATGCTAACGCAAGTCAAGGTGCTCTATAAAATAAATTACTTATTGATCATTCTTGAGCTTTTATGCTACAACATGGCTGGACTCGAGCCAATAAAAAATGTCCGTTGCATTTGGGAAGATATTATCTTTTAAAAGCAAAAGCTCTAGTTTTTCTATTACTTTAAGATAATTTTTTCAAGCATTTTTTTTTCTTTAATGCTTATTATGTTTTTTTAATATAATTTATTACAAGTTTTTACAAAGTTAAAAGATAAGCAAAATCATAAGAAAAATTACTTCTCATGGAAAAAGAATGAATTTTTCTTTTATTAAGTAAAAACGCATACAGAAAGAAAATAGTTATAAATAGACTGTATGAAGACTGTGTTTTTAAAAGTACTTTTGCGTTTTATTTTGATGCGATTTGTAGGGAAAGAATATTTGCTTGCTGATTAAAGGTACTTTTATTTTATTTTATTGATTAAAGAATATTAAAGTAAAATTTCCTCATAAATAATTGTATTATCTAAAATTAGCACATATTGCCAATTTATTATTACTTTAAAGATTCAACCTCATGTTTCTATAATATTATAAATATAAATAGATTTAATTTTAATATTTATGCTCTTTAGAAGGCTATATTTACAGTTTTTTATCAATATTAAGAGTCATCACGCTCATTATTCATTTTTCTTTTAAATAGACGTAACTGCTTCAAGCAAAACATGATTAACAATTTTTATGAGATTTTATGATCTAAATTTCAAATGTTACCATCTGTATTCGTATATGTAAGCCAGAAAAAAAATCTTCATTCTTGTCGCTTTAGCATCAAGATATTTGTTTTTTCAACCACTTTCTTCAGCTAACTACCGCTTTCCATGCAGTTTATTTACACTTACTGTCACCTAAACTGTATGCGATTTTCGCATATGCAATATCAGGTATTAAATAAATGAAGTAAGGCAATAATCTGTTTCATTTTTTAATATAAGCATATTTCGTCATAAAATTTATATAATTATTCTTTAAAATATATATTGTTTATTCAAACACCAGTTTAATTTAAAGAAAGCACTTTGAAAATGTTTGAAATTGACTTATTAATGTTACAGTGATATGCAGAATTGGGAGAATGTACAAACTCTTCTGTGGGGATGAAAACAAACGCCAAGAACGCGGCTACAAACAGAAAATTTTGTCATAATATTTTAAATTTGAGCAATTACCAGAATAACCCAATAATATCATTTTGACTGAACGCAAATACATCACATATTTTTAATTTTATTATTGGGACTGATTTATTTTTTAATACTAAATGCAGTGTGTTTTAGGTTAAGTTTATTTGCACGTGCTGCCATTGAAGCTTTCTACTATTTTGATGTACATCCTTTTAGGTATCTATAAAAAGTTCATTCCGGTTAACGAATTCCTTTTTTTCTTCTCTTCTTCTTGTTGTTTTTTTGTATTCGCACTAATAATTATAAATATAATTATTTACAGTATTCATTTGCTTCTTGTAGATGCACATATTTTCAATTAAAAAAACTCTTTAAAGTAAGTGGTAAGTGTACAAATAAAAGTAGTCGTGAGCATTAAAGAGTGCAAGAAATTAAAGAGTGTATGTTATGAAAGTGCTCTTTAAAATATATATGTCAAGTACCATTAGAGTACTACTTTAGAAATATACTATGTACTAAGAATAAAAAAAGCCAATGTAATGCTTTAGCTCTACATCAAGTTCTATAAAAGTTGAAAATTAAATAAGTGCTTATATTATTGTATTTAACTGCTCTTTAGGTATGGACGCATTGAAAATATATAATCGCCATTTATCCATAATGTCAGTTCCACATTTAAGTGAGTCACTTTTTAATCAGTCGAACTCAAAGCGTTTTGTTCCCCGATTAAAATTTTTAAGATATGATGCTCGATAGAATTAAAATGTATTTTAATACATTGATTATAAGTTTTTGATTAAATTATTCAAGCTATAGTTTGAGTAATAATTCAAGCAGCATTATAACATCAATTATTTTCTCGTATTAAAATATAAAATTTGAAGTAAAGTATCAGAAAATATAACTCTTATTAAGTTCTAGATGTTTAAACGACTTTCCCATTTTAAAATACTGCTGAAATGCAGCTACAAAATTTTAGTGCACAAAAAATAAAAAATAAATAACCCAAGAACAACACTGTTTCAAAAACACACAAAGAAAAAAAAGTCTTTTCAGGAAGAAAAAATAATAAAAGACTGTATAAACGTAAATGTACTAAGCACCATTTATTTGTATAGCACGCTCCCTTTTTCAGCTTTCTTCTATTGTTGTCCTTAACATGTGAATGTACATAAAAGAAAATCTCCGAATACTTTTTACCGTTTAAAGAGAAAGGAAGTAAAAAAAAAAGCATCTTTATTCAAAATATGCCAAGAAAAAAATCTCCACACAAAAACATCGCTACAAAATCTAGTTGCTAAAGCCTTTGACTTTACAATTTTAATTGTAAAATCAATGGCCTGTTTTTTTTTTTCTCCCTCTCCGCCTCTCTATAGTCTTTAGCGGTAACTTCCAAGCGATTTAATTTCTTACACTCCAGTGAATTGCGTAACATTATCGCCCTCCCACAGGGTATACGTTGGGGGAGGGCAAATTTTCTGAATGGAGTAGGGGGCAGTCGGTCCCTTTGCGTGAGCACAAATTGCCCCGGATGAAGACTGTTGGGGGGAGGATGGAAAACATAAAAGGATTACACGCAACTTGAGCTTTCTTGCCTCTCTGAGTTCAGCTAGTATGCCTGGAAAAATCCCCCCGAGTTATCCAGAAATTCCCTTCTACTACCATAAAGGTGTTTTTATTTTTTCTTTACTTTATTTTTTTCTTTCCGATTTTAGAAGTCAGTTATTGATTTAGGTTGGTGAATAAGTTATTTGCTTTAAAATAGGCGAAATGTAGTGCTGAATCTTGTTTTCATAATAGGATCAATCTGTAAAAGTATAGATTTTTCTTTATATTAGATGAATGGAAAAAAAAAAACAGTAGCGTAATAATAATGTCCATGCAGCTAAAATTCATTATTTGTAATTTTTTGTATGATATTTATTATAGTATATATATATTAGGGTGCTTCAGAAATCTATGGAAAAAAATAAACTTCGTATTTTCTGGATCTCACGTTCTTATTTTGTGCCCCTATATACAGCGACAATTTATGAAAATTTTCGAAAATTATATTCATATTTATAGGTAGTGCAGCCGTATTCAAATTTCGTAGTATTTACAAAAATGAACAAGGATACGTTCTTAATTATAAAGTTACTTTATATCTTTTTTATATCTATGAAAAAAGAAAATACTCAATAACAAAAAAATATCGTTGCAGAAAAATCCGCTTGATTCCTGAGTTCGTCGTTCTACCAGTAGGTGTAGAAAGTTCTAGTAAAGAGTCCACTTTTCAGGATGGAACACGAATTTTATTGCTTCTGGAACTTCGTCGAGCAATCATCTGTACAAAATTCACAAGCACAATCATCCAGCAACGTGCTTACAACTGTCCGCTTAGTACAGAAGCATTCAGAAGTGCTGTATTTCTCACACAAAATAAAACACTTCCACAGGCAAAAACTCAGTGGACACTTACGAAGGCAATCGTAGATAATCCCTCAAAACTCAGCATTTTTGAAGAATTTAGACATACCACTTTAAAACGAGGCTTCAAAACGCAAGCAAAGTATTAGAGCAAGAGCCCGCGGCCGCCAGACCTTCGTCATAGTATAAAAGCTGAAACTTTCTCTGCGCATATTCCCCAATAGAGGTAGGAACAATCGGCCACTATAAAGTTTGGATGATCGTGGCTTTGGCAGGTAACAGGTAGCAAAGGTGTATAAAATTTTCGTCATTTCATACAGCTTAATTTTTTTATATGTTCTTCTTCGCAGTACTAGAAATCACTTTATCCCTTCACTCACACTTTTCCATCGTGGCAAACCCACGCCAGGCAACCTCAAAGTCATGGAAAACGTAATTCTATTACGAGCGCGCTGCAGCATCGTAAGAAAGTTCAGAAGTAGCAGTATAAAATGTGCTTGCACTTTGTGACAGCTTGACATACTTCGTTGCGGGAGTTTACGAACACAGCAGTTTTCCATGACTTTGAGATTGTCTGGCCGGGGGTTTGCCACGATGAAAAGTGTTTGGCAAGGGATAAAGTGATTTCTAGTATTACGAAGAACAACATATAAAAAAATTAAGCTTTATGAAATGACGAAAATATTCTGCAATTTTATACACCTTTGCCACCTACCTGCCAAAGCCACGGTCATCCAAACTTTATAGTGGCCGATTGTTCCTACCTCTGTTGGGGGGTATGCGCAAAGAAAGTTTCAGCTTTTATACTATGACGAAGGTCTGGCGGTCGCTGGCTCTTAGACTATATAGCACAATTCACAGAGCAATGCAGCGTACGAACTCACCAGAAGCTCATTAACAACTGCCTGGAGGTCTGTCATACCTGTATTTATAGGTGTCACAGAAGCTACTCAAAATTCTCGAAGAAATTATTTCTCGAAGGATCTCGGAAGACTATTTCTCTATATTGGCGACATTTTGGTGAAATATCGCCGAATTTGGCGCCAAAAATAGGTACCCAAAAATGATGTTATCTAAGCTCTGATATCAATATTTCTCGAGATTTCTAGAAAACGCTATGTTAATCAATGGGGAAGCCCAAAACTCCATATCTCGTGTTTTAGTTAACCGATTTTGATGCAACAAAATGCAAAATTTAACTATTTGACGCTAGAATACGAAATTTAAACGTTTTAACAGCCAGGAGGCAGAACAGATGGAAAATTCGTAGGAATGTGAAAAACAAATCAAATAAGGGAAAAAATCAAACACAAAATCTCGCTTGTGTTGCTATCTTGAAGTTCCCAATGTTCAGGATCAGTGTACAGAACTTCAGTGGTTCATCCTCAACACCTCGTTCATGAATGGCTTTTGACATCTTTCGCTTTTCCTCCCCTGGAACAGCCGAATGAAAGAAATCTAGCGCTACGAGATGCTTGCTGAGATACCAAACATGTCGACTTGCTTGTCCACAGGCATAGCTGATATTTTAGGGTTTTCCTCTTTGTATGCTACAAGACGCTGAAGAAGCTTTAAATCATTCCTCGGTGTTTGCACAAGAAAGGGTGATGTAAACCGAAGTGTCAGATATTCCTTTATAATAAAGACACTGATGTCGCAAATACTGTTGCCTTCTCTTACTGCAAGTTTGAACTGTTTACGAAGCATCCACAACTTGAAGCTATAAAGATTCTTTGATATCCAGCTGGTATGATGGATAGCTCGTGGTGCATGAGAGCGTACACCACAAGAAGGAGTACCTCCCAGAAGAATTATAACAAGCTCCAGTATCTCCTTGTAATTTTATCTTTCATGGAGCATCAGAAGTTCGCTTTGCACAAATTCCATTACTGATTACATATCGAACTGAATATCTGCCAGCATCACAACGTTTTTCACTAAAAACTCAAAATTGTTGTTTAAAATTCATTACAAGACGTGGATGGTCCCATGCATTGCGTTAATACGGCAGAAAGCACAGTTTCTAGAACATGTTGCCGGCAAGCAAAACACAAATTGTTTTTTCTAGCTTTTGTTCCAATGACTAACATGACTCAATCTTTAATACGAGTATTACTGGATGCCATATTGGTGCACATACCCCGTACGAGCTCAGTAAGTGCCTTTTTATCTAACAGATCCGCAACAGCATTTGTCATATAGCAATGCTTGTCCCTGACTATACTTTAAGAACATCCAACAGTTGATCCTCAAACTGATACTATTACTGCTAGGCGATCCTCCTTTGCACTAGTTTTCTGTCGCAGTGCATTATCAAGGAGACCACAACGACCACAGATTGAAAGATTTTTTTCTACGTTAACGTCTAGTTCGGAGCGGATAGCTTGCCTTTGCCATCTTATGGACGAGTAACTAAATATAAAATCTTACGGGGGGCCCACGGCTTCGCTGTGAGTAAAATTGCCCCCACGATACACGTTTGCAAAGAAAGCCAGGACAATCACAAAAATTTTCTTTCTTCAACTGATCTTATATTTTTTACCTTGTAGAGTCGCTAAACATTTGAAATTATACAGTTTTGAATGTAGTATTGTTTATCGGGCAATAACATTATGCACTATTCTTCATCTGTACATTTTGCCAACTTTCAACAGAATTCGATTGTGTTACGCGACTTCTTAATATCATTCGATTTAACTGAAAGTTTGCATTCATAATATCCATAAACAGTGCAAAAAGTACACAAAGGGTGAAAACGAAGTGGTAGAACAAAGAATTTAAAAAAAGTTCTTTGAAGCACAATAATATGTATATGGTGTTAACATTTCGTGTTTTTGAAACGGTGCTGTGTCTTGCCCTTTTTTCTTTAGTACTGATACATCCTACCCTTTTTTCCTTTAGTGCACTGCCCTGTAGAAAGACAAAAAAAGGTCTCGCATCTTTTCCTGTGATATGTAGGGAAAACTGACCTTATCCTTAATAGAAATGTAAGCACTGAATATGTGCAGTACATACAAAAAACTCTCGATTATCCTCAATCTTCAATCGATTATCCTCAATCTCAGAATCAATTATCAACAATTCAACATATTTTTGCGCTGGGAGGCAATTCTCACAACCATAATTTATACAAACAAAAGTTTTTATTTTGTCTGTCTCTACCACCCACATTTTTTTGTTTACTAATTTAGAAAACCATATTAAAAGCAGTTGTGTGACAGATGAATTTAGTGTTGAATCTTGTTTTGAAAATTAGGCACCAATGTTAGTTGGGAAGTTAAATAGCCTTTAAAAAGCGCTTTTAAGTTGAAAAAGCTTTTCGAAATTGGAATGAAAAATTCGGTTTTATAATCTATCTAAATAACTGTACTTATAAAGTATAATGTTTCCATAGTAACTACAAGAGAAGAATGAAACTGTCCTTAATAAAGTACACTGGTTATCATTAATTAAGGGAAAATCACTGAATTACTCAAAATGTTACATGTAGGATTCAGTGAAAGCTACCCACGGTGTTCTAATACACGGTACTACTACACGGTAAACTATACTATAACATGAAAAGAAGAACGCTTGAAACCGTCGACTTTTGACATTTTACTAATCCCTATTTAAACCCCTCCTCCGCTATTCGCCAAACCTTCAAATGTGATTCACCATTCCTGGCAAAAATCTTTGTCTGAAATTAATAATACTCAAGTGTTAATAAAAAACACTGTTAAATGTGGGAATGCTGAGCTTTTCGTGTCCTTGCAAAAATATTAATGTGCTGCGACTTTTGAGATAAATAATTAAGGATTCGAGCCTCAAATTCAGATTCTGAAAGTGAACAAAAAGAAAAATGTTCTAAAAGGGAATAAAAAATACAGTCCCATGCTCTGTTACATAACACGCTAATTGGTATCAAAGTTCATTCAGTAAGACAAATCTTACTCTATGGATATGCATAATTAATCTGATCTCGAAAAAAAAACAAAATTGAAAAAATCCATAACTTGTGTCTCTGAACACCAGCAATTTGATGTGATATAAGGAATATACATTCATACGAAGCAGAAATAAATTAATTAAGAACTTACTCATGCTTACAAAACTTTTGAACATTAATTTCAATGATAAATAAGCGACAGAAAAAAAAAATAATAACAAGGTATAAAATGCATATTCTGATGAATAGTAAAATATAAAAGAAAAATTGAATTTCCTCATATTTGCACTCTAGCACTACTTAATTCTAGATCTGATCAACATATATTTCTTTCCGTTTTATGAGTATTACGAATTCTACGCAATGAACACTGCCGTGTGTTTTAATATAAATAAATAATATTAAAAACTATTTCAAAACATACGTTTTCTTTCAGATCACAGTTCCTTTAATTCATAATTTATCTACAATGTTGATGTAGTAGGAGGAATAACTGTAGGAGATATTGTACAGCGGAGCCAGAAACATGAAACTTTAAGGGTTCGTAGTAACAAAGTTGTTGACAAAAGCACAGGTTACTTTGGTACAATTGGGAGAGACGTGGATTGTAGGCACTGTTTCATGTTATTGATATTTATTAATTTATTGTTCACATTTTTCAACAAAATTGTACTGCAGCTTTAAATCACAGATATTTGGTTATAAATATCCAGTTGTTTTGTTTTTATAATGTGTATAGTTTATATTTAAGGGAAGAAAGAAGTAAGATAAAAAATATATTGAAACTTGCTGTGTTGCGGGGTATGCTTTGTACATGTTTATAAAGAGTAAAAGGGAACTCAGATAAGACACGCATTTAAGAGAAATCTATTGTATTTTTACCAACAAGTTTAAACAAGCAGACGAATTACCTCGTTCCATTAAATGTAGACTTTAAGTTATACAATTGTAAAAATCATGAATTAAACATTAATTTTGAGTAGCTTCTGTCCTGCTGGAAATCATGTGTCTCCGTTGAGCAAGTGCAACCGTGCTTTTCGTAAAGTCATAGAGAACTTGAGAAAGGAATTTTGAATGAAAATAAATTCATCTTTAATTATCTCTGACATCTAAACCTTAAGAATTAAACCAGCGTTAAAAAGACAGGAATTAAAGCCAGCTACGACTAATAAAAGAAAGTCAAGTTTTGTTCGGAAAAATGTACTATTATTTTGAAACTAGATTGGAAAGGTAAGATAGGGTGAGGTCTGCACTGTCCCAATGTGTTTCAGGGCGAATTTTAAAAAAAAGTCACTTATTTGTTGAATGAATTTTAATGTAAACGGGCACTTAGCCTAATGGAAATTTCAGGAAATCCAGTACCCAGATAGAAAAGGCCAGATTTTTCTAATTTTGTGGAGGAAAATCTAAAGTTTTGTAGGGGAAGGGGAACCAGTGGGACATTCTCTATCAGTGCTTCTAAAGCAATCTAGAAAGCAACTTGTGGAATCTTTACCTAAGTACTTAAAATACTCCGAACACTGTTGAACTTATTTTTTAAAAAAGAGTTCATTTGAAAAACGTAATTTTGTATATTTTTCTAACACGCCATTTCCCATCACCTCAATTTGGCGATCCGCTTTCAAAAGTGGCGATAGAATCTTTGCACAAATAATTACGCCATTACGTCATTCGATCTGAATTAAAAGTCCCCATGAGTGATATATTTCTCCCTATTTTCTGTAATCCCCTGATTTACTTACCACCCGCAGTATTAAAAAAAAGCTTAGTGAAGCAAAACCTGCCTCGTTGGAGACATTAGCATTATTCACAGTTAGCACAGCGAGCTCGAGGGAGGTCCGCGGACCTTGATTGAGACAAATGAGCTGGGATCCACAGGAGTGAAGAGTATCCTCCCAATAAAAATACCCAATTATGTGCACTACATGCTGCCAGATGCGACACCCGCTGACAGCACCCACTGATTGGATTAAGCACCCTGTGAAATTGTATTAGCCCCCCCTTGTACACTTTCTCGGCCGTTTTCCATGCAAAGTGTTGAAAAGCAGGTTTTCATGAAATCAATTTTTCCCATTGTACCGGAAGAATGCGAATAAAAGGGAGGAAGGCAGGTTCTTTGGGTATGCGTCACCGGACACGGGACTCAATCATGTGACCCAAATACCGTAATTTATTGGAAGGGGGACGCTACTTTATTTTGATGTCCAGTTGGCACTCATACTCATCATTGGTTACGCATTATAAGTGGAGTAAATCATTTAGAGAGCGTAATATCTTTAGGTAATATTTACATACCACATCATCATCCCTTTAAATGTATGTATCGATATTCTGGGATATATTATTTAGATGATATCAATGTTGTAAGATGTAAATAAAGAAAATGAAATGTAAGCTTATTTGCGAGTTTAAAGTTTCTGATAAGTATTCAAACAGCAAGTTATAATTACATGGTATGCTTCAGAATTTGTCTGTACACTTGCACTGAGAATGAATTTACAAAACTTTTAATTTAATTAAAAAGTTGCATTCAATTCATCGTTCAATGCAAAAACTTTTATTAGAAATACATTTCTAGAATTGAAAACGTTTTTACATGCAATAAACTATAACGCAGTCACTAAGCTTTAAAAGCTTTATAGCCGTGTACATCAACAAGAAACTGTTTACTTCAATAGATATTGTAAACAAAAGTGCATTTCAGTTCTTTCATTTCTGTTCTAATGCAATAAGAATTAATCATTTTCATAAAAATTCAGCAACGACATTCATTAAAACGATAAGAAATTGATATTGTTCCAGCGCTGATTTAATTTTTCTCCTTTCAAAATTAAGATTTACTCATAAACAAAAAAAAATTTGTTAAACTAGCAAATATTAAATCATACCAATACCTGGGATGTTTTGCTGAATTAAATATTTGTTTTAATTATTGATTAATAAATAATTAAAGATAAAAATAACTAAGCATTCAGATTTGTTTTTTATCTTCCCGATTGTATGAGAAAGGAAGCTACGATTTCCCTTAGTGCTGAGAAATCGTTAAGTTTAAAATGAAAATCAATGAATTTTTGTAAGGATATCTCAAGCTCTTTAAACTTGTTGAGAACATGAACACAATTTTTGTTAAATTTGCACCATTATAGCATATGGAGAAAGTAATGCAATTTAGAACATTAATATCAGAATTTTAAACATAAAATACTTGCATATTTCTTATAAACGAAAGGTAGCAGCATTTTTTTCAAACTTTAAATGAAATTTTAAGAGTTAACCAGTTGATTACTTACTTCTTTATATCAAGCATTCGAAATATTACTATCACGGAAAATTTCAATTGCAAGATTTCTCCTTAAATAACCAATTTTTGCAACCCGTGAATCCATTTTTAAAAGTTTCTGCGTGACATCTACGTAAGTGTAAAGAGCTATATTTAAACTTCCCCTGCAAAAAGTATTCTGCCGCTGAAAAGATTTTGCCTGCAAAAGTATTTTGCCACCAAATTTGGCATATAGACTGGCCTTTAGATGCACTCAGAAAATATATTTGATAGTTTCAAAAATGTCCATTAGGTATTGCAGCTCAAAAGAATGACCCAAATTAGTTAATAAATGCTCAAAGACTGTTAAAGGAATGTTGAAATTGTTTGTTCTACCATTCGGATTGGCTACTTGCATTGTTCAATTTGTTCAACTTGTGCAAAGCGCCACCTAGTGGACATTTTTCAAATTTTTTCTTTTTTCAAAATTCTGAGAGCGCATCTTCTGTAAAGTCAATTTACGAAATTTGTTCCACTCATACAATGTTCCATCATCAACATCATCAATCCACTCATCCTTTTTAGCCATTAAACACTTTTTATAGCGGAAGTTTATTTATTACCAACCTGTATGTATCACCCACAACTCAAAGCAATTAGCCGTAGAATGTGGAAATTTTTGTAGTTAGGACTATTGGGATACTTAATTGTGTGCTTACTTTCCCAATAGCAATAGACAACGTAGTCTATTTACAGAGTCACCCAAATAACTTCCAATAGATTAAAGTCTATGAGCAGACCTTGTTTAGACTGCATTTCGAAGCAATATAGATCTATTTCAATTGAAGCACTATCAATATATGTTATTGAAGTTTATAAAAGAATAAATACATATTTCCGAAAACCGTGCAATTTGAAATGAAAGGTAAAATGCCTTAATTTAAAAATTTATTTCCTCAAAAATTTGCATAACTTAGCGTACAGGAAGGCCATATAGTCAAAATTGGCATAAAATGTTTCTACTTTAGTATCGCACCAAGTAACGTAAGTGAAATTTCAGTGTTAATGAGGAATTGATTTAAAAGATAAGTAATAGGTTCATTTTTTCAAAAAAATTCTCATTTCCCTGACAGATAGCTTTAACATAATCAGCTCACTTAAAGGAATATTTCTACTCAAGAACGTATCAATCAATGAAATAACGATCTTGAATGATATTCATTCTTTAACACGCCAAAATCCCACATCTTAATAATTTCGAATTCATATATTCTAAAATACATTCCGCAGAATTAAAGGGCTTACTAAAATTACCCAACGCAGATTTTCGGGTGAGAGCCACCTGACTCTTTAATTACTTGCTCAGTCGCTTTTCTAAAGATGGCCGATATAAAGACCCACTATTTAAATTCCATTAGCATAAGAGATAGAAATGCGAGTTTGATGTTGGTTAAGAATCGAGTTTAACACGGGGCTGCCATTCTTGTCACTCTTTAAACCGTTTTGTTAGAATTTATATCGCGGACGTGGCGCGCTGCTTGCATTCGGTTTTAATGGGCAGGCAGACTTCGCAAGCTCGAGATTACGTCAGAATATTTCACTTATTAACATTTCGCGTTCGTTTCTCCTATTTATGGAATCGAATATTTATATATATATACAGAAGATATTGAAGGGAGTGTAAGCAAAGCAATAGGGTTGAATTCGGGGGTGTCGTATATTGAAATCTTAATATCGCCGAATGCAAATGAATATGACTGCACGTTTCTGTATCTGTTTAGATAGTCCTTGATGTAGGCAGCGAGTGAACAGGGATTTCATAATAATTCTCTAATCTTTCATTTCGTATGAATGTTGCAGCTTAAAGCATTTATTAATTACAAAGACATGCTTTTAGGCGTGTACACGGGAAAAGCGTGTTCATTTTGCATTTCCAAGCAGGTAATACTTTTGAATTCGGGCTAAATTTTGTGTCCATAAATTTGTAACAATATTCTTTGCGTAACAAATTTGAAATAGAAGCTGTGATTTGGATCAGTGGACAGTTCTGCGTTCCTTTTGTTCATTTTTTAAATGAAAGTGAGCTAAAAAGCTCTCAAAAAAGTAAATAAAATTTCATATTATGTAATTAATTTGACAATTATTCTTATTTTGCCTATGACGAGGCTCAAAATTTTCTTAGTCTTTTTTAACAAATCGTTAAGTCTTGGTGTTTTGTTAATTTAAAGCACATTAGGGCTATCTGTTGAGGTTAGAATCCTTTGGACGGAGGACTCGTAACAGTTTTGCAACATTGTAAAAGTTGAATTTGACTTCCCCTTGCAAATAGGAAGTGTACAAATAATAAATTCCACATATTTAATGTAAAATTCCGTCCTCAGTTACGTTAGGAGGGATTTTTTTTTCAGCAAGGTAGTCTTCGGGCAGTGCATAAAATTTGCCTTTTTTAAATGTTTAGTGTTAGCATAAGGGCAATTCTAAAAAGATATTACAATTTCCCCGCTCAATGAGTGTCAATTTGTTTTCTTTTTTTCTGCAGTTTTTACATATTATTAGCCAGGAAACTAGTTTTTCTAGTACAAGGAATCAAAATTCATAAGCTTTACTCATTGTAAGAAAGAAAATTTACTTTTTTTTATGGTGAATAGGAAGATGAAAAGTGTCCGCGCGCTATTAACAGACATAAAATAGAATAAATAAAAAATAAATAAATAAATAAAAGAGAAAAAAAGAGAGAGAAGATAAAATAACCAATCTAGTTCTTATTACACAGTTCTTCCGGTTACAAATATCATTAATGTATCAAAATACTTAAAGAAATGCATTTCTTCAAATTATTTATATGTCCACACTGTAGCGCTCAAAGCAGACAGTACATTTTCCTTGATGACGAAAGATGGATTCTTATATTACAAATGTAAACTTATCGTGTTCCCAAGTTACTAAATTTTAGCACTGTATACAAGCCTTAAGTATTTTCATATAAAAATTAAAACATAATTTAAGTTGAACTTAGTAACAGTGCGGGCAAAATACGCTTCATTTGGGGTTTACTCGTTTCACTTATTCTATTTAGGCTTGACATTTATCGTATTATCACCCAATTCTAAGGTTTTAAAAATAAAAAGACATTTAAATTTAATCATAATGAGCATAGAAATTTAACATAACGAATCTAACTCAGTGGACACTGAATAAAAGTACTCACTTTAATATTTTAATCAATTTATTTGTTTCAAAAAAGAATTATTGAAATACCGCTAGTAGCAATGGCGGAAATTAATGACATCATTGTTATGTAGATGAAATATTTAATATCAATTGTTATTCGTGTTCTGTTTCTTAACTTTAATCTATTTAAAATAAAGCATATTTTAACCTTTATTTCTGTTCTCATGTCCTTTACTTCACCTTTAAAGTTTTTTAATTCATTTTTTACCTTATGCAATAGTTTTTTATTGCTTATTTTTCCCATCTGCCTGGTGCCTCCTTAATCTAAAAATATAATTTCCTATGTCGGTTTCCAACTGTACAGTGCTTTTCACTTTCTTCTCATCCCACCCCCTGCGTTTATTTCGTCCGTTTTCATTCGTTGATCCCATGCATCAACTTTTAAATTTAACCAATTGACTTCAGAAAAGGTACTGATAATGACATGAATGGACCTTTTTCACCACTTAAGTGAACTAATGAAGAATGAACTGATATTCAAAAAATTCAAAACTAATCCGGGGTAAAAGTAGAAAAGTAATTTGCAAGTTTTGACTTTTCGAAAACTTGAAAGTCTTACATTTACGGATTTCACAGCGTAAGTACTGTCTGTCTTAATTCTCATTTTTCCTGCAGAAACTCATTTTTTACTCAAAAAAGGGGGGTTCATTCTTGAATATTGTCTCCAATTTGATGATGAAAGAGTCAAATTTCACTCTTTGTAGCCAAACACTTAGGGAATTCATTGAGTCAGATCGTGTGAGGAGTACGTCAGAGAGACTTCACAATATTCTAAAGAAAGCGAATTTTGCGAAAAAGCGAATTTTGCTAAGGTATTTTAGATAATTTTTAAACAAATATTATAAGTCGCAGCTTAGTCTTATGGAAACATTCATGTCAACATAGAAATTAAATTTAATTAAACTCTAGATTATCTGCAATATTTATTATTTAAACGAATTAAAACATGGAGTTATTGAAAATTATCGAACTGTGCTGGAGGATTATCTTGAGACAAGACGCAATGCATTTTCAATCTTTTATATTTAATGATTTTTCAATGTTTTCTATACATTCGTGTATTTTTAGCAAGCCAATTTATATATATAAAGGTACACAATACATAGCCGTTTTCAGTCGAATAACCGAGTCTCAATCAAATATTATACTGTTTTGATTTTTCGATTTTACCATGTTGGTTCCGTTAAAAAATACCAGAGAATAAATAAATAATAAGTATGCTGTACTTGTGATATAAATTAAGCACTAACGTGAAGTTTTTCAAAGATAAATAAAAATTCCTAAAATTGAAAATTATCGAACTGTGCTGGAGGATTATCTTGAGACAAGATACAATGCATTTTCAATCTTTTATATTTAATGATTTTTCAATGTTTTCTATACATTCGTGTATTTTTAGCAAGCCAATTTATATATATAAAGGTACACAATACACAGCCATTTTCAGTCGAATAACCGAGTCTCAATCAAATATTATACTGTTTTGATTTTTCGATTTTACCATGTTGGTTCCATTAAAAAATACCAGAGAATAAATAAGTATGCTGTACTTGTGATATAAATTAAGCACTAACGTGAAGTTTTTCAAAGATAAATAAAAATTCCTAAACTCAATATTTTTTTATTGTTGCTGTATTTGGAATATTAATTTTCAGAATTATTTGCTTGGTTTCAACTACCGTTTATGAATTCTCATCGAATAAATCGTACAACGCAATGATTGTTTTTACTAGAACAGAGAAAGGGAATTCAAACAAGTAGGGAATGAGTGTGAACCAAAAGCACCATCGTACGCTTAAGCGATAAGCATAGGGGTCGATAGTTGCTTAACCTCTAAAGCACCAATTCTCCATTCAATATTTTGGTTTTAATTTTAAATTTATGAAAGAACTGTTCGAAAATTTTTAAATCGCTCATCGCTTAGTGAAATTTTCATTTCCCATTTTCAGTACAATTTTATTCTTTCACGCATAATACGCTTGGAATATTAATAGAAGGTAAGTAATTATGATCGTACGACAACAATTACAATTTCAGTATGATGTATAAAATATCGCTCACCAATTCCATGAATTATCAAAAGCTAGCTTCAGAAATCAAACTTCTCACAATTACAAAGGCAAATGTTTCCAGTGAAACCATGTAATAATTACTCTTCAGTTGTTCTGTCATAATTGATTGATATAGACATACTATTTTAATGTCACTGGTGTTAAAGACGGAAGCTTCAAGTTATATGAACCGCACGTTTAGTCAAACGCTGAATATTTCGAAGCTTTCTACTTGTGTCAACTTCTGAGGCTTTTGTTAGAATTTATACGTCAATATCTCAAGTTTATAATCGGCTTTAATGACTGAACGATGTATACAGTTTGATTATGCTTGAATATTTCAAGGCGGACTGTCACATTTGCATTTCAGATTCCACGTTTCTGCGCTTATGTTTGATGCAGTAATTCAGGAAGCGAGTATCGTTGTTTTATACATCAGAGTTGTAGGCAAAATTTTCAAAAACGTCGATCCTAAACCAAGAAACGTTGAATAGTGGGTGATTAGTTTTGACAAAATATAAAATTCAACTCACCAAATTATTGCGGTAAATTTATATTTCTGTTTAAAAATGTAAAACTTTTATGGGATTATTTTAATGAAAGTCCATAAAAGGATACTAGGAAGTAATTTGAAATGTAGTTACACAAGTTTAGTCAGTTTTGACTTATACACATCAAATGGTTTTCATTGTAAATATTTACACCATGCTGGTAAACTGGAAGTGTCAAACTTAACTATTTCTCATTGCAGCATTTTATATCTAATTGAGCTGGTCTTTCGAAAATGAGTTATTCTTATTAGTTAAGAGCTATTAAGTTATTAGCTTTTAGAAAGTTATAAATATTGATCTTTCTAATAGCTAATTCTAGTCTAGGAGTTAAGTCTGAAAATTTATTTGGAAATGTACTTCATACTTTCGCTGTGTGCTTCCTAGAAAGAAGAGCAGTTATTTTATGTTTACTTATAAATCTAAAATTCTCTGTTATGAATTTTTTATCATATATTAAAATATTTAGTTGAGAAAATTGACCTCTGCTACAGTACGTACAGTAGACCCATGAGAATGTAATTATAATTACTATATACCGCTTATTTTGTATTCGAAAAAGTTTCAGTAAATTTAATTTAACAGAAATATTTGAATCAAATTTTGAATCTAATCATTCTCAGTTACGTGTAGTTACACTCTGAAATCTTTTGTGCTGAATTTTGTAACTCTTCACATTTCAATCTCTGCGGTACGCAATATGCAGAAAGACAAGCTTTTAAAGAAGCGAAAACATTTAGTAGATAAACAAACAGAACAGCGATAAAAACAGCGGTATGTTTTTCTAAAAGACACAAAAGGTACAATTTCCATTGTTTTATGGGAATTTTTCACTAAGTAAGTTTTCAACTCAATCTTTTTTCTATATGTTAGCGTATATAAACACAGTATATTTAAATAAACGTATTATGCAGTAATAGAAAGAATTATGCTAGCTTAACACAATGCGGATATGCGAAATCACTTATTTCCTTCGCTGATAAGTGGATTACTGATTTGAAAATTCTGAGATAGCCAAAGAAAAATTAGCTCAGTTGAATATTTGTTGAAAAGCATACATTAATAATTATTAATTTAATAGATACATTCGAAGAAGCTCGACTGGATTCAAGAAACGATATACGATAAACCTCTGAGACACTATCTCAGATAAATGCATCACACACGCTCTTACCATTTGCAAGTCTCCACTGAACGCACGAAAATATACACCAGTACATGCTAAAACGAGAAAGAAAATGTACAAAAATATCATTCAATAAATATATCGAATTTAAAAGTATTTTTGAAAACTCTTTTTGTCTACAATTTGTAGCATTTCTGAAATGGCGAACACAGTAATGAGATGGCATACGAGCTGCTACATAACAATCCTCAGAGAGCGTGATTTATTTGAGGAGGGTCCGTCTGTTTGCAATATTAATTCCCTACCTGCTATGCATTGATGCCACAGATAATATTTTACGCTGGTTGAACACCAACCGAAGACATTTATAATGTCAAAAGTTATTGGAAGGGGTTTGAGTTCTTAAAATATTAAAATGATGATTCAGGAATTTTTTTTCATGATGGTAAGTAAAGTTGCTTATCGCAATATCTGCGTTGGAAAATTGGAAATTTAGCAAAATATAATGTTTAGAAAAAGCGAAATTTTAAATAAATCTATGCCTAACGCCTAGTAACTTGATAATTCTTTGTTAGAGTAAAATGGATCTGTGAAGAATTCATTGATCTACTGTTCATTAGAAATAGTGACAAAATGGCTTGTTTTTATCTAACTGACGAATGCTAGTAGCGGCTCGTCATTAAGGGCCCGTGGGGCCTGACCCCACCGAGTAACTACCGTCTAAATCAAAGTATCTTCCTATTATGTAAGACAGTTCTTTCAATAATTTACAATCATTGGAAAAATGCACGCATTTTACTCTATTTTAATACTATCCATTAAAAAAGCACTTAAAAAAGGGATAGTCATACGATTTTCCCTATCTAAATAATCCATGGGCGATGGGCTGGATTGCTCTGAATTTGGCGTTTTTTTTCTCCGTTCAATGGGTTGACATATTTGGCATTGAGCACAAAAGCCATATTGACGCGAAATTAACTTGGCTTCCAAACGGCTTATTTGGCTCTGTCTTCGGGGCCCAGATCTCCGGGCCCTCGCATGGCGATCTACACGACTGTATGGGGAAATTTCGCCAATCGATAACTATAGGCGGAATTTTCCGCTTAGGAAGAAATCATTTTTTATTTGCGTGATCGTATTTTTGCAGTGCAGTCAGATATTTTTTAGTTTTGTTTTCTTGATTTACGAAAAGTGATGTATAAATGTCTATTGATATTGATTTTAAAATACGTAAATCATCTAAAAATTATGAACAAGCAGGTATAAAGAACATAAATATTAAATAATTAAATGTGGCTTTTTGTTTAGTAATAAAGTAAACTTTTCAATGTAACATAATTAGGTAAAAAATAGCAAAGATGTATAGTAATTTTCATAATCATTTTTCATTTGAGAAATTTTAAATACTTAGGCTGTGTGCACGTGGGGATAGGCTGTTCTATATGTATATCTAGTTACGTGATTTTAATTGGCACTGTTTTTTTTTTGCGGGGCCCAACACTGAAACAGGTCACAAGCCGCCACTGACGAATGAGTTTTTCAGTTATGTTTACACTAGATCTTTTTTACTTCTTAAAAAGCATAAAATTCAGTTACTAGTCAATAATTGTATCATTCGTTTCATTAACAGAACATACAATGTTGTATAGTCTGCTTACTGCTGCTAATAATTACAAATCACAAACTATCTAAATGATAAGGTTATCTATAATTAATACATTTAGGAAAGTTAGTTATATTTAAATGATGTAGATAAATTTCCAAATGAAATTAATTTAATTAGTAGACATAATTATATACTTTTTTGTAAAATAATGAAGTATTAGAAAAGCATTTGATACAATCCAGTGTGCATCTCATACTTTCTAAAATTTGAATAAATCTATTAATGATGTTGAACTGAAGTAGTCATGTCTTGAAATAATATTTTGTGAATTAAGATAGTAAATACAACACAAGTACGTTCATTGAGAGCATACATTTAATTTTATTGTCCTCTTTTTCTGAAAAACAAGAATAAATATCCTACATGAGACATAATAATGGTGTTCTTTCTAATGTCTTTTCAATGTCATTGAACATTATAAAGAAGTAATATATATAAATGTAAATGAACTACCTTATCGATTTAGAGCTTTCCCTGACAAATGTATTTTTACCTTAGTCAAGACAAAAATATTCATCTGAAACAAGCCACTTTTCCCCCGGCAGTTTATAACATAACTATTTCTGACAGCAAACAAATTCTTGCGACGAATTTCAGATGTTTGTTTGCATGTTCCGTTAGAAAATATTCCATGTTCTTATGGCAATTCTTTCAACTTCAGAAGCAGCGAGCATATTTTGAAACGGGCAAATGATTCTCTCCGCAGTAATATCTCTTATACTTTGGAAACAAAAATTACCATGCTGACGATTTGCATAATCTATAGAAACGTGGAGCTTGGACCGATGAAAAATATTTCCCGAATTATTCAAGGCGGAATTATGAAACAATTTTTATTCGAAGCGTTCGGCTTAGAAAATTTTTCCAAAATGCAGCCATGTTTTGAAGTTGTGCAGGGAAGTTTTTTTTTGTTTTGTTTTTAGAGAGATATCCTTTTCTAAAGTTTTAAAAGTTTCAGTGTGTGCAGTTGATTCACGTATGGATGAAATATGAAAATAGGTTTTGCATGTATAAGTAAAATCTGTTTATGAATGAGACGATGTTTTCTGTAAAAGGTTTTCCGTTTCAATTTCGCTTCTAAGAGGGTATCTATGTATGTAAAATATGCATGCATGCATATTCAGACTAAGTACTATTATTATTACACTGAAGAAATAATGTCAAAATTATCAGTGGGGTCATTAAAAGCAGGAATTCACAGCGACTAAAAACCAGGCACACATTCACTATTAAATTATAATTTAAATACGAAATACTTAATATTAACAAAACAAGGTAATTCTGCTATATCAATAATATCAATAGTTAATGTTGTTTTAGTGGTTAATACGGGTCATATCAACCCCATATTTCTTATTAAACTTTACGTATACCTAGTTAGCAATATCAACGACTAATAAGTACATCAATATTCAATGTTTCATTTTCATTGAAACTCCATTATTTGACTTCATGTGTTATCATTTTTCGAATTAGTTAATAATATGAATTTCTGCATTTTTAATGCCATTGCTAAGAGCTTTTTTACATGCTGCCCAATCTTGTCATCCACCACATTTTTTCAGTAACAGGACTGCGCCCCAATGTACGTTACTTATTCAGTTATGCCACACGGCTGAAATTTTGCTTTTTTGATAATGTATTTGTAGTTTACAACATGTGGTACTTGTTGAGGGTTTCAAGTATTACAAATATTCCATTTCTATGGCTTGAACCATTGTGATATTGTTGTTTTATAAGTGGGTAAGTGGGGGCATTTGCAATGGCTGTTTCATCAGGATACATTAGTAGTCATGCTGCTATATTTATACATTTTGTTAATAATATTCATAAATATGTACAAAACTCGTTAAAATTTATAATAGAGGATGTATTCTATCAAAACTTGTAAAATAAAAAAAATAAAAATAAAAATGTACTAAATATCCGTTTAGTGAAAATTAACTTTTAAAAAAAGAAAACGTCTTAATAGGAGACTTTTCAAACAGGTTGCACTATAATAAAATCACTCAAAATAACTGTTTAAAGCATATAATAATAAAAAATATTGTAAAATAACACCATAAATTTATTACTATACAAAGTTTATTTTACAAAGTTTTTCATTATTTTAGGTTTCACTAATACTTATAACCGGTAGTATACTACACGAGGGTTTTTAAAAAGCCAACTAACAAAATTCATTATTTAAACTGAATGAAGACATAAATTTCACGATAAACAATAAATTGCATTCAAACAGGAACCTCCTCCCCATAAAAACCTGCATGCAGAATAGAAGGGGAAAAGCATTGAACGTTTCCCCATGTCCTAAAAAAAAAAGAAATCGTTTGACATAAAATCTAGCCGCAAACAGAACAAATTCACTTCCAAAATAAAGCATTCCACGCCACTTACTTTTTCCAAATCCAAACAAATTCAGACTAGAAAAAATTTTTGTCAACAGAGTGGCGCGGTGCGAGGGAGGTACTTAATAATATTCTGTTTCCAAGAAGATTAGAAGAAAATTGTATTCTCTCCACCCTATTCCACTCCTGATCACCTATTTAGCCCTCGGGAGCCCTTAAAGGGGATCGGGTTGCGCCCCCTGAAGGACCCCATGCTAATGCGAATGGAATTAAGTTGTCCATGCATATGAAATAATGGCTCCCGGGGTCCGATTTCCGTTCTTTTCTTCCGAGAAAAGCATTCTTCCGACAAAAGAATGAGAGCTTAGTTTACGTGGAAATTGAAATTCGGGATTCTCCTCGCCGAAAACAGAGAGGAAGAAACTGATTGTAGCAAAACAAAACAGAAAAAAAAGCTGCAGCCATTGTGTACAAATTTTCTGACGTGCTTATGCATTTTCAAGGTGGACTCGGTTAATATTACACGTGAAGAACTGAGTTAGAGATGTCTCGGTATAAAGTTTTGTTTCCAGAAGGAAAATATGGATTTTGGAAATCGTGTCTGTTTGCTGGAATTGTAAAGGGCGAAATATAATTATCTTTCCAAGTACATTATTTTATTCTCTGAATTGTTTTTCAAAATGTAAAATTGAGGCTCCCACACAGGCGTGCTTTATTTTTTCGTATTTCGTATTATAACTTTTGGGGGATTTTTGAATTCTGTTGAGAAAAAAAAAAAAAAAAAAAAAAAAACGTTTTTGGAATGACATGCTTGGGCTCCTATAAACGTAAAAAAAGAAACAGCCGTTATCATGTTATCAATCGATTTTCTAAAACTGGAACCCTGTGGTTGTCATGCTTATGCCGATAATGTAACCCTTTAGTGATATTTGTTGCATTAAAATATCATGCATTTCTTAAGCCAAAGTCGTTCGCGAAGTTTCACTATGACTCTTTTTTTTTTTTAAGTGAAAGCTTCTTTAGGCACGTTGGGCACTTTTGGGATCTGGAAAAAGCACTGAATTCCTTGTGACCGTCACGCTCAGGTACATATGGAGGAAAAAGTGGATTGTGATGTCATAGCTACTCCGTCGCTTGCCTGCTGAGATTTGTTCCTCCTTTCTTCGCATTTTAGTGCTGACATCTGTTATCATACGTAAGAATTTCCAGGTTCTTTTAAACTGCGTCCTTCTAGCTTCCGCCACTGGTATCGAAATGTGGACCCAAGGCGTGGTAGACGAGCGTTATAACCACCAGACGAGTTCAATGCGACATGAAATGATTAAAGTTTGAAGTGATTGTTGTTTCAATTTCGGAACGGAAACTTTTATTGTATCTAAACAAATAAAATTTGACTTTGACTGTACGCTACTTGGTATTAAAAAAAATTACGTTTTCAGCATTTGAGACCCCAGTACGACCGTCCAAAAAAAAAGTTGTCTGTTAGTGACGCTTTTTTGACTCGCTCATCACGTAAAACTGATGAAGCGAATGAAATAAAATTTGGTGACATGATAGGTGGTCATTGAACTTAAACTATAGGTGTCAAATTTTAAAAATTCATTAGATTTTGAGATTGTCCAAAAATTGTTTCAAATTGCGTAAATTTTTGTTCGCACATGCCGTAATAACGACTAAACCAAAAGAAATGAAATTTGGTGACATAATAGATGATCCCTAAACTTAAGCTATAGGCGTCGGATTTAAAAAAAAAAATGATTAGATTTTGAGATTTTTCTGAAAATCGTTTCAAACTGCGTAAATTTTTGCTTTAATATGCATAAAAACTGCATATAGTTTGAACAACAAGGGTATACTTCCAAAATATTCAAAAATATCTACTTTTTATGTACAAATATTGTACAATCTAGCTAACCTTTCCTAGCTAGGTAGGTAGCATAAGTTCCGATTACTTATTTAAAAACTGTACTTAATTTTGATAGGTATATACCCAGCCAGCCACGATACATCGAATTAACGTCGCCGTCGACGTAGTTTCGACGTAATCATCGACGTTAAAAATCCTTGGATATGTCCACCTGTTTGCCCGTCGAGCGCTGAACTTCTCGACGGCGTATTACCTGCGAGGGGTGACCGTGAGAGATAACAATCTCGCTTAACTACGGCATAAGAATGGAAAAGGGTGACCGCCAGGAAGAGAAAATCCCCGATATTGGTCGAAACACTCGTCGCTATAACGGCAAAGCGAGACAGATTCTCGGAATTCGTTTATAAAATTCAGCTCATAGTGGTTGATTTTACGTTATACCTTGCCGAATCGCTCCAACAGGACAGAGAAAACCGGCTTATATTCGTCTAATAGAAGTCGTTCTTTAAAGACTTCGCAGAATTTGTCGAATTCTGCCCATTTATATACGTAGTAATTATGCCGCAATTCCAGACATTCAGAGAATAGACAAATACCATTTACATAAGTCGTGAAGGAATGGAAATTCAAACTGTTCTGATCTTGTGAACTTTTGCCGTTTAAAAAGGAAACATTTTATATTTCTATATAATACATTTTAATATTAGTTTGTTAGCTAATAAAAAGTTATTTTTAATTAAATGTGCAGAAATTACAAGTTTTAAATTAACTTCTAGTCGTTTAGATGAAGTTGTAAAATATACATTCATATAAATTTGAACACAGAGAAAATACATTAAAGAAAAATATGGAGTTACTCCACTCAACTTTCCGAACACTTACGATTAACATCATTACCAAGCATTTAAATAAATTTTAATCGATGAATAATTCAAACATATATACCAAATTGAAACTCAATCGAATGCACCGTTTAAACTCATGCGCACTTTCAAGAATTTCTCCCAATATGCCATTATGCCATAATATAAAAGAAATTTTTGTCGTAGCCATGTAGAAAAACTATAAGTCATATACACACCAAAATCAATACCGGTCTTAAGATGGTGATTTATAACATATATACCCAATTTCAGCTCAATCGAAGGTACCGTTTAAACGCTAGCGCACTTTCAAGAATTTCCCCCATAGGCCAGAGCGTAAAAGAAATCTTTGTCGTAGCCCTGTAGGAGAACTATAAGTCCTATACACACCAAAATCAATACCGGTCTTGCGAGGGTGGTTTATAACATATATACCCAATTTGAACTCAATCGAATGTACCGTTTGAACGCTAGCGCACTTTCAAGAATTTCCCCCGATAGGCCCTAATGTAAAAGAAATCTTTGTCGTAACCCTGTAGAAATACAAGTCCTATACACATCTAAATTCATATCGGTCTTAAGATAGCGGTTTATAACATATACACCCAATTTGAGCACAATCGAATATACCGTTTAAACGCTAGCGCACTTTCAAGAATTTCCCCCCATAAGCCATAATGTAAAAGAAATCTTTGTCGTAGCCCTGTAGAAAAACTATAAGTCCTATACACACCAAAATCAATACCGGTCTTGCGACGGTGGTTTATGACATATATATCCAATTTGAGCTCAATCGAATGCTCCGTTCAGGAGCTATCGTGTTCACTCACATACACACAAACACACACACACACACACACACACACACATACACACATACATCTCGTAAAAATAGCATAAATGGATTCAGAAGCCCTCAAAACGTGTAAAAACACCAAAATCGCGAAGTCGAATTTTTTCATGATTACAATACTTTCCTTATATGGCACATGTTCGGAAAGTAAAAATATAATCTTTATTTTTTGAATTTAATTGATCAGTAACTTGCATAAATAGCTTATGTCTCTATTTTACATTTTAAAGGGTTTACTTTTTCCCCCCGGTACATTTTATGAATTGTTTTTACTGTAGGTATATTTAATAAAAGGGGGGGTGGGTACGCTGTTTAATTCAATGTTATAAACAATCTAAATATCTTCATATATTGGTGAAAGATGGTGAAAAAGTAACTTAAAAATTAAATAAAATATTAGTAAATTTAGTTAAGTAAGGAATACAGTTTAAAATGCAATTTTACGAACAGTAAATATAATTTACTTATTTTATATAAAAAAGATTACTTTTTAACCAATATATGAAAATATTTAGATAGTTTATAAGAGTAGATTAAATAATTTTTTGCACCCTTTTATTAAAAATACCTAATACAGCCAAAACGATTAATAAAATGTACCGGGGGAAAAAATGGAAACCCTTTAAAATGTAAATTAGTGACATAAGTTGTTCGTGCGAGTTACTTATCTGTTAAATTAAAAATCAAGATTATATTTTAACTTTAATATATTTTTGTATATGTTCAAACTTTTATGAATATAAATTTTATAACTTTATCTAAACGATTAGAAGTTAATTTAAAACTTGTTATTTCTAATCATTTAATTCAAAATTGCTTTTCATTAGCTAACAACTAGTAGTATAATGTATTATATTTAGAAATATAAAGTGTTTCCTTTTAAACGGCATGTGCACCCGACAAGAAGTTTGAATTTCCATGCTTTCACGACGTATGTAAATGGTGTGTGACTGACATATTCTCTAAATGTCTGGAATTCCGGCATAATTACTACGTTTATAAACTGTCAGGATTCGACGAAATCGTCAAGGAACCACTTCTATTAGACGAATAAACCTGCTTTTTTATCTCCATAGTTTATTATAGTTTTCCTGTAATAAAATATGAAGAAGTTTTCTATCTACAAATCCCCCCCCTTTCACCCTCCCACGAGAAAAATTTTGTCTACTTCATTACACAAACAGTTTTTTTATTTATCTCTCTTAATTCTTTGATTTGTTCAATTTTACTACTCCAAATAGGTTTAAATTACATACTAAATGCACACATATTAGTATACAATTTAAAAAGAAAAAAAAACTTTGCATAAAGTGCTTTAATCTGTTTCATTGTAAGTTATGCCATAATGCAATAATAAGTTGACTTTTGTTATAGTAAGTTTACATTAAGTAAATTTGTGCTTATAATGAGAAAAAATATTTCATATGCTTATGGTAAACAGTTGATTTTATGCCAATTGTACCTTTATATTTCACTCTATAATACAAATAAGAAGACTTATAATTAGCAATTAAAAAGAAAATGAATAAAAGAAACAAAGCACATAATTATTAGTTAAATAATTACTTAACTCACCTCTAAAATTTTGATGGCTGGAATTAAAATTTGTAGTTACCCCGATAAACTTTAATAACATCACCGGCCAACACAATTTAAAGAGAGCCAGACAAACTTATTAATATGCCAAGCTAACGATAAATCGTGTTAGCATTGAACTTGAAAAATATTCCAAGAGATACTTGAAAAATATCCACTTTTATAGTTAAAACTATGGAAATTTTACTGTTCTGTGTAGCGCAGCTGAGCTCAGCCATTGACTACACGCTGGAGCGAGTTCTGCCCTTGCATAAAAAACTGCGAAGTACGAGCCACGCGAACCATGAACGAATACACACACAAAAAAGAAAAAAAAAGCATCTGTTTTCTGAGAAAACGGTTGGGGTGGACATGTCAAAGGTCGTGAGAAAGGACCCCGTAAATTCTGTCTCCCCTGCACTGTTTATTCGACGTTCAACTGACTATTAACTAAGCTGAAAAAATTTCTCGATGCTCCATCGCGTGTTTCTTCTTGGCTGGCTGGGGGGGGGGGGGTCTCTCAGACCGCCGAAGCCATGAGCGGAAAATCGGCGATGTATTGACGGATCATAGACCTGAGGGCGACCAACATTAACGGTCGAAGATAGCCGCCTCCCTGACCAAAATCGAACGGCTCTTTATGACGTCGACAACACAATGTATGTTTGATCTCTTTTAAACGCTATTTTTTGCTGTAATTTTTCCTCGACCTATTTTCGACATTTCGACATCGGGAATACGTAATTTAAACGTGTGTGCGCTTGCTGGTCAGTATTGTGCAGTAAAGTTAATTTTATAATGTGGAGAGTGTTAATAACACTAGTCAACAAATTTAAACTTTTTTTCTGCCTCTGGTTTGTAAATGGTGGATTTACTTAATTTTGGGGTGCTAAATTCACTGGTAAAATCAATTTTTGTCCATCACGTCACATTTCCAAGAGGCACAGGAAAATCAGAAGCAATACCGGCAAAATTTGATAGAATTGAAACTAACAAGATATTCATATTAGAACGTCATAATTCAATATTATTTTATATGTATACACATGCCAGCATAGATATCATATTTTTTCCTGTCCAAAATGCCCTTCCCACTTGGTTTGAATGAGGACCATGCCGCTAACTCGATATTTGTCAGTCTGATATCAAACGATGGATCACTGAACAATTTTTCTATTTGTGGTCCAATAAATATACTTTCTTTTAACTTTGCTTTACTCAGTTTGAGAAACTTTTCTTTCAAATGATTGAAGACCTGGCCTCATTTATCCAGAGCTTTAACAAAGATCTTCATAAAACCCAACTTGACATGAATCGGAGGCAAAATGATTTTATTGGGCACAACCAGTGGAGTATTTTCCACATTTTCCTTTACAGTTACATGTGATTTCCTTATAAGCCACTTTACTGTATAGTGGCCAAAGTTTCATAAACTTCTTTCACGTCTACTGCATGAGCCAAAGGCACAGATGGAAAAGTATTGCCATTATGCAGTATTACTACTTTCAATCTGGTTTTCCTAGAGTCAATAAAGAGTGATTATTCCTGATGGTTATGATGTGCACCTAGCTGTATCAGCAGACCATTGACATCTCTACATACACACATTGAATTCTGCATGTCAAAATATTGAGCGAATGAAGTACCTTTTGATCTGAAACAGGAAAGTTTTGTACCTGGAGCTAGAAGGTTTCGTTGTTGCAGTCTCGACCCCGAAATTTCAGCTTGCGGTTTTGAAAGTTTTAGATCGCGAACCAAATTGTTCAACTCCTTTTGATTAAAGAGCTGAGGCGAAAAATCGTGATAATGAGGGGAATATTTTTCTATAGGTTCTTGATCAGCGTCTTCAGATTCACTTGACATATTTTCTGATTCTATGTCTTGCAGATTACAGGCAGGAACAGGCAACCTTTCATTATGTCACCGGCAAATGTACTGAAGGAATACATTTTATACTTTATTTTATGTCTAGTTTTGATAGATAATGCCCTGCAATATTCTTGAGAGAGAAGTTATAGGCTAAAAAATTATCCTTAGGCTAATTCTACACCATAGGAATTGAGAATTGCATAGCTCGGCATTTTCCTTTCAGTCACACTTTTTTAAAGTAGTAGTACATGTTATGCACGACTATGAGGCGCAAAAGTTTTATCTTGATCACCAAGAGGACTATGAAAATATAATTTAAAGGTGTTCTTAATCAAATCAGTAATTGTTTTTTGGGGATTTTGGGGTGAAATTTTCACAGACATAACAAAAGTTGTCGGGGTAGTTAAGACAACAACTATGTTTACTAGTTGTTATTTTTAGTAAATGTAAGTTTTAAATATATGTATAAGGCAATTTTAAAATAATACCTCTCAATAAAAACGCTCACTTATTAAAAAAACTCAATACATTCTTAGGCTGAGCAGGGCCGGCCCAAGGGGGGTGCGAATGTAGGCGATCGCCTAAGGCCCCGTGCTTATAGAGGCCCCGCTCCTGGGCCTTTTTATTGCTATCTAATAAGACATGATAGAGAAGAGGCCCCACTCTTGCGCTTCGCCTGGGATCCCGCACGCCCCTCGGGCCGGCTCTGGGCTGAAATAAATACGATAGTAATTGCACCATGCATGTTTCAACATTCACTAGGTCATAATATTTATTTCGCACTACTGGATTATCTGTCCATCTATTGAATAACACTTGCCTGTGTAACATCTGGCATCAAGTGACAATTTGTTGATATTATAGCACTCTTGTACCAAACTTTAGGAAAAAAAAAATTAAAATTAAACATTAAAATAAAAGAACGGAAAGTAGTGAAATTAAGAAAAAAGTAAATAAAAATCTTTAAAAACTCAAAAATCTTACATGCTAGAACATTTTGAAAGGTAGATTCGGATTCTACACACCAAAATACACACTAATTGATGTATCACATCCCAGAGGGAAAATGGCTGTTGAGTAGTCTAATTATTAAATATTACATTATTTGAATTATAAGTGTTATACTACAGTGTATCTGAATTTGAATTATAAATGAATCATTCATTAGAAATAAATAATTAGGATTACTATTCATTACAACGTAAGTACATAATAACTGATAATTGATAAATTCACGTACATAAATAATAATTAAATCGAACAAAATCCAACACGTGGAGAAAAATGTATATCGCTGATATATACCATATGCATGTACGTTGCGGCCTGTGCGCGCACTCTCTCTCTCTCTCTTTAAATTTTAAATGTGCACGCAAATCCAATGCGAAATTTGAAATGTAATTAAATTTAAAAATCAAAAATTTCCAACTCTAACCCAGCGAAAATTGCATTAAATGTGAATAAATGTTCATAAATGTTTATTTTTTGTTT
Source organism: Cheiracanthium punctorium (assembly GCA_038373885.1). Taxonomy (NCBI): domain Eukaryota; kingdom Metazoa; phylum Arthropoda; class Arachnida; order Araneae; family Cheiracanthiidae; genus Cheiracanthium; species Cheiracanthium punctorium. The sequence continues at coordinate 98,403 of JAWZYV010014373.1, read as the reverse complement.
ATAAGAATGCAATAATGTGTGAAAACTTTGTTTAACTGCATAAGGAAAATATATATATATATTTTTTTTAATGAAAGTTTGCTTTTGTAAAAATAAAAGCAATTTTTCATTTTTTTGGCAAAAATCAATGATTTATATATATTTTTTTTATAATTCCACTCTAAATTATGATCAGAAAAGTTTTTGCTGGATATAAAAGTCTTTTTTATTCAAGATTTGTGATAAACAAATAAATGTAAAATAATAAGAAATGTCTAAAAGTGTTAATGTCTAAAAGTGAATACTTTTCGTAAGCAAATAATAATACAAACAAAAAATAATATTACAAATAATACTACAAATAATACTTCAAGCAATACAGTTTACATTCGGGTCAATGAAAGTGCTGCCATCTTTTGTTTATGAAATAAATTAAAATATACTTATCGACGTAAATCAGATAAAAGCAAACTTTAAGAACTAAAAATGAAAATCTAAGTGTTTTACAATGTCTAGAATCAGAATTTAAACATGAGAACAGAAACCCAAAAAACACATTTTTTTTGTTGGCCAGTGTAATTAATGACTCATTAGGAGAATAAGTAATTTTTTACAGAAAAACTGCCGTGGAAATCGTTTCTGTTTTCTAAGGAAATAGTTGTACAAATCTATCATATGAGCGTTGGAAAATGAAGTTCACTAACTCTGAGAAAGAATCAACAGTTGCAGAATGTTATTTGTTTAAATTTTCATGATTGATTAAAAAATAAAAACAGTAATCAAAACTCTCCTTACGATGACTGTAACCGTATTTTGCTGTTTGCGTTTGATAAAAAAAATTACCAGAACAAAGAAATTTTAATAATGTTATGATCCCATTCAATGCCCAGTGGTGTAAAATTTAGCGCATTGTGCGGCCATATCACTGGTCCTGGCTTGAATTCCGGTTTGGCTCTGCCTTTTATTCCTTGAGTGGATCGATAAAATGAAGACCGAGCTTGCTTCGGGAATAAACACTGGTGCTTTCACGCCATGCTGGCCACCTGGCCGAGGCATATGCTTCCGCATCCCAGAGCCCATGATCGCGAAGGCGTGGCTGTGCAGCAAGCATTGGCCTGGCCCCGAATGGGCTGTTGATTTAATGTTTAGTTAGTTTATTTACTGATCTCTTTCAAAAGTTATTGTAAATTATTAGAAAATGAATACGCGAAAAATAAAGTTGATGCAGTGATAATAATGATAATTTAAAAAAGTAGATTAAAGTATGGCACAGAGTTTACTAAATCTTTAGAAAGGAAATAATTAGGAACGAATTTGAGTTTGCATTTAGAGTGAAAATTAGGAACGAAGTTGAGTTTGCATTTAGAGTGAAAAACAAGAACAAATATGTGTATGCTGCTATGCTGACAATCACGTTAGCAACTGTTACATTCACGATTGACATAATTCCATTGTCTTCCCTTGGTATCTTACTATCAAGCTTTCAGTAATTACTCCCATCCTTGTAATAAAATTGCAAATAAATAAATAATTATGTCATAAATAATAATTATCTATTATGTTAAATAATAAATAATAATTATGTGTTATAATAAATAATAAAAAAAAGAAGAAGAAAATCTGTGTTTTCGAAACATATCGCGTGCTTATAAGTATAAAGACATTTTCTAGAGTGTGCCTATCTGGGAACAGGAAATATCATTTTTGTGAAATGATAGTAACAAATTTATACTTTTACCTTTAAGCGATGATCTAAAGATTTAGCACCTTTTATTTATTCTTAACTACTTTTTGGCATGCAAGTTTGAATTACCGTCTTTTACGACTTAGTTCCTGAATGATGAAAGGTACTTTTTCACACCTCTTTAAATAGAACGATTACTTCTTTTTTACACGATTACTTTTTTTAATACGATTACTTAAAAAAATCCTTTTTTTTCATTTCTGTATGTGGGGATATATGTGTCGGTATTTGTATAAATTCGTACGAAGTAGAGAATATTAGGTTTAGAATAAATGATTAATTTACAATCAAATACATTTAACTTCAGATATACTCTAAAGTTAGACAAAAATCTCCTGAAAGTTTTAATGTTTTAAAATTACGTAACTCTCACGTAACTTTCACGTACGGGAATGCCATTTGTACTACAACGCTTTTTACTAGGGATCGACCGATAGTATCGGCAACCGATAGTATCGGCGCCGATACTTCCTATTTTTTTAGGTATCGGTATCGGTTCTTTCGATTCTAAAAGTATCGGGAAAGTATCGGTTTCTGTTGCTTTCATCCATTTTCACCGATACTTTTCAACCGATACTTCGCTTTTCAGAAGAAACCACGCAGATGCAACACCATTCTAGAATCTTTATTTTGGTAATGAGATGAGAGGCGTCGTTTCATTGGCACATCTGTTTGCGCGAGTGTTTTCGAACCGTTTTTTTTTTTTTTTTTTTTTTTTAATTCTAACCATCGCTAAATGTATGTCGTATCACCAAGTGTGGTCAAAATTATGGACGAAGAATCGTTATATGACAGTTTAACAGGACAATCGTCTATCCTTCTAAATTATTTTGAATTGGACTTAACACGCTATCTGCAAGGATTGCAAAAAACAAATGTCGAGAGGTAGGCTATAATTTTACTTCAGTTTTATAAACGTTTATTTTCTCACTGTGTGGACTCGAAAAAGAGTTCATTCATATATATATTATACATACAATTGAATCTCCCTATAACGAACTCGTTCGGTTCCAGTTAAAAATTCGCTATAAAGAATATTTCGTTGTTCAGAGATTAGAGATTTTTGCAGTTATTTCAGCAAATATTACAAATTTTTTAGTTAATTCGATGTTTAAAAGTATTAAATTATGACTTTCAATTAAAAAAAAATTGGTATTTATTATAAATTTGCTAAACTTACGGTTTCTTACTTTTCATTGTATAAATGAAATGTTCAAAAGTAAAGACAATCCACGAATTTAGAGAATAAAATATAATGCACTTACGTTTATTTTACTTCAAAATTCCGTTATTTTACATTGTTTTGCATTCTGCGATTTTAAATTTTCAAAAAAATATTCACTTTTAAAAGTCCGCTGAAAATAGAGTGAGGCACATTTTCTTCCATTTAGAAAACTCTTTTTAATGGTTTTAAAAGGTTGAAGCATTAAAGTTTGATATGGTTTTGGTCGTGAAGCGCAGGGCCTTATTATTATACGGGCGAATCGGGACTTTGCCCAGAGCCCCCGACTTGAAAGGGCCTCCAATTTAAAATGTTTTTTCAGTAGTATTCTTTTTTATATCAAAATTTTATGAAAATTATAACAAATTTCATAGATTGGGGGGCCCCAAATCTATCAATGGGTATGATATAGATATCAAAATTGATGGGGAGACGGTCCTTGACATCGTTTGATATTTCAGGGGATGATGACCGTTAAAGTGTTAAAGCAGGTATGGGCAACCTTTGTAAAGTTGTGGACTAAACTTTAGGATGTTGCGAAGTCGCGGGCTAAACTTGCGGATTTTAGCGAAGTGGCGGGGCGTATAATTGGGATTTATATGGGATATTGAATGGTTTATACGGAGTTTTCAAGTGTTCCGTGGGCCGGATCAAAAGCCATATCCGGCCCGCAGGCCGGCGGTTGCCTATATGTGTGTTAAAGTGTAATATTTCAGCCTACGAAATACGTTTGAGGAATTTGTTTCTATTTAGCTTAGAGAACTTCAGATACAGACATTTTACCATTAGTTAGCCGGAAGTATTTGAAACAGAAAGTAGCATTCTGCTATCGGAAGTGAATCGTATTTCTGTGCATGGAAACTGAGGTAGGGTTTGAACCGAATGACGTTTGTCGGACATACCCCCCCCCCCCACACACACACATGGTACCCCTCTGCAAACGTAAAAAAAAGGCGCCCCTTTTGTGCTCTAGATCAGTGGTTCCAGAACTATGGGCCGCCACCCATTGTTGGGCACGGGAGCAATTTCGGTGGGTCGAAAAGGGTGAGAAAAATTAAACTTTAGTATTTTATATGTTTAGTAAACTATACTATTTTATATAGCCTATATTGGATATCGTTATGTAGTAGTGGGTCGTGAAAAAAAAATCTAGTTGAAGATTTTTTGAAGAGAAGGACAAAAAGTTTGGGAACCACTGCGCTAGATCAAGATTTTCTCAGTTTTAGTTCGAAATGGCCCCCCTTTCGACGATGACACCCAGACCTTGCTTACCGTGCCACGCCGCCCCTGCTCAGAGCTCAGAATTAAAACAGATAAAATTTGTTCATATCAATCACAGAAAAACATGTTAATAATGATCATAAAAACAAAAACACTGAAGATCAATTTCATTAAATATGGATACTTTAAGTAGCAATTTTATTTTAAGACTTGAAAATTGAATTTAGTTTATCATTTTGGATTTTTCTTTAGCCTTCATTTAATCTCGTCATTTTTAAGCATCTTTTATTTAGACCCTCCAAGGCGTAGCTTGAAAACGAGCAAAAATATTTTTCTTCATATTGTAGCTGTTTCAGTGACAAAATTAATGATACTAAAATTATAAACGAAACCTATTTGTAAAAACAATTTATTCCTTTTTTGTGTCGCAAATAAGTTATCTTTTTGGCAGTGACTTGAAAACTGGCGACTCCCGTGAACTTTAATTATGTTGGTCCAGAAATTAAAAAAATGATTCATTTTTAAACCATTACACACTATCAAAAGTACGAATTATCAAACATTTAATGATTGTATTATCGATCAGATTAATGAGAGAACGTAGGATTTGTGTATCATTCTGTTTTGAGAAGTGTAATAATTATCAATATCTACTAATTATTTATATTGTTAATTTAAAAAGTTGAAGCTGTATTAGTATAATTGGTATTACTAATTATTATTTAGTTTATTTCAAATTTGGGTATAAAAAACATATTTCTTGTGAATAGTATTTGGTTTATATATAAGGAAAACACATCAATAATCGGTGTGTACCTGTTCTTCGTACGGAAAAGATCAAATACATGGATTATATGGATTAATTGTGGCTTAACCTGGTCCGGAGAATCAAAATATTCGGATTTTCAAAACGAACTTAAAAATGAACACATGAGTTCATATTAAAAAGAAATCTTGCTAAAAAATTTAATAATTCACTTAGTTTTTAAATAATTGGACTAGATAAATAAGACCATTAATTAATGTGAACTTATTATGCATTTTCAGGGAAGAATTTACATACGTATTTAATGAACAATGTCTAAATACATATGTACTTACATAATATTGTACAGTTTATACATTATCACAATTTAATGCAGTATAAGTAATCTAAAAGCTATTTTCATTTGTGAAAGAATTATAATTAAGGAAAATCTAAATAAAACTTGCAAGCTTTGAAGTTGAATAAGTTTGATGTTTTTACTTTTGTAAACACAAAATCGAGGCATTAACCAAGAACGAAGACACATATAGTAAGAGCAAGCAGGAAGCTGTTTTGGGTCTAATATGGAAACCTTTTATCTGGCTCATAGCAACAATTAGGCGACAAAATAGAGGTTGAGAAAAATTGATTTAAATATTTGCACCAGTCGGCACTGGAAATGGATTCTCTTATTAATATATCCCCTTAACTCCCACCCCCCGTGTTTGCGTTCTGTCAAGCCTAAATGAGGGGCATCTACCTATAGGGGGGGCTTGGGCGGAGGACTTTTCAAGGGAGTCTAACGCATATTCACGTAACATCTGGAGAAAATCGCCCAAAATTCTAGACCACTAGATTGACAGCTACGCGAGGAGAAAGAATTCCGAACCTGCACACTAAGACGCTTCCCAGTGCTCAGCTTTTTATAAATTCGGCCATTCGTCGGCATGATTGAATAGAAAAGAAAGACTAGAACTACTGTAATTCCACACTTCAATGTATCCACTGCTTTTTATTTTTAATGCTTTCTACTTGCATCAAATTTCATCATGCTGTTATTCATTTTAACGAGAACTACACTCTCGTTAAAAAAACTGCTCAGAATACAGATGTAGGTTTAAATGACATTAAATTACGTAAACTATCGGTATCGGTTAAGTATCGGTATCGGCCGATACCACAACTTAAAACTATCGGTATCGGCTATTTCTGAAAATGAATTTATAGGTAAAGTATCGGTATCGGTCGATCCCTACTTTTTACGGTAAAAACTTTTGTTAAAGAAAAGAAAAAAAAAATGTTTTGCTCATAGATGTCGTAGTATCTGAATAAGCTGCAGGGGGAAAAATCTGTATAGTATAAAGCAGGGATGGACAAACTTTTTCGGTCGCGGGCCAAAAATCGAAAAAAATAAATTTGGCGGGCCAAGATAAATTTTCCTAAAATTTTAAAAACAATATACAAGTATTACAATTTAAATATGTTAATGAGATGAATGAAATTGCGATTTCATTTTTTAAATTTCCTTATATTGAGATTCGAAGTGAGATGCACTGATTCTAAGGAACAAGGCTAAATGCTCATCTGTCTGTCTACTTCTGACAGAATCCTTTCTAAGGTTCACAATTGAAAATATTTGTTCACATATATAAAATGAAGCAAACATAGCACTGATTTTGTGGGGGTGAGATATTAAATTTGGGAAACTTACTTTTGATAATGATTTGTAAAACTAACTTTGGCATATTTAGAAACAACTGCTTGAGATGATTGTTAGATTAATTCAAGCTGCAAATCTGACCTCACTGCTTCACAATTTGCGTTGAAAGTCATGGTAAAAATATCCCATTTCTGTTTGAATGGCACTGAAATCTTGAAATCTGCGTTTGAACTCAAAATGCAGTTTTTTCAAGCCATCTTCATAATTCGTAATATGGATATATAATAAATAAATATATATTTTCTTTTAATTTTCGTCGGACCGACAAATTATAGTTCTATCCGGGGGCCGGGTAACACCTTCTGGCGGGCCGGTTTTGGCCCGTGGGCCGTAGTTTGCGCATCCCTGGTATAAAGTGATAAAAATCATGAAATTGCAGGGCAAGCAGTTAAAAATTATTTATTTTGATCAAATCATGCACTGTATTTCTTTATGTGCGTCTTTTGTAGCTCCAAACAAACGGTAATACAGTTCCCTTCCCTTGATGCGTGTATTAACATTCATTTTGGAAGAGACTAAGATTACAGACATTATTTTCCTCTTAAATTATAAAGGTGGGTATACAGATACACCCAGGGCGATCGCCAGCTAACGACCCCATTACAATAGGCTCTAGCAATAGCACAGCCAGAATTTTTTTTAAGAGGGGGGGGAGGTCAACAGTATGTAGCCCCATCCCTCCATGAACTAACTTTCCATTACGCCAGGACCTAGAGGACGCGGAATTTAGGGACCCACTTCCAAACAAATTAAACAAATTCTAATTAATTTTTTAATTTTAATTTTTTAAAATCGCAGTAAAGTTAAAATGAGATATTTATGTTATATTGCCTTTTATTTGATAATGTTCCGGGCTTTTGCCCTTCAAATAGACAATTCTTGGTACTTTCTCAATCATTCATGATTTTTATTTTTATTTCAACTTTCTCATCTATGCGGGTAATTAGGACCGCCCTCCTAAATTTTAAGCAAATGATTCTACGGAAACAAATTTATTACTATGTGTTATTAAAAGATCAATTTTTACCCTTATTAATGGTAACAATATTTTCCCTATAATTTTAAGATTTAAAAATTCAGAAAGTTGAAACTGGCAAAAAGTGGTCGTGATTACCCCAACCTGACCCTGCCCTCTTTACTTTGATTCTCTGCTAAGCAAATAGATTCTTTAGAAATATCCGAACAAACTTTCCTTGGTATTAACAATTTTGCTATGCCCTTGAGGAATCGTTGAAATTAACATCATTTTAGCAAAAATTGCTCCTTTCTTAGTGCAGGTCAGCTTAAGCAGTTTGCCTTATTATTATTTAAATAAGAAATAAATTTTAGCGAAATAAAAGCTGTTTCTCAAACTTAAAATGATAAAAATGACTAAAAAGAAATACATGGAATTAAGAAATGTTATCTTATGTTAATGGTTAGTAAATAAAAATTAGTTTTTATTACACTTATTTGTAGAGAATATTATTTGATATAAAATGTACCTTAAGTCAAACCGCACTAATTTCTTTACCACTCCTTTACCCCCCTTCCTTTTTTAATTGCATGTGTTTTGAAATTAATTAGTAATTTTGTTAGTGAAATATAAAATGAAAATGTTGTAATTTAACTGCATTTTATACAGTACAAAACAGAAAAATAGTTTAAAATGTTCTTTTTCTGTTAATTAAAATATTAAATGGAAATATTTGAAATAATTTGGTTCAGTATTATTTTTTTTTATTTGGTAAATGTTTATGTAAATATATAAGTTCGATTTAGAAGTTGAAATTGGAAAATTGATAAAAAGTATCAGGTAAAGTGAAAAATAAATAAATAAATAAACTAAATAAAGGTGTCTTTCGAATCCCCATAATCATTTGCGTAATGAATGATATTATTTCAAGAACCTCCCCCCCCCCAAAAAAAAAAAAAAAGAACTTCAATTCTTTATTTTATTTTGACGTTTCTGAGACACATGTTGAAATTGTACGAAATTCCAGAGAAATAAATAGGAATTTATTTTTCTTCCTGAAATGTAAACTTCATTTCCCTACCAACAGTATATTATTGAGTAAATGTTTTCTATCTGTACGTTAGGTACTGTGAAGTTCAAACTTTTTCTTCTAAGTTAATTATGTTCCTTTTGGGGTCATTCTAAAAAATGCATAAATAGTTAAAGGAAATAACCTTTTAAAAACACCTATATGATTAAAAATAAACACAGCGAAAAGTTTTAAGTGCGTTTTATACCGAGCCAAAAATTTTTTAACTTAGTTGATTGCAACACCAATTTTTTTTGCTTGTTTTTTTTTTGTTTGTTTGTTTTAGATGACATATTGTGAACCCATGACTAACTAATATGCATCTGTATTACGTTACAGAAAATTTCGAATAACTATTGATCGTAACAAATATAGATTATTTTGTTCTTTACGTACCTTGATTATAAAAATTTCACCCGCAAACATTGCAATATCACAGATCACACGGATGAATGCATGGAAAAAATGAATTTCGTTCAAGAGCTACAATTAACGCTACCTCTGCTTTCGAAGATAAACACTGCTTAAGAAGTTCCAACCCTTCCAATCAGATATCCCGAGCAGATTACATGGTTCGCCGCTATTTTCCCATGTTAGTGTGTGCACTTCATTACGAAATTTCAAATTTTCGATACACAGCGATTCCAGGCTCGTGTGCCTTCAAAATAAACTAAAAACAGATCTACGTGTTACGCATTAATGTGATGAATAGGGCACGTCAGCAATTATTAAAATAACTGGCGGGGCAGGCACGAAAACGGGGGCCCACACGCGACCGCATATATCGATTTCGCCTGGTCGCAATCACCCGCTCTACCAGGCAGAAATGCTTTGAGGCCAAAGTGGTGTGAGTGAAGGGTAAGCACCCGACTTGATCGCCCAAAAGAGGTATTTTAGCGAAACGCATAGTTGTGAATTAAATCGATAGTTAGGAAAAACACAATTTTTAAAATTTACGTCAGAAAGAAAGTTTATTTTGAAAACGCATCGCGTGTTTATCAATCCTGTACTTTATAGATAAATGTTAAAAGTTGGACGTTAAAAAACACCGCCTCAAATTGCATGGTGGTTAGTGCACCACTCTGATCATTAATGGGCTGGAGTTTGGCACCCGATTCTGGTTTGGTTGTTAATTCGTCCTTTCATTCATAGGGGGTATCGTTGTCCGCTTAGTGGGTGCCTCCATATTAAAATGTTGAACAATTCAGGCTCATATAACGGCGAATGCCTGTAAAGCAAGTGCCTACACTTAGAGAAAAATAAGTTGCAATTTGGGAAATAATTGAAAAGTATTAACAGCTCTTACAGTACCAGCGTGTTTTTTCAATTAGAGTATGATAGAAATATAGTCCAACTCGTTTATTAAAATACGGTTAAAGGAATATAATGCTTGTTATAATAAATTTTTATGTACCAAACCTTAATTGTCAATGTGTACCCGGAAAATATAATATTTGAATACATTTTTGTGGAAACTTGCCTATTCCACTGAGCGGGTGCAACTGCACACACACACACATATATATATATACACATATAAATGTATATATCATTCAAAACAAATATACTTTACAGGATATTTATAAAAAAATCACCCGAATTTATAGTTTTTAATTTAAAGAAAATCGAAAACATAGGAGAATCCTCTCTATAAATGTTTTAAGACCAACACATGTGCACCCTTTAAAAAAAGTATTGGAGTGTAAATAAGATTTCCTATCTTGGTTTCACGTGTAAAAGCTTGCTTATTATAAAAAGTGAAACATAAAAATATATAAATAAAGATCCGTCTGTTGTGTACAGCATACATTCAGGTCTAAGTACACATACAGCATACAAGTTCTTATAATTAAGTTACCAGGAAAGAAAAAAAGGAACAGATTTATTTTTAACGCAGGAATGAAATACGAAAATAATTTTCCTTCTGAATGTAAGAGGATTAAACCAAAAAACGTAAGGATAATAACACGTAACATACACATATGTAAAATATGTTTAGTAAATAAAATGCTGATGTCAGGAAAGAAAAGTATTTCACTGTTGAGTATACAGAAAAGAAACTATTGCTATTGTCACCGTTTCCCATATACACACACACACATATATATATATATATATATATATATAGTTGGCAATGACGCTTAGAAGGCAGAGGCACACGAGTGGGACGTCTGCTCTGCAGTCTCATATCCAACAGTATCCGCTAAATTGTGTCTTCCGAAACACTTGTACTTGTACCTGCATTGTATTGTGTTGCCAGCAGAGCCATTGTCTGCCTCCGATTTTGCTTTACTAGGCGGGATAGCCTCCCGCGTACTTTTTCTTTGATGATGCGTGAACGCCCAGCATATTGGCGTCTGTTGCTAGTGTCACCGTCATTAATCCACCCTTTATAAATGCTAACAACAGCAGATCGTGAAAAACTGACTAATCGTGCAGTTTCGAAGATACTCATTCCGAGTCTTCGGGCCATTATAATCTGCCCTGTATCAAATTGCTTAGATCAACAGCCTTTCCCATAACTCACTAACGTAAGTGCAAGAACGATTCCTTACCTTCTCCAGCAACAGTTTATTACCATTCCCACTTAATTACGTGCTCTCCATTTCATCCAGACGAGTTCATTAAAAACTGGGGGGTGGTCATAAAGGTATAATGGCTAACCCGTGTTCAGCATAAGCTTCGAAAGGTATTAGATGAAAATAGAAGGAATTTTAACTATATGTTAAAATAATGAGCATTTTTCTCATAAACTCTAATTCATCGTACAAACATAAACTATTGACGGGACTCTCGTTTAAGTGTAAGACGTACGTAACTGTACGTAAACCTTTGTTTGCAATACTTCACCTTTCAACATAATGACTTATAAGACACATTCTCCTGATATCAGAATTATGAGTTTAAAATACTTATTAGTACACAAATGTACATACACACACACGCAGACACAGTACAATTTTAAATCCTTGAATAAGTTACATTAACAAATCGAAAACTTTTATATTATGTAACTTAATGTAAAAGAGATATCTTATAAATAAGAATAAATATATAAATCATGCTATCAGAAATAACAATAAATGTTAATGAACTAACATATCTAAGCTTTTATTCTAAATTATTGATGCTATATGAAAAAAAAAACTTTACCTATTTACTTAAAAGAGTTCTTTATAATACTTCTTTTCATAACTTCATTAAAAATACTTTGTAAATATTGAACATTTGAAAATACAATGTGCCACATTATTTTCCGATACTTTTGTGGAGATTTGTTTTTTGAGTTTGTAATTTAGACCATTAAACTTTTCGAAAAATACTTTTGTAAACAGCCACAATTTTGAGATTAGTACATTCTTTGTCAAATAAGTGTAGCACGCTATTGAAATTCAAAAATTTTCCGATTTGTTGATCAAAACCACTTGACTTTAGTTTCCAAAGCAACTGGTATAAAATAACCAGAACGATACTGAATAGGGAAACACTTTGAATTATAGTTGAAAAGTTTTTTTTGTGTTTGTGTGTGTGTGTGTTTTTTAGAACAAAAAAATCAACCACATTTTCGTTATCAGAGCTCATTTCTTATAAAACCGTGTTATAAATATAAGATATACCCATTGGTTAAGACTCACCATACATCTGGTATATGAAGAGCTTCTGTTTGACGTTGATTAAAATATAAAATAATCCAGTTAAAGTCCTAGACATCATATAAAGCGCAATGTTTTTATTAGAGCTTTAAATGATTTCAGGCTTCAAAATAAAGTAATTGTTTATAGTAATTGTTAGTTTGGGTATTCGGACATCAATTTTACAAATAATTGTCTATTGTTACTTTAAATAATGCGCTGAAAGGCCAAACATTCTTGTGTAACCAAGTTACCGTTAAGTAATTTATCGCAATCAAGTGTGTTCACTCTTCGTGAATCAAAACTTAGAAAATTATTTTGTAATATTTTATGAATATTACAAACGATCCCTAGTAGTTTCCGGTGGGCGCTAATAGTCAGAAGTATCCCTGCTTCTGATCAGGATCCAAATTGTGGAATAACTCACGGAAAGTTGTATGTAGATCTGCGAAACGTGAGCTATCCTTTACTGCTAAACAAAGCAACGGATGACATTGCCTGGCTTGCGAGCTACTTGCAATTATTAATATGATAAACTTAAACGACTCAATGTAGTTTAAAGTAACTAATTTATCTTCCTTTTGGTACGTTAAAAGACTTCACAAAGGTCTCTCAAATATATATATATATATGTAACATTACAAGTCAAAAGTCTATGAAAATCCCATATTTCTGGAACTACGCAGTTTAATTCAATTGGAACAAAGAAATCCTCGTTCAAAAACTGCAATTAATACACGATCCCTTGCAATTCCTTTGTAACTTTGAAGACGGTCCCGGCAGCCAGCCACATAGGCGTCTTAAAAGTCATAACAAACCCTGGGAAAACCGCTGAACAGTTTTAGCTTTTGGCCAATGGTTGCAACGCGTTCGAGGTCATGGTAGATGACGTCCAAAGCTTTTATAAGGACCTGCAACAGATCAGGAGCAGATTTTTGCGTGACTGCAACTGCCTAACAAAGATGTATGAAATCATCAAATAAAATTATGTAACCGCAGTTGGAGTCCGTCTCATTCTCTTCCATCGACGGCCGCTATGGCCCAAGGTTTTTCACGATCGCTCCCGGCCAGCGACGATCGGCCTCTTCTGTCAACCCATCCGGCCCGATTCCCGCAATATTGGCTCTAATCCAGAGTCCCGAGCCAGCCAGGAGACCTCAACACCCTCGCCTTACCACCGGTTCCACGACATTACTTTCCCGTAGCGCCCGAATGCTACATCTATATATATATAGTTTTGATTCTAAGACAAATTTGTAACACAAACCTTTAAAAGTTTGATCTGCTTGTGAATACTTTACGAGTGTTGTTATCTATGCCGCTAGCTGCCGATAGTTTGATTAATGACTTGTCAGAGCTGTTCTTACAAGCTCAACTAAATACAAATCAGTTAAAACAGACAGATATATGAACAATACTTATTTTAATTTAATTAAATTTTGAATACATCATAGCAATACGAAGTACCGAAAAATTTTAGATTAGTCACCGGAGCATTCTCTCTAATTTTGAGATATTTTGTTCAGGATCTTTTACACAAACTTGGGAAAAATGTTTTATTTCTTTCAGTTTTCTTAAAAGCATTTTACGAGACTATAGATTTTTTTGGAATATTTAAAAAATGGCATGATATAAATAGTATTTTTCTTCAGACTCTTTTTACATGCTAATTATCCATCAGTCATAGTTTATCCTTCTTTTATTCTTATAAGAAAAATCATTTAGCCTGATATAAAACTTCCCAAACCCACCATTTGTGGCTCTTATAACAAGCACGTTTCGCCAACTCTGATATTATACAATAATACCGTGCATATTTGCAATGCACGACTGATCCCTTGTTATTATAATTTCAATGAAAAATTTTAAAAGTACCCTTAATTATGTTATTTCATGAAAGTCTAATGTTTGTATAGGCATGATGTTATCACATTTCATGATTGGTGGTGAAAGGTGAAATAGAAAATGTTTATTGATTAAGACACTCAGAAAGTTTTTTTGTTTAAGCCATAAAAATGTTATTATGCTGTCTTAATAACACTGTTTAAGAGCTTGTTTGAACTGGACTTTTTGAAATAACAAGATTTTAGACTTATATTTCCTTTTTCTTTTTCAAAAAAATATGTTAAGTATACAATACTAGTTATTCAATTCCTACTATTAGTTCACACTCTCCCTATATATATTTACATATTTTGTTCAAATTTTCAATCTTTAATGAAATCCTTTTTTTCATCCACTCAAGTTCAAGTACATTTTTTTAAACTGGTAGTGGATGACACTTGATGTTCACACAGTTATTTTATTTTATTTTTTTAATAAAAATAACTAAAAAAAAAAAAATTGTTGACCTAAGTAGGAATTGACATAAAAAATTATTTTATATTATTTTTATTTCAATTTATAAACTTGACACAAATATTTTAATACAATAATAGGACATGACCTACTATAAAAAGATAATATGTTAGAATAAAACTATATCAAATAAGAGCTGCTGTTATGCATTTAACCCTTTGAAGCGCAATCATTTTCACATCCGTATAGAATAATATTAAGTGGATATATTGCCCAACCTCGAAAAACCGTCGCCATCGCTCAATTCGATGATGGTCGATCTAGTTGCCAATCGCGTCCAACACAGCCTGGTGGTAGTTCAATAAAGCTATAGCTACGGCTGCACTTTTTGCACCGTTGAGGTAGGTCATTTAGGCAGACTAGTTTCTGCAGTCGGACATCAATTTTACAAATAATTGGCTGTTGTTACTTTAAATAATGTGCAGAAAAGTCAAAGATTCTCGTGTAACCACGTTACCCTTAAGTAATTTATCGCAATCATATGTGTTCTCTCTTCGTGAATCAAAAATTAGAAAATTGACTGCTGCTTGAGTATTTTTGAGCCGGAAAGTCAAAATGTCGGAGTTTTGTGCCCTCACAGAGAGGACACTGTGCGTTAAATCGTTAATTGGGTGTGTCTGCTTAATAAATTTAATTATCTTTCTGTGTAATTTCTTATAATATTAATAAACTTGAACAAACAATATTTTTTCCTGTGAAGTGCTACTAGAAGGAAAAAATAATTTCCTTTTGTACTTTTACTTGCTAGCGATGAGTTCGGGCTCATTTTTTAAAGCCTGACCGAGTCCAAGCGATATTATTTAACTCGGATCCTGAGTCCGAAATTTCAGCTAATAGATAAATAAAAGTTAACTACTCCATTGACAGACTATCATAATTTTTCCATTTGTGCAATTTAAAGACAGATATAATTACAAACTCTTAATGGACTTTCTAATTCTTCATATTCAAGTTTATCAAAAAATAAATTAGTTTATTTCTCCCATGAATAATTTTTAAAATTATGTTTACAAGGAGTATGTTTAACAAAAGAGAAATTCCTTACGAGCCCGAACACAATCATGAATTTGTGAACATCAGCCCGGGCCTGAACATCGGGCCCGGGCTGATGTTCAGGCTGAGCCCGTCTCATCTTTATTATGTGCATCTCAAGTACTGTTCCATGTAAAGATGTCAATATTTTACTATTCACATTTTACAATTATAGAAATTAAAATAGCGGATAGAGAAAAAGCTTGTGCTAAAGAGTAAGCTTTAAACGAAAGAATAAAACATATTCAGAAATTTTCTACTCAAAACAAACTATTTTCGATAAGGCATACGTTCTACTGTACACTTTGAGAAACAATAGTGTACTTAAGTATTAGAGGTTGAAATTTGATTAATTCTATAAAATCAGTTTTAAAAACATATGATGTTCTGCGATATGCTTCTAAATTTTCGAAGCAGCTTTAGGCTTATGTTAATTCGATTTAAAAAAGTTTTATAAAAACATCAAAAGTAAGATAAGATTCTATTGGGACTAAGTTTTACTGATATGTGTTTTTAAAAACCCATTTGAAATCAATCTTTACCATTCCAAAAACAGACCCATGAAATTTCATTTTTATGTATTAGTTAATTAGATACATAGAACAGTTAGTTCACATAACTCAACGGCGTCGGTGGTATTTCAACTAACAGTGTGTGTGAGACACCAGAATTTGATTGAAACTTGCAGGCATATTGCTCTGTGCAATGCTTTAACAGTATTTCGTGATCAGACCTTCTGACGACCTCAAAGAGAAAGTACAAGAACAAATGACTTATATAAGTCATAGTATTTACTTATATTAACTTATAAGCCAACCATTTTATAAAAAAAAATCATTAAATAATATACTAGTATGAGTTTTACTTGGTCTAACAAAATATTGACTTTATATTGATACTTCAGTGATAAATAAATTTCATCATCCATTGTAAAAAGAATTGATATAATTTCCTAAAACACATGTAGAAAAAAGTGTAGGTTTCGGATACGTTACTTTATCAATTCTAAGAGTTTTGTGGCAATCAATTTAATGTTTCAAAACTAAGAAAAATGGAATAGCATTTATTATTTTTTTCTTCCGCGAGCCACACCAAAAATGTTGAAATCGAGGTGCCGCTTACGGGAACGATTACGCATTGATCAGTTAATCGAATGTGTTACAGAAATCGACTTTATAACTGAATCATAGCATCCAAGTTAGTGATTGATTGTTACGTTTTAAAAGTTAGTATTCATACAATGTTTCTGTACGTCGAAAAAGGCATCATTATTTCATTGCAAATAGCATCAGCAACAATGATCGGCATGGGCCAAACTTTTAAAGCATAATAAAGTCAATATTTGATGAACATTTCTTGTAAAATAATCTCTAAAAATCTTTTTTCTCTTTTTTTATTACTATTTAAATAAACACCTGAAGTACATACTAATTCGATGCACAAACCAAAAATAATATTTTTTGCCTAACCCTAAATTTTAACTCTGAGACTCGGAATTTGAATTGCCTATCTCCTCAGATTTCATTCAGTTTTATTAACTTAATGCTTTTTAAAAGTAATACACCGGTGTGTTTATCTTTTACGGCAAAGCTTACAGCAAATAAAAAAGTAATTGAAGAACATCATTTATAGAATGGAGTTTTTACGAAGTTATTGTTTGGACAGTACACTTTACCGCGAAAATCAATAGAAATAAAACCTCACGATATCCTCGAGATTGGAGAAGGACGCCCGTTGAGGAATGTTTCTAAATGGAATGTTTGGAATGATCTGATTAACAAGATAGAAGAACAGCAAACAAAACTGTTGTCCGAAAACTGCAAATATTTCACGGATCTTTTCTGACGGTGCCACATCAAACAACCCAACCTCCCCTTCTTTTCTCCATACTTTTCAATGGCTGCGGCGGCATCAGTGAAGTAAAAAAAAAAAGATTTCTATAACAATTTTGAGCCCCGTAAAAGGAGAAAAGGGGGTCTTTCAGTTTTATCTATTTTGAAACTATTCAACTTGCCACGGAAAATTAAATTTTTATTAAGTGTCTGCCGAAAGTTCCGATGTTCATAAAGATAAAAATGTTATCAAAGAATTTTTAATTAACATGCCAGAAATTCAAGAAAATCAAGTATAATAAATTAAAATTATAAAGTGACGGTCTGTTAGTTTTATAGCAGAATTTTAATTAGGTTATCAAGTGAATTGTTGTATGAGGTTTTGAAACAGTGAACGTTCATTGTATTTATTTCAAGATGACATGTTGAATGCATGTATTCAGAAAAGCTCTATATTTATTCATAGAGCCACTTTTTAAAAGAATTTTTCTCTTTAAAATAATATAGTAGATTCAATTTTACTTCATTCAATTTGAAAGGATAAAATTTAGAAATAACGAGCCATTTTTTTAACCCATACGCTTGGATTTATTTTGAAATTATCATTTTTTTAACTTATGATGATTAGCGATTGGTACAACGAATATGTCACATTGTAATATTTTACAAGAATGTATACTTGCACTTCTAAAAATTATCATCAGCATTTGTTTAAAAACCGTTTTTCGTTGAATATTAACATGTTAAAAACAAATAACTAAATAATATTTGACTTATTTTTGAGACATGATTTGTTAAGAGTATACATGTTACACTTCCCTTCACATTTTATCTGTCTTTTATATTGACTATCGCAGAAATAGTGCTATTATCATATTTGATAATCTGTTCAATTAGCTTAAACAAAAAACTGCACTATTAATTAACAGATTAATAGAAGCTTCGTTTAGGTTTAAAAACATACACATGTATGTAGCACAAAAATAAACTAATTTCTATTGGGAAAATGAAATTAAAGGTTTCCTTCTGAAAAATATTACATATCAGAAAAGTGAATAAAAGAATAAAGAATATTCTATGTAGTGAACTAAAAAAAGAAGATGCTAGCTGATTTTTATGGGTAATATACTTCATCTTTACCAAATTGCAAAATTTCTAACATCACTCCTACAAACAGCTGAAACAACTCCTCTGTAATAATTGATGTTTAAAGGGTCAGAAGTACTACACTTCAAAAGTCATGTTGTTAATAAGAAAGAGGATGGTAACTCCCGTTATAGAATTGTTAAAGAAGCAGATCAGCAAATTAAAATACATCTATCATGGATATAGACTTAAACTTATATCAAACATTTATTTTTATGACTTTATAAACATCTGGTAACAGCCAAGAATTTATTTTATTGTATAATCTGAAAAACAATTTATCTTTAATGAAATAAGAATTTTCACTCTGTTGATTTTTCTAAGCAGCAAATGTTATTGAATTACTGTTATTAGTGAGATTTTAACTAAACATTTCACAAATTCAAGTCCTTACCCACAAGCTTCGTATTCACCTGATATTGTACAGTGTGAATATTAACACGAGTGAATTCGTCTCTTTGTAGTCAATTAATTTAAGTAAAAATTCGTTACGAAGTAACGAAAGTGGTTTAACAAAAGTGACTTCAAGATATGTTTTGATGAGTTGAAACGAATACTACCCGTGGTGCATTACAGCGGAAAGTTAATACTACGACAGAGGAGATTATTGTTACCATTCCAACATTTTGTGTACTTACGATTACAGTTGTACATCGCATTTCCATATAATAATAAACAAAATACATGTATTCACACAAAATGAAGGAGAAATACTTGCACTGATTAAAAACATACAAATGCTCTTGATACCAGGGTCAAAATTAACGATGGTCCGCTGGTCCTAGATCACTAAAGTATTTAGCGGACCAGTAGAATACAAAATTTGTTCGTCTTTCGGACCAGTAACGATTTATTTACATTTTTCTCTGGTAAACTTTCCCCATTTAGTCCCACAAATTAGTCATCTAATTTTACCAATATATGTCATATAATTTGATCTATTAAATAGATCAAATATTTCATAATCTAATTTTACCGAAATACGTCATATAATGTTATCTATTTAATCGCTATTTTATCTATTTAATTAGATCTATTTTATAATAATAGCTATTTGCATATTTTAACTCAGCTCTTAACGGAAATCAATATATTATATTTAATGTAATCTGTTTTGTTATGCAAATTCCTTTAAAACATGTACACGAACCAGTGATAAATTTTACAGACCTGACAAGTCATGGAGTTCGAGGTCCTTAGGAGCAGTGACTAAATATTTTAATTTGTACCCCGGCCTAATCCTGTCATGGCGCGTGATTATACAGCACAACTGTGTCCTCATACCACTTTTGCTCACATAAAAAAAAGGCGCTTAATGACGCATGTTTTCGAGGAGTAGGAGCTCCTTTTCGACAAGTTCATTAATTTGTGATAAGGTCTAGAAATGTTTTCTAATAATAATCACCAGTGGGATGAGAGAGGATGGCGGCTTGACACGTGCGGATAAGGTCCCCACGGACCCGTTTTTCAAATATAAAGCGAAGTACCCAACTCGTCAGTAGACAATCAGAACGCCCGAAGTCATGAAACCAAACGGAGATTTCGTTATAATGGACACGTGTCCGTGTATGTTTACGAACACACGTATTTGATTAGCCAGCTATGACTGTTCTCTGAGTGGTGTTATGAATAGGTACTTGAATTAAGAGGGCTAAAACCTATGGATACGTAACCAAGAATAATATATAAATACATTAAAAGTAATAACAAGATAACATTAAAATAATAAATGAAACGAATTAATAAAACAAATAAATCTATATATGAGTGTCTAGTAAATAAAACTTTCGAAATATTTTTACATGTAGTTTGAATATAACATTCATAGACGATCTTTCAAAAACTGAATATTGAAATTAAGTATTGCATAAAATAAGAAAAAAGGAGTAACAATGACTGTGCGAGAAAGGCACAAATAAAAATTTTGTTTGATTTTCTTAGCGAGAAAAACTTACATAAAAATTCTTGGAATATATTACTAAATTAATAATACGTGGACAATACGATAAGATGCTCTAATTGGTTTTGTATCTGATAGTTGCTTCTAATGTAGAGCTTATTCTAGAAAGTGACATTCATGGAATAGTCTTGTAATGGAAAAGAATCAAGCTTTTTTTTGAAGATGAATATTAGTAGGGTAAGTTAGGCTAAGTTCACTACATAAGATTGATAATGCAACTTTCACCGAGTCTCAGCACATAATTTTTAATGATGTAAACTTAATATTTTTATCATGCAATTTCAAAGATAGGTTTTTATTGGTCCTGAAATTTTCCAAAAAATACAATAAATTTTTTTATGTTAATTTATTTTTTTTCAGTTTTCTCTATCATGTGTATGCACTTGCCCCATGTGGTAGGTAAGTGCATTTTTGCCTCTCTCTCCTTTAGTAGGTGCAGTAGGAATATGGTGGAGTTGGAGCTAATAGAATTAAGATCTTTCTAACACATTTTACAGAACTTAATTATCTCACACAGTTTTGAAAATACGAGCTTTTTTATATGTCAAGAAAACTCGATTGCTCAAATAGAAACATTATTTTAACTTTACTCACCAAATTTGGTTAAATTCAATTCCAGGGGGTGTTGATAAAGAATGATGAGTGTTTTTGATAAATAATACAGTCTCACAAGTATTATTTTCACTTTAATATTTATTTTTTTCCTTAAAAATATACGAACAAAAATTAACTCGTTGCTATGAATCCACTTATATTTAATAGTTACACCATGTGCAACTTTTCATCCACTTTGCTTTTCTATTGAAAAATTTTTAGGAGAATTTATTAATTTAGTAGTTAATTTAGAAATAATAATAATCCTAATAGACAGAAATAATGATAATCCTGCGATGTTTGCTTTCCCACGGTAATATTATGCATCAGTGCACGCAATTCATGGGGAATGTTCTCGAATGGGAATGACGTGAAAAATAAGAGAAGTATCGGACAAGGGTATAAAAGAATACCAGTTCACTACCAAGCAGATAGTTTTGAATAGTCTGCTGTATGTTACTTTGCACTGAGAGCCGTATCGTGTTATTTGTGCTGCGATAAGCGCCTTTGCTGTCGCTTGTTTTTGGAAGCTTATTTTGGAAGCTATTTGTGAACTTTGTATTGTTGTAGTCTGTGGAGAAATTAAAGATTTTGATAGAGTATTACAATCAATTTTTAACCTGTGGAACGATTTCACTGTACACGAAATACAGTATTTGAGAAAGTCCATGCGGTCGGCTGACTGTTGTAAATCATGTGTCTGCTTGCCGATTGTGTATTGAAGATTGTTCGTCTAGGCTTTAGAAATAATAAAGCTTGTGTTTCGTCCTATCAACTGGACTGGTTATTGGAACTTTCTACACACTCCGAAATTTAAGCATACGATTGACACAGTTCAGCAGAGTTTCTACAGCAATACTGAAAGTAGAATGCAAAATTATTTATTTTAAGTGGACAAAGATTAAATATACCATTAAGAATATGAGTTTTTTTCCTAGCACTCGTTGTAACTGACTTCTCAAAGGGTTTGTTTTATCTGTTAGTAACAGTTATAATACTGAAAACGATAATTGTCTTTTATTTTATTCTATTTTATTAGTTTTATCCCCAGTGTAAGAGAAACGAGTTTAGTTTTGTCACATTTTTTTTTTTAAATACCAAATCAGTCAAGCTCAAAATTCATTTTGTCACAATAACTTTTATTTTGTATTAAAAAAAAGGAAAGATAGAAAATCGTTGAGTGCAACCCTTTCAATCTCCCATAAAAACATTTTGCAATTCAAAAACGCAAACTAAGTCCAAGTGTTTCCTTTGGCATTGTCATAGATACACTGTGTGGGATTGAGGAAAGGAAAAAAAAAAGAAAAAGAAAAAAAAAAAACGTTCCCATTCAAAACATTTCGACTGCATGTGATCCAAGTCAGATCATTACCGTGTTCGATTACTTTTAGTGACGCAGGATTTGAAATTCTTTTCAGGGCATGTCGACTCCACAGAAAGAGTTTCTTTCCTTTTTTTCTTTTTTTTCCAGCAAAGGAGATAGATAGGAAAGATTTTGCCCGTTTTTCACAGAGCTGTAGCTCAGCCTGGAAGAGAGGTTTATTCTACAGCCTTTGTCGATTTTGGGGTGGGGGTGGGTGGGCTCTAAGCGCCGCATCAATGTCTATTAAAGTTCTTTCGGCGGAACTCCGAGGAAGTATTTTTGGGGGAGAAAAATTCGACAGGAATGCTTCGGTTCTCTTGATGGTAAAAGCAGAGCAACGCTTTTACATGCAACAGCGGATAGTTTATTGTTGTTATTTTCTCGTATGGTCCCATTTTAGTTTTTGGAAAACGCCTTTTTCTTCGTGTGCAGGCTTCTATATATCATACAGTTACCAAAATTTTAAATTCATACCTACTTCCATCGAACGTTGGACTGGATAATATGGGGAAATTGCATTTTTACACAATTTTTTCCGAAATTATGTGCATCGTATTAAAGTTTATAAGACGGATAATTAGTTTATTTCAATATTTTTAAAAGATTTATTCATTAATATTTAGTATATAATGAAACTATACAAATATTTATAATTCATGTCTTGCTTGAAGATATACTCATAGGGGTAACATCGGCCCCCTACAGAATGACCTCGTAATAAAATGGACGGTTATTTGGCTTTTAGAAGTGACAAATGTTTAATGGGCAAGTTCCGACTTTGTAAAGGAAAATAAAATAGCAACAATAGATTTTTACGAGTAGGTTGTTCAAACATAAATCGTAATCACATATAAAAGTATCTTAGCAATTGTAATCTTCAAATGTACCAGGAAATAATTGCTTTAAAAAATGTATTGAAGTGGCTAGCTTTCATAAGCAATGGCTTTGTTTTTTAAAATGAAATCAAGCGAATTTAAATGATTGATAAAATATTAAATTTTCTCAATTTAAGAATATAAAATAGTTATCCGTTTGTTATAAATATTAAATAAAATTTCATTATAACCATAGATACATTGCTTGAATTTTAGCACTAAGCCTATATTTGTATTTAACTGCATATGCGAAGCTAACTTCTATCAACAATCTAAAATAGTACGCCAATCTTTTGGAAATAGACATACGAAAGAATATAAGCAAACCACATGGACTTTAAAAGCTATAAAAATCCATCATTAAAACAACTGCGGACTGTACTTGAAAGAATGATATTGACAAAAATCTAGTCCACACAAGTGGAAGGAGATAGCACACAATATCCACCACAAATTAAGTTATCTACATCATCTTTCGGAAATGGCATTCCACATGACATGCCCCATTTCTGACGTTCGCATTAAGTTACCCTTCGCTTGTCTCTGCTCCATATGCATCTTCAGAGATTTATCATACAAAATGCCTCGCATTAGATCCACTCAAGTCAAATCAAATTATTCAGAAATATTTCCCCCAAAAAACCATAACGAAAGAATATGCTAGGGAAATGAAATACACAAAGTAAATATCTAAAGAAAATGAATTTTATTGTGCTATAAACAAAACATTCAAATAAAGTTTTCCAGCTCAGATGTTCAGTATAAATGAGTCATTCCACGGTCACTTACTTTATATTTTTAAACAGCATTTTTACTGTTTAACATGCGATGTGCTGATTATGTGATATTCGTGGTTGAATATTATAATGGATTTCAGAATAATGTATGAAATATTTTATATCTACTGTGGTTTTGAATTTTTAAGTGTGTATACATATACAGAAAAAAATTAAATGTCTCGGTCATTTACGTTATGCATACAAAAAAAAGTTTTTGTTAAACTGAGACTTATTATTTTACTTATGTTCTGTTATTCAGGTTTAAAACTCACAACTTTTAAATATGATTTACAACTATTCAGAAAATTAAAAACATTTTTATTTATTTAATGAGATTTCAATTGACTCAGCAAAAAAAATGAGTATTAATCACTTATGTTACTGGTCAAAATTAATTTAAAATATGTACTGTAAACTTTAAGTAATGTTCACTATTAAGCAATGTTAAAAAACTTCAGATAGTATAGAAATGAGCGGATATATTAAAAAAATTTTGAAACCTAAATAAATTTTGACAATTTTATTTTTCTATCCCCTTTCGAATGATCCAGATGTCCAAAAATCAAAACGCGGTGCTTATTTTTATGGTTTAGTTTCTTATTAGCTGCTTCTTGATTAAGCGCTGTTTTTTATCTTATTAATGTAAATACACTGAATATGTGTCGTAAATGATTTTTCTACTATTAATTTTTATTCGTTAATTTATCTTTTTATTTATTTAAGTATTGCGTTAATAGAATGAATAATAATACAATTCAAGAGTAATTCCAGTATTTAGTTATTGTACAATACATATTATAATTAAGTTCTTGAGAACAAATGCTCATAAAGTTGAATAATTCAGAAAGCATCTTTATGCTTTTTGAACTTTATCAAGTATTCTGATTTTTCTAAAAACTAAACAGCAAATAGCAATAAAAAGTGTTATAGACCCTAACGTAGTTCTACAGACAGGCCCTACGAGAGGAGGGGAGGGGGCAGATGGGGCGCCGCCCCTGGGCCCGTGTTAAGCTAAACAGCGTCCGTGAATTTTTCAGAATGTGTTACGAATTTCATTTATAGATCCGTAATTGAAATATTTTTTTTAAATAGCTAAATTTTGAGTACATAATTCTAGAATGATTTAGATGGCAGAAATGTTAATTCTACCATTTAAATATTAGTATTGTTTAACCTTCGAACATGAATTAAAAGTACCATTACATATAAGAAAAACTTCCCTCCCACTCTCTTTCCTTTTTGCATTTTATATGAAAATCATTAAAAATGGCAGTTTTACCAAAAAAAAGAAAAAAAAAAAAAAAAAAAAAATCCCTTCCGTCCCTCCTTTTTCCCGAAACTTTTGTGCTTTACGAAAAGGGCCGGGAAGATTTTCGCCCCGCCTTATAAAATTTCTCTCGGAGGCCCTGTCTACAGTAAGCGATTAATTTGAAGGCATGTTAAATTAGCACATTAGCACAATAGTTTCAAAAGTTGTGTTTTTGTTGTGTTTTGGCAAGCCTATACGAGAAGACACGCGTACGCATCTGCCTACAGAGGTGGATGTCTTGCTCGAAGCACATTTTAAGGGTTTCTAACAGGCATTACTGCTACATCTGGAGAAAACCGACCAAACATTTTCAGACCCTGAGATTAAATGTGTAATTGCAACAAGTTGATACTTCATAAAAATACATACTTTTATACTCATCATAGTAATTAATACTCATCAGTACATTTTGACAGTTAAAAATACGTCTTCTTCCAAAATGAAAATTAAATTAGAATTATAAAATTATTTCTGTAGCACTCAGATACTTTATTTTAATATATGAAAAGAATTTGTAAACACAGTTTGCAACTTACTTACTTTATTTTATTTACATTGCTACATTAAATTTAAGTGGTATCTTACGCAGATAAGTTTTAGTGAAATCTGGATTCATATATTCATATATATTAATAACTGCACCACTTTTCATTTTTGAATATTTTTAAATTAATATATGCGATACGCATTATGCAAGACCTGAAGTTCGGAGGTCTTATTTAAAATAGCCAGCAATCGTTTCCGGGAAGTACCACTTCTTTCGAAGCAACGTGGTTATTTTGAATAAAGTGAAAGTTTTTCCTTTTTTAAAAGTACATGTATAGATGCTGTTTGTTATCTTGTTCAAACGATTAGCAAAATACAGGTTAGGACTCCTTAGAAGGACCCCCACGGAGGCCACCCCAACCATAGGCCTAGAACTCATGTGTAGATAATTGGCCATAAT
The DNA here is from genome assembly GCA_038373885.1 of Cheiracanthium punctorium. NCBI lineage: Eukaryota > Metazoa > Arthropoda > Arachnida > Araneae > Cheiracanthiidae > Cheiracanthium > Cheiracanthium punctorium. The sequence goes on along the minus strand of JAWZYV010014373.1, from coordinate 71,922 downwards.
CCCGTAACAACAACAGCCAAACTTTAGTACAGGAGAACCAAGTATGGCCAAAAGTATTTCAAACAATTCTAGCGACGTATATAACCTTCAAAAAATATAGAAGATGGTAAACTGGAGGAACAATATTGAAAAGTTTTGTCAGCTTGGCAGGAGAGCTAAAGATATGAACTGCGGAAGTTGGATAACAGGACGGTGGGGGACAGTTATTGTTATTTCTCTGGCTATCAGGGATTATTTTCATTTTCTTTAAGAGTTTTGTTTGCAATCTGGTTATGAGAATCTATAAAGATAAATATTACGTTAGATAAATACTACATCGTCGTAAAAAGTTGTAGAAGCTGAACAATTTACTTGCGCACGTATTGTGGGAGATAAAATCAGAAAAATCGTTTAAAAATGATCACAAACAAACGTCAACTAAATGAAAATTTAATAAAAGTTTTGGTATCACAAACCTGAAATAAAAAGGAAGTGCATATGTGTAGAACATATGCAAAGTGAAGAAAATATGTGTAGAACGTATTGAACCCGTTATTCAGGCCAAAGGAAATGTCAACAAATACTGACTGACATTTTTACCTCTTCTGTTCTTTAATATAATGTTCATTAAATATCTATTTCCCTGACTGAAAATCATGAATGAATGAGCAATAAATAAGTGTAAAATCGTACATCCTATTTAATGTGTTCCTCTAACTCTTTTTCGTAAGTATAGAAATACTATTTTTTGTGAATGCCCCTAATACTTTGGTCGCCTACTGTAAAAATATCATTTCCTAATATTATATATAAATACGTCAACATACAGAAAATTGTTATTTTTTTTAAAGTTAAAAATTACAGAAAATTTATTTAACATCAAATGATTGATAAAATATAAATCCATTTTATACGAAGAACAACATAATTTTCATGTAAGGAGGAACTAATTCCTCAGACCACTTATATATATATAAATTACTTTAAAATGAATCAAATCGACTTATTCAGAAATATTTCCTATTAAAGAAAAAAAGAAGAAAAAACTTCTGACAGAACCAAACAAAAAAAGTAATAGATAAGTCAAGCCTCCAGAACATTCCCATTTGTTATAAATGGCCGCCTATACTCAGCTGAATAATCCTAACCTCAAACATGCGCGCTAGTAGATGTGAAGTCTCCAGAGCATATGAAAGATGTGAAACTGTATGTGCCTGAAAATACATTTTTACCTTGGGAACCATTGAGTGAGAAACTATTGCACCCTTGATCGTATATTCCAAGAGAATAGAAGGAAAGTTACACGAGACTATTCTGTTTGCAGAAAAATATATCAGGCAGTTGTAAGAGTATTATTTCAGATATTTTTCCTAGAGACTGCATCATAAAAACCTGAAAAAAAAAACTTGATTTTGATTGTTTCAAGAAAATCCATTCAAGTATTATGTATGTCAGTGCCTCTAAAATGATGTAATTTAAAAGTATAAAATGCACAGAAATGCTATATTATTGTACAGCATAAGTGTTACGACTAAGCTATTTAGGTTCATATTATAGTTCCTTGAGATTGAACTTATTTTACAACAAAACTGTATCGAACCAATGTTGAAGATATACAGGGTTTCCCAAAAACGCCGACCTAGGCTTTTATTCATTAATTAATCATAGATATGTACAGTTACAAAGTTATGTGAAAAAGGTACAGAATTTTATGGGTGTCAATTAAATTTTTCAGGGGATTAAATTTAAATAAATAAAAAATTTAAAGTTTTATATGCCCAACATACAAAAGTAATCTCAATTAGTGCTCCATGCATTAATTAGGTGATATAGTGTTTCCCATTTTTGCATCTGCGGACGGGGAAAAACAGGTAACATATTTCGCAAACCAGGGTGGCCCACAAATAATAATTTTTATAAAAGTATTATGTATTTTATTTATTAAACGAGTTATTGTACAATTATTATTTTATTTTTGTTAGAGCGACATTTGCCACTGATTACGCTTTAATAAGTTTAATTTGATGGACTGGCATTAAAATCTCGCAGACCGCGAATCAGGGTTGGAAAACACTGATTCTCGGTACGTACAAAGTTTCAGCCTTTCATTATTAAGAGAATCTGAAATGTGAAAATAAATATACGTTAACTTAAACCACTTTTCACTGGGTGTCGAAGGGAAAGAACCAGATGATAGATAGCATTTCAGGGGCTATTCGCAAATTACGAACGAAAACCAATGGATGCATAAATAAACAGGGTGTCCCAAAAAGATGACATCGGGTTTTAATAATTCTTTATGTATCAGAGATAATTGGGCTGTGTAAATTGAAAAAAAATGTTCAAATTAAGGTCGGAAATAAGTTTCGGTTAAGGAAAAATTACTCTAATTCATTTTCAAAAAGTTACACTTTTTAAATTTGTGTACGACCCCGTTCTGAAAAATTCTCAAATTAGTAAAATGTGTCCCCTACACTGATGAGGTGATATACCAGATTTGAGCCTTTCATCGTACAACGTCGCATAGATATTTTTAAAGAAAGATGATCGGGGACTATTCATGATTTTGAATATAAATGTTTATTGCTAGAGTGGGGAAAAAAATCTTTCGTTATTTGTGTACGACCCCGATACGATTATATATTTTTTTAATCTCATTTACCATTGTAAAGTGGTTTAAGAAAGCGTATCTTTATATCTCTGACAATTTTTTAAGTTATAGTTATCAAATTCCGTATGTCACCTCATTAGTGCATGGGGCACATTTTACTGACTGGAAATTGCTTTGTACGGGGACAGTATAAAAAATTATATGTGTAACTTTTTGAAAATTAACAGAAGGAACTTTTTCTAACGGAGTATTATTTCCGAGCTTATTTTGAGCATTTTTTCAAGTTAAACTGCCGACTTATCTCTAAGAGATAAAGAATTAAAGCCCTGTTACCACCTTTTTGGGACACCCTATATAAGACTTTTTTATATAATTAGCATTGTACAGCCCCTTATTAACTTTCTTTAAACATATTGATGAGTCTTTGCTGAAAGGAACCAATTTTGGACATTACCTAACTAATGTATGAGCCATATTAATATAAGAAGGAATTTTTATTTTTCAGGATACAGTATAAAAATCACTATTATTCGAAAGTAATTTTTAACGGGTCCATGAAGATGACGTTTCCGATCCTGGGAAGCTATGCAATTCTGAACCGTCTAGATTCCCTCTACAACCCCTTATATGCTTTTAAAAAGTTCATAATCACCTTGTATATGCATGTATAAAATTTTTATGAATAAAAATTACGTTACAGAAGGAATGCTAAAGGGGAAATATCTAAAAAATAATAATCTTCAGCCTGATTGTGTAGAGAATGTTAAAACCAATTTTCCACTTTACAGGCTGAAATGTAAAATGACGCGTTAGTTTATTTTTAATTTCTCATCATCAGTATCTGTATAAATATTTCACTTCTTATTCAGGTAGCTTTGTTTGCGTTTATGTAAAAATCATTGCACAAAATGCATTAAAACACAAATAGCTAGAAAACTTCACTTATGAAGCTTTGCATTCAACAATGTATCATCATAGACCAGTTTTGCGTAGTTCCAAATGTTTCACCTTTCAGAAATTCAGAAGTGAAACGTATCGAAAATCGTTTTAACTAACCTTTATGCAGGAATTTCAAGTTTGTTAGATGACTTTCAAATGCTTACTTTCACAAAAATATACTGATATTATCTATTTTTGGAACTATAACTTGGATATCAACAGTAGAATAATCTTTTATACAACCTTGCAACTCTGTTTTTTGTAGGGTAATTCTACATTACTACTGCCTACTCTCCACAATCCCCCAGTCATGAAACAGACGGTCAAGTCATTCATCATAAAACAGTAATATTCTCCACCTCTCAATGCGAAAATGATGTTAAATCCTCTTCTAACTCCCAATTTAAACGCTGCAGAACAAAACTGTCCTTCAGAAAAGTATGCTGGCGCTCACGAAAAGACTCTGACGTCAACCTAGGCAGGGCAAAAATATAAAAATTGACCACTCACCACCCATCTCACGCTTCAATTTCTCCCCACCTATACACTTTTAGCGTCGGTGTTCAGATACGTGGCCATAGAAAACCAATGCATTCCCTCATACGACTGAAGGCATAAAATTGAAATCTGATCAGAATATTCAAAAAGGTGCAATCGCGAGCTTTTTGCTGCAGTATTCGAAATGGAATGAGCAATGGGGGAGGCATTGATTTCTAGTCCCTCCCACACCCCCGACACGTTCCATTCCTTTATACTTTCTTCGGCTATTTTCCGACACATTTCGCCAAACAAAAATCGCTCTGCTAGCCTTTTCTTCTTCCACTATAAAAAGTAGTGAACCACGTGCGCATTTTCCTTTCAACTACTGCTATCCCAAGGTAGAGGTGCATTTTCGGGCATTCTTTTTTTTCTTCTTTTTCTTTATATTTACAAGAAGAGGAGGGGGGGATTCCATGTTATGTATGCTTTCGCAAATATTTATGCAACGGACGAGAAATAACCATTTGAAAAAGAAGACAGATTGTCAGATTGTTTTCTGGATATTTTAGCTTCTGCATTTACTGCTGGATAATACGGTGAAGTACGTAAACTATCGCTTCATAAATTTAAACAATACTCTGCCCGTTTTTTAAGCATCAGAAAGCAATTCATATACGCTATGAATTGTCTGTAGAGAAAATTTTCTTGCTTTTCTAATAGAACATTTATATGGAGTCGTTATAAATGCTTTGAATTCTTAATCTAAACCGAAAACATATCTAAAAATAACACATAAATGGTATAAGTGCATATATTATAAAAGAAACATCTAGTAAATATATTTCGTAAATTAAGTACTAATTCGAGTTTAAATAGGATATTAAGTATGTACAAAATCAATTGGCCCCTATTTCGAATATAAATTGTGTAGTTAATTTAATGCAAAAAATAAATAAAATAAAATATCTTGGTAAATGCAAATGAAAATATGTAGAGCTACGTTTTCCCATATGTGTTTATTATTTTACTACAGACTCAGTGGTGCACTAATATGAAGAAAAAGGACTCTCTTCTTAAAGATAAGAAAACTTTTGAAACATAAACATTTATTATACTCTTGAATATAGTATTTTTCGCAAGTCATTTAATTGAACGCATTAAGAACTTACATTTTACGCATTACTAGAAATATTTTGGCTTATAGATCTTCAGTTTAGTCACAAAAATTAAAGTACCTTTGTTTCTATTCTAAATGCGAAGGTTTTTTTTTATTGAAGAAAGCTATTTAATACTAGAATTACGGAAGCGACTATTATGACCGTTACGTAACTTAAATAGACTCCAAGTTTTCCATTTTCCTACGAATTATCTTATCCTGCTTGACTTTTTTAAATTATGAATTAAGTATAGGAAAGATTGGGTAATTTGTCCCAGGGATAGGTTGCCACACGTATATTTTTTAGCAAAATGCAGTGTGGTTATAATTAAACTTCCCCTATAAATAGCAGTCTGCAGCTGTAACCGGTGAACAGATTGCTACCAAAGATGGCATATGGACTGTAAACGACATGCTCTCAAGGGAACTTTTTAGATCGTTTACTTAAAAAAATGGCCACTAGATGGCACTTTGCATGGTGAAATCAGCTCAAATATTACCCAAATTAGTGAATAAATGCCCAAAAACTATTGAATAAATGTTAAATTTGTTTGTATATTTCAAATTAGCCGTTTCCATCATTAAATTTTGCCGTTCTTTATGCAAAACGCCACCTAGTGGACATTTTTTGAACTATTCTTTTTCTTAATTCCTTGAGCACATATCATGTATAGCCAATATACCAATTTTGGTGACAATCCGTTCCCCCGTTTTAGGTATAGAGCACTGTTCATAGGGGGAGTTTAACAATCACCACCCTGTACACACTGCTAAACACTGCCTGAAGTAGACAGTATTGGTTCAATACCATCAAAATCTTAATCTTACTTAGTTTCAAAATAGCGGAGCTGCCATTGAAAATGTAAGCGATATCTTAAATTGGCATTTATTTATGTATATACTAGGTTAATTCAGCATTTTTGAGGTGATATTTAATACTTTTAAGATACGGATGAATACTTTTATAGTTTACCTTGTAATTTAAGAACACATGCAGCGTATGTTAAGCCTATGTAAGGCTGTCTCATCCTGACTATGAATAAAAAAAACCGATGATTTTTAATATGAAAACACACTTCCTGGTTTTTCACGTTAACCTGATTATATGACAGCATATGACCCCATTATAGGCTATAAATTTTATTTAAATAGCATTGTTACGAGTAGAAATATTTATAAAAAAACGAAAAATGAAACAACCTACCAGATCCTCCCCCACATAAACAATTATTTTGCACTTAGAATTATTAATTTAGCTGTTATTTGTGTATACCTATATTTAAGATTAAGACATTTTAATCGCTGTAAAGAAAGGCAACTTATACCTATACATATTATTTGTTTTTATTTGTAAGTGTAAATAATACGCATAGTTGATGCAAATGTTTGATTGAATTTTTTAGTAACTTTTTTGTGTGAATTATGTACTAAACTATAACACAAACGATATAGCTTTGGTGAGCGGTCAAAACGACCATTTGATTTGAAATATGTAAATGACAGATTTTTTGGCAGAAAATAATTTTAAATGTGAACATATAATACAAAAACACACTCATTGTGACTTTTTAAGAGGTATAAATGCAAAAATTGGATCATTTATACCTTTCAAAACAAGCAATCATTTTGACCGTTAACCTTAATTGAAGGTATAAAAGAAATGCCCTCATGATATTGCTTTAAACTTAGAACTTTTTAACTTGTTTCATATTTTTTTTTTATTTTGCATAGTTTCAAGGTGATTTTAGGTGATGAAAAAGTGTACATATATAAGACACTCATTTAACCAATTGAAACATATGAATCAGCATTTTTGGTTATGAGTGAAATATAATTCTAAGTAAGGTTTGCTTGTTTTCTGAGCAGAAAAATGCTGAAGTCTTCACATTTGTTTGGTAGAATCACAAAAAGTATTCCTGTTTTATTTTCTTTCTATCTAGAAATCGATAAAGCTGTAAACAACATTTGAATAATCCAACAACCGGCATCATTACAGAAGATAAACTGTGAAAAGGAAATACCGATAAAAAATGTGTTGAATTAATTTAAATTAATGTTTAAATTAAAAAATTAACTGGTACAAATTTGATATTTCATATTTTTTATATTTCGAAACAGTAGACACGTGAATAATAATTTTGTCCAAATGAAAAATTCCCTCTTGTATTCAGCCATAGCGTCAGCCATTCTTTGTACAAATAAAATTTGACATGCTGCATTGAGTAGTTAAAATATTTAAAAAGAAAAAAAAAATGTTACATAGTTTGTATTGAAAAAAAAGCAGCGCATTAAAAAATATAAATAAAAATCAAATCATTTCTTTAATTTGGTTGAAAATCATTTCAAGAAATCTTTCAGAAAATTCGTTTACCTATTAATTTATAAAAATTGTAGTTTAACGTAGTGCACTAAACCTTTTAATTTTGAGCACAAAAGAAAAATTAATTTTTCATAAAATCCAAGATTTCAAAAGACTTTGGTTCTGTACCACAAAGTTGCTACTGCATCAAAAATTGGCTAAAGAATTTCCTGTGCGTTAACTCAATGCATTAAAGACCGTTACACTTAAAGCAAAGTTTAATGAACCTTAAGTTGAACGTAACTAAATGCCTAAGACAAAAGAACTGGCATTTTGCCGTATTTTAAACTGATATATTAATCGTTATTTTTCAAACGACTCGAAAAAAATGTTAAAGTATTTAACAGCGCATAAAGATGGCACTTCTACAACGTAACCATGGCTGTTAATCACCCCTTAATGTTTCTGCCGTTAATTAGCCAGTAATTTATGCATGCCGAACTCATTTAAGTGTTTTATTTCTGAATTGCTGAATTTTGTAGATATCGATGAAACGCCATAAATATATAAAGTATTTCGAAGTTAGTTCTGTTAGCACTTTCTTCGGTTCGCTAAATTTGACAAGATACAGGCCGGTTATAATTTAACTTCTTTTATAAACAAGGTTTTACCACTCAAACGGGTGAAAATATTGCAACCAAATTTGATATATAAACTGCAAATGAGATATGCTCAAGAAATTAAGGAAGAAATACTTAGGAAACTGTCCACTAGGTGGCGTGTTGTATTGAAAAACAGCAAATTTAACAATGAAAATGACAAACTTAAAATGTACACACAATTTCAAAATTTATTTAATAGGTTTTAAATATTTATTAAATATTGGGTCAATTTTCGAGTGATTTTGTGAATTTCTGTACAGAGTACAGAATAGTGGACGTTTTTAGAACTAAGCTTTTCAAAAAACTTCCTTCAGTGCATCTCGTGTGCAGTCCATATGTCAAACTTGGTGGTAATCTGCTCGCCCGTTTCGGCTGCAGAATTTTGTTTATAGGGGGAGTTTAATTAATAGCCACCCTGTAGAATGTTTCATTAAAAAGGAATTGAATACGCGTGCAAGCTTATATTTATTTCCTTGGAAGTGCATTAATGCATTTTTAAGAACAGAATATCAGTGATTGTTTTTTTTTTTTTTTTTTTTTTTCAATGGGCGGGCACTTGCTCATCAAGCATTCGCCACTACAAAGGCCCGAGTTAGTGTCCATTTTATTATGGGAGCACCCAGTGGGCGGACAGCATTACCCCCTATGAAGGGACGGACAAGTTAACATCCATGCCCAAGCCGCGATTCGAACCCGGACCCACGGCGTGATAGAATGGCTCTCTAGCCACTATACCACCTGGGCGGCTTATCAGTGATTGTTTAAAGTATAAACATACTTTAAAAGTTTACATTGTTTGGGTTTTTGGTTACATTGATTGGTTACATTGTTTAAAGTATAATCATACTTTATAATGATTATAAGTGATTGTTTAAAGTATAATCATTTGGCTATTTTATTAATGTACTTTCTCAATTTTCGTTATTTCGTGTAAATCTAAATCATTTTACATTTGATATCTAAGTAATCCGAAAACGTTTCCAAATTATATGAAAAACAAAAACATTTAGTTGAATTCAATAAAATTTATTTCTATCTTAAATATTTATTTTAATCCATTTTCACCTAATAAATTTATTGTAGCAACAAGATGTTTAATTGAATCTACTAAATGTTATTAACGAACGTTTTGTAGATTTACGAACACAATTCGTCTACAATTACCAAAAAAATAATTTATGAATTTAACAAAGCATTTTCACAGTGGACATTCATAGTGCTAAAAACTGTATAAATTGTCCAAGTAAACGTATCAGTAAAAGAACTTGAGAACTTCATAAAGACTTGCTAAAGTTCATCGATATCCAGATTTCAAAATACGCATCATTATTACTTACAAAGCAGAAATCTATATAACAGACTCGTGAGACGTGGAAACATCTAAAGCACAATCACCTTGGTGGCCTTCGTCCAAGGTTCTATCAGAACCAGTAATTGACAACACAATAACCGCATGTTATGGCGAATTCTAAATTGTTCCCCATTCGGTCGCTCGTCACATGATTCGAAAATTACAAAACTCAGAATTATCTTGATAGACGTGAGTTGTCACAAAATGATGTATATTGCGAGAAAGACCATCAGATTCTAATCCGACAGCGAAATCCAAACGAATGCATTGGTTCAATTTGCGTAAAATGATGGAGCATTCGAGACTGCATGGAAATAAAATGTCTATTTTGTGCCTATTACCAAATTTTAGAACCCAAAATCTGAAGTCCAGAATTAGGGCTGCAATTTTAAGATATATGAGCGTTGTGATATGCAATATAGGATTAATTCTGTATAACACGTTTGGAAAAAGAAAAACAACAGCTATTTTGAGGATTAGATATAGAAAATTTCATAAGCAATCGTAACAAATTTTAAGGTAAAAACTACGTATTATTTTATTAAACAAACATGCTTGAAACTACATAAAAACATTCTTTAGAATTACTACTTTAAGATTATAATACGTAACTCACTGATTCTTAACCAGTGACAATTAAGTGGTAACTCACTGTTTATTAAACATACGACAATTTGACAAAGATTAAATGATAAGTAGCAACTACTATTAATAAACAATAACATATGTTTTAGCAACTGAAGATTTATGCATAAAATATTTTGCTTATTAAATAATTTTTTTATCTAAATAAAGCCTTGATGTTCTATGTAAATTATAGATTTTAAATGTTAAATTTAATGCAGGGGAAGGAGGCTCAAACCGATCCCCTTAAGGTCAAAACTTGTATAAAATAACAAAAGTTTTTAAATAAAACTTTGGCCCTTTTCTATCATATTTTATACTATATTTTTCATCATAAACATATTTTAATAATATTTTAAAAGCACAATGAATAATGAAGAAAATAGAATTTTTAGAAAGTGTCTAAAGAATTATTTTACCCTCAACCCAAGAGCAAAATGATCCTTCATTTGAAAATAATTTTAAATTGTTTTTATCAGCAAAGTAAAAGATATAAAAGTAATTATAACTATGCATAACTGCAAAATGTATTTTATTCAATGGAATAAAATACATTTTACAATCATATAGTATGCATGATCTATTTTATGGAAATTTTTAAATTAAAAAAGTGACACAAACATTAAAGTCGAATATTTTATAAATATAATAAAAAAATTCTGGCCTACAATAAACGCAAAAATAAATTAAGTAATGTAATGGGGAGTCGCACATGTTGAGAACTGTTGAAGGGCTGCCATGAAAACTAGGACCCGGTACTGGAGTTTCTTCGGTTGAGGAATCATTTACCCGGCAATACGGCTTCCCACTGTTGGTTATATTCCTAGAACACGCAGAAAAACATAACAAACTTGCTAAGTGTAATTCACATCTAAAGTCTTACTCGGTTCAGTAAACCAAGTCATATTTCTGTACATTACAGACTGTATTTCTAAATAAATAGAAAATTTAGTGCTTACCTTGTTAAGGTAAAACCCAGTTTTTTGAAAAATTCTACTCAGACACGTAATACACAGATTGCTTAAATACCGCCATTGCTTTTTCTTGACTTAGCATAACTAGTTTTTGTTTTACCTGGTAGATAAAGCTGGCTATCTGGAAGAAAAGAAATGTGGATCGTTTTGCCGGCTTGGATTCTTTTGGGCCGCCTTCCCCTACATGCACACATATGTACTGTGAGGACCATAAAGGAATGATTTTAAATTGCATACAACTTATAGACATTTGGAAGACTTACTCAGATTTTGCCGTTTGGAAACGTTAATTCATTGGCAGTTTTTTTTTTTTTTTTTTTTTTTTTTTTTTTTTTTTTTTTTTGTTGAAAACAAAATAACCATTTAGAATTTTATGGTGTATGTCTCTATAAAATGTATACAGTAATGCATGTATAATTTTACTAAATATAGAATTGAAGCATGTATTAAAAAGTACAAATTCGCAAACCAATAATTTTACATGTTTTATTATATTAAATGATTCATCAGTATTTTATTTGATAATCTCAGTAAAATATGTTTATTTATTTTTTAACTATATCTATGGATATACATAGAATATATATAGTATATAGATATATCTAAACTCTTTTTAAATAATCTATTTCGAAACTTTTAGTTTTTTTTCTAAAATATGAGATTGCAGTAAAACCTGTAATTATTGAAAATTTGTATGAGTTCTACTAACTAATAAACTCTCAGTTTTCGAAACAATTTTATCGTTTTTATAATTATATATTTTTATCGCAATAAAATTATTTCCATCATAAATTTCTTAATGTATTAATTTAGCCTTGTTTTAAAGAAAAGTAGTTATTATTTTCAAAGAAATTTTAATGATTTAGAAAATGATTTAGAAATGAGCAATTTCAACTTTTTTCTCATTTTACGGTATTTTAGCTAATAAGACAAGGCTAACTACCTTACAAATTAATATTTAAAATCAATAAAGAACTTTGAAATTAAATACATATTTTTATGTTTGCACGTTTATTACGACGTTCCAAATTTTGGCCTTAAAGTACCTGATTTTTTAATGCTTTTATATCAGATAAAGTAATGTAAATAAATCTCTTAATGTTCATTTTTTTTATAGAACTGCACTACCATATACGAACCTTTTCAGAATCATTAAACTATGCACTTTAATACTACACAGAACTTTTTCTAAATAAAGCAATAGGAAACAATGATATAGAAAAGTTATTTTTTATTTTACAATAACAATAATGATAATAGAAATTCGATTCTATGAATGTTGTACTAAATGCATTATTCCATAATCAACTATATGGAACCGCCTGACCGATTTTTTAAAATTAATGCCAGGGTAAACGTATCTATATTTCTATAGATTTTTACATCCTATGTTTTAAAATATATCTTAAAGCATTAATTTAATTAAATTCCTCATGAAAATTTATTACTCTTTACACCATGCATATAATATAGATAAATATAGAAAACGAGAGTATAACTGATTCTTAAATATTTTTGGAGGATCATGATTCGTCTGTGATCACAGTTCGAAAGCATAACTTTGCTCCTATGTGGCAACATTATATGCTAAAATTAAGTTTACACAAGAGATGAATGCAATGTACAGTTCGTCAGTCTATTGCATGCTAAAACTGTTGTCTAATCCAGATGGACTTATTGCGTTAGTATGGCAGAGTAATATTGACATATGATGCAAGTTTGAGCTCGCTCAACTTCGTTCAATATTAAATTGTCCATTCAATCTGTGTAGCATTAGAGCCCATCGTTAGTGTCCGTGGTTACGTGGAACATTGGGGCTATGGCCCATGAGTACTTAACCTCTATTGCTTTGTGATTTGAGAGATGCTTTATTGACACTAGTAGAATCTCTGACTGCTGCTTCATTGTTTTAAGTGTTTACTCTTGTAATTCGACATACTCTCAAATTAAAGTAAGCTCTAAAAAATATTTGATTAACAAAAACTGCACATGAAAATTATTTATTTTGATTACTATAGAGAAAAATAAAGACTTTAAAAATGTAAGAGATAGTAAAAAAACAATGATTGAAACGATGACCATTAATGAACTGAATTGCAACGAGGGATTTGTAAAGTCAACAATTTAAAGGCTATGTTTCTCTATAATCTATTCACAAAAACAACCTAGAGAAAGATGAATATTTAATGTACGTGAAGGTCCAAAATGTCCTGATCTTTAATTTTATTCAAAATACAATACAAGATAAAATAAATTTTATTGGTTTGTTTTACACACGAACACAAATACAAATTTCAAGTATTACGAATGATAAACAGTAAATGTTTGAAAATAATGCAAATTTAGTAAGTACTATATTTGTTGTTCTTCTAATGTTTTAATACTGTTTTCGTATTTTTTTACTCAGGTTATAACACCATACTTCCTCTTAAAAAGGGTGAAAATAAAATTTACAGCGTTTTAGTACGCGGATACATACTGGCTTTTTTTAAGCTCTCTTTTTTAGACTTCGCACCAACTCCATTAAAAATATCAAGTTTTTAGAAAGAGTTTACATTGTTTAAAATTATATGCATGTCGCTGTAATCTGGTGAAAAAAATAAATCCCTACATTTCCTTATTTTCACAGTTGTTGTGTTAAAGGCTAAATTTAATTTGTTAATTTGATTCATAAAATTGCTTTTAAAAGTGTACAACTATGTGAAGCATTGTGTACTAAATTGTTTTTTTTAAATTATATTTATTTTGTACTACAATTTGCATATAAGGTTATTTTAGTGAAGTGTTTCTTACGTCATCAAAATATTTGGATTAATTTATTATTAGCAGTTTATTAAGTGCTCACTACGATTATCTCTATCTCATAAAAAATATTACACTATATACTGAAATCCTTATTTCTGAATTTATTATGCTCCAAGTTTGTAAAAAAAAATATTGTCTCCTTCACAAACAGAATGATGTAATTATAGGTACAAAAATCAGCATATGTAGAGGTCTGCAGATGAAATTAAATTCCAAAATAAAGAAATATGTATCACAATAGAACCAGTTTGTATTAAAATTATTACATCATTAAATGAAGGACTGAAGTCAAATTAGAATTTTTTTGGGGAGCTTAACTACTAATGGAATATGAGAAGACAAATTGTGCATTAAGAATGTAATATCATTTTGGAAATTCTTTCATTGTTATATGACTGTGCTTTTTGTAAAACGCACTCACCATAATTGCTTGCAAACTCAAGAAAAAGTTAAAACAATTTGAACGCTTTCTCATTCTGTGCTCAAAGTATTACTTAGATTCAAATAAAATGACTTCGCTTTGTCAAACTATTCAATTACCAGTTAATCACTTTGGTAAATCACGTCTTTTGGAGTAAAATATGATTTTAATACTTCTTTTGGTTTGTTTGTGTGTCCGGAAAAATAAAAAAAATATTTCTGGAACAATAATAGAGAATTTACCTTCAACATTCTGAATTACACTTATTAGAGGCAGTGGTCCTCGATAAATTCCATGAAAAAGAGTTTTAAGAACTACTCAATTTTTACTTTTACATAATTTTGTTTCAAAGTATTATTAAAACTTATTACTATCCTACCTCCTAAGACTGCATCGATGAGACAAAGAACACCGATGAGACACTATAACATAAGCAATTTAAACAGTTAACAACCGCCATCTTTTTGCATCACTTAACAATAAGATTGAAGTATGTTCATACAAATGCCTTAACACTTTTTTTTTAATTCATAACAAAATTGTCTATAAATCTTTTTTTAATTTTCAATAACAAAATTTTCGAAAAGTAATTATTTTGTTTATAAAAATGAGTTCGCTAACTGGACTTACAATTGGAGGGTTTGCTACCAAATAGTGGTAGCTCAAACTAATTTCACGGAAACTAAAAAATATTTCGAGATTCAACAAAAACTAACAAGGCAGGCAGATTTGTCCCTTAAGTAATACACGAACTGACAATTGAAGATGCATCCTTTTAATACCAAACGAAAAAGATTCTTAGGTGATGTATGTGACTCGAAATTCTCAAAGGATGAAGCTACTTACTTTTTGCAACAAATCCTTCAATCTGACACTTTTAGTTTGTCAACGCAATGCATGAAGTTAAAGTTTAAAGCCATATTTCTGTGAATATTTTGCTCTACGTACTACTTATCAATTTAACTAGCTATAAATATGCAGTTCTCGGTAACTATGTATGATAATAAACTAAATAAATTCTGCATAAGAAAATACATGAACTAGGCGTCTCGTACTTTTCTGTTCTTTATACTCAGTACAGTGATGCCTAACTTTCTAGACTCATTTCAATGAATATCATGTTTCTTTGTTTTAAAAAGACTTCTTATCCTATTATATCTCGTTTGTTTTAACAGTATTTGTCTTTAAATTTATTTAGGTTAGGGTTGCTACCTATTTTGGGCGTATTTGTAAAAGCCGATGTTGAAACAGCAAATGGCTAAAATGTACTTTATCCCAATGCAAGGTGGCATTTTTTAGATGGGCGATTAATGCGCCAAGTATTGTAAATTCGATGTTTTAAAGCTGTGAAAAAGTCCGAAAGACCTTGCATTTTTGTGTATCCATTATTGTTTTTTTCTAATCTAGCTACTGTGTGACATATGCTTGCTCCATCTGACTTCATTGAACTGTTAATTTGGATTTTTGCACATGCGTTATTGTTATTGCTCTAATGTTTACATCTAGCTGTTGCCATTCGCAGAGTGGAAGAATCGTCGGTTTTTGTACCACATACGTTAGCATATTATATAAGTAGATATATTTTTTTTAAATTCCTAATCATGTAATTTTTTTACACAGCAGAAAAAAAAAACTTTGGCACTTAAACGTCTTTAAAACTGGAGTTCATTAAATACATGGAACTTTGATAAAACATTTTACAAAACGAATGGAGAACAAAACAAAAGTATTAATAAAACGAGAAACTGAAACCACTTTAAAATCCAAAATTCGGATTTAGAAACGTCATCAAATTCGACGGGTCCAACTAAGAAGACAGATGGAAAATTTTATGTCTTAACTTTCCCTTTTTTATTTTTAAATATGCCTGGCATTAAATCCCAAAATAATAATTTTTAAAAAAGTGCAAGAAAATTCTACAGAAAAGAGAGAGGGGAAACATGTGACCTGGGAAGCGCTGAATTTACCGACCAAAGGGCATCACTATCAGGAGCCTATAATCTTAATTTGAATACCAAATCTGAAGAAGAGGAATACTAAAATAACTTTTAAGCTCTGGTGAAATGGCAACTGGCTTCATTTTTAGAATGATGACATTTTTAAAGCTCCAGAGAATTTTTTTCCTATCTTTTCTCCGTTTGATTTTTTGAGCGTTTTTTTTTTTATCTTTCCTCATTGTTATTATACATCTGCAGGTTATTTAAGAATATTTAAAACTTCCCGACTTTTTGATAAATACTTTTAGAGAGATTACGGAAAAGGTTTTGCCAAATAGCGCGAATTTAATTTTTGCTGAATTGTTTCTGGGTCTTTTCGGGGAGAAATGATTTTATTTTTATGTCGAGTTTCTAATCAGAATCTAGTTCTTGCTCGAAATATTTTTGTTTCTCTTTTTTTTTATTGACTTTACATAAGTTTTTGTTTTCAATAACAAACGTACTTTTAAAAATAACGAAATGGAAATATTGAAATTCCTTCTTGCGCTTGCTTTAATTCTTTATCAACTTAATCTAAAAAAAAAAACTTATTTCGTCCAACAAAATTTACACTAATCTTACTCACGTGCATTTTCTTCCTTTTTTATAAAGAAATGTAGGAATTTTCTGAGTACAAAAAATATAATCGTGTGCTAGCTTTTAATTTTTAATTAAGACTTGAAAAACATATATTTTCTCTGTTTTAAATAAGATTTCTTATGTACTTACGAATTCTACTTTCCTTTTAAAATATTTTTTTACAGTTTGAATATAGAAGTAGGATGCTGTAATAAGGGAAAGAAATTTCCATCTAATTCAGTTTGCATTTTCCTCCATTTACGGAACTGGAAGTTGCGAATTTTAAATACATTCTAATTAAGAATGGAGCGAATTATATAAAGCACCTCTTTTTTTACTTCTATACCTTTTCTCTATAGTTATATGTACTTTATTTTTTTAAAATCTCAATATAAGGAGTAAGAGGTAAAGCTGAAAAATTAAACACATAAAAGCGAATTTCCTTTTATTTAAAAAAAGAAATTTTTAAATAAAATCACTATGGTTTTAATTCATTTATTCTCATATTCTGACCAAAATTTAAGAAAAATAAAATTGTAAACATTAGGAAGAATGCACAATCATTATCTGTAGGCAAAAGCGAAAGAAAAGCCCATGTTCTCGCAAAACAATGCAGAAACAAGAGTTTTGTTTTACTTTCCCTAGTGCTACAAAAAATAAATTTTAAGTAGAGAAATCATATTAGTTCGTGAAATTTCTTGGTTTTATGCTTACTTTTGAACTTACAGCACGATGTTTTACACTTATAGCACATTAGATTTATGAACTTTCATTACAGAAAGGAAGCATAACTATTATTGTGATAGTGCACTCTCACTGAGAAATGTAATTTTAAAAGTTAATTTGAAATTTAAATTTGCGATCCATGTTTCTAAATTATTACTGTAAAATACTCATAAAAATAAGTTTCAGACATTTTATTTGATCTCAAGAAGTGTACTTTTATGAAATACTCCTAGTTAGTGGATTTGATATGAATTTGTAGCACAACTTTTTAAAAGGTCGTAAGCATCTTAAAATTTTTGTTCTCTGAATCTTTGTTACTAATCCAAAAGTTGTAGGATATTTAAAAGCACTTAAAAAACTATACAGTACTAACTTTTAATTAGTCAGTCTAACAGTTAACATCGATGGTCTATATTTGAAATTTCTGGAAATAGTATAAAAATGAGATTCGCCAATTATTATTATTTTTTCAATATTTTAAATTTTGAAATAACATGCAAAGTCACCCATAGGCATGGCGTGACTCCGAGAACTACTTATATTTCATGAGTGAAATGTATAAGGTGTCCGAAAGTTCAAATATTAATTACAAATCAACAAAGGCATTCACTTACGGTTTTTGTTCCATAAAGAAAAGAAGAGGTTTTTTTCCCCAGTGTTTACAAGATTTAAATGTGAGCTTCCTTAGTTGTGGGCAACACATCCAGTCTGCACGATATTTTTCTGCACGTTATATGAAGCATTGTAGGATCATCATGCTAAATGGTTGCTTCTTCATTCCATCAGTGGCACGAACTGTAGATTGGTAAACAATGTTTTTTTTTTTACGGAAACTACATACGGATCCCCAAAAGAAAATGTCCAAAAGTGTTATGTCTGACGAATTAGGTGCCATGGTATTGGACCTACTTTAGCCGCCTGGTTTACATAAAAAGCATTTTTATTAGTTTGTAACGAAAGTTTCCCGCCACCGCAAACTTCGTCAACACACAGTTCTCGTTGGCGTATTTGCTCATATTTTGTCAAACGATTTTTGGCATTTGAAAGAAAGAGGTTTACTTTATAACACTGTGTTGTTAAATCTGCAAAAAATATAGTTATCATTAAGTATAAGGTGTCTCAAATAGAACTATCACTCTAGAGGATTAGAACCATCATTTACTTCCAGTTGTGTTGCAAAAAGTCAGCTATATAATATCAACGAATTATGAGTACAGCTTTAAGTACTATTGTTGTATCATGTGACACTGTGCAGGTTTGGTACCTAAAGACACAGTTATCTAAGGAGTTAGAAGTTAGTATTTCAGGCAGATATGGCGGAAAACTTTCGTTACAACCTGATATATTTTCTTTATTGATCCGTAAGTGAAAATCTATTTTCTTATTTTTAACTGATCTTTAGAAGTATAGCCCTACTTTTTGGACATCCTGTATTTTACTGTATCTCATATTGGCTTACATAGTATTGGAGGATTTAACCTATTTCATAAAATTTTTCAAATCAGTGTTATGGAGGATTTAACCTATTTCATAAAACTTTTCAAATCAGTGTTAAACTTGTACAGACCGAATTCAGATCCAGGCATATTTTAAATTAGTTTTTTTTTGTATATTTTGTCTTCTAATGTGTTAGTTGAAAGATATTAGTCATTTAAATGGGAAAAAAAATTGTACAGTGTTCACTCTGTTTTCAATTGGGAACATGGGTCATTTCTGACAATATTTTTACATTGGTTTCACAAACAGAATATAGTGATGGATTGTTTAAAGGATAAGTAAAATAGTAAGAATTAAAAAAATTATTTATTTTGAAATTTAAGTAAATAAGTGAAATAAACTTAAAGGGGGAGGGCAGGGGCGTAGCCAAGGGTGTGGGGGTTATGGGGGTCATAACTCCCCCCCCCCCCCGCATGAGGAATTTTTTGCCATGCAAAATGTATATTCTTCACTCCCTTATCACACACATGTATGCATATATGTGTGTTGCTGTAGTCGTATCCCACCCCATGAAAAATTTCTGGCTACGCCACTGGGGTAGGGTGTATCAAGATAGCTCTGTAAAAATTTATGAAAATAGCTATTTTCGTGATCTTTTGTCCAGCTTCCCACGAGTGATGGAAATGCAACTTCTATCTCAAAAAATTAAGTCATCTTTTAACCTTATCTGCTAATTTTGCAAGTCAATATTGTTAAATTATCAATTTCTAATTAATTTTTAATCTGATGTTCCCAATTAGGAATATTGACAAGTAAAAGGTTAACTGGGTTTTAAAAGATTGCTTTCAGAAAACATGAAACTCTGGAAGAAGACTTCAATTAAATAATTTATCTGGTAAACCATACTTTCGTGAATTCACTAATTATTCTTTGAAAATACAGTAATTAATTATTCATGACTCAGTTTATCTACTAAAGTAATTTCCTTACTGAAGATTAGTTCATTAGTATTGAAGATAGTTCCAGTAATTTTATTTAATAATAAAGAGTGCAAGTTTTAGTAACTTAAGAATTCTCTATTATTTTTAGAGACATAATATCCCATATTTTGCGGGACAAAGTGACAAAGTTAAATTTTGTCCCAGTTCAAAATTGGTGTTGATATTTTTATCTGCAATGGTTGATCTCAGTTCTGCAGTCGAGAAAACATGCTTCCTGTTTCGGTAAATCCATTTTTCTGAAAACACCTTCTAAGCTCTCAAGATGCTTTACACCAGTATTTTGCACTGGATTTTCGAAAAACTGAGTGTTGTTGGTACATGTCAATATTTTTGTTAAACAATTTGTGTGGATTGCAAGTATCATGTTGGTAATTGAATTTATCACCTACTAAATGCATTGTAGAACCCAAAAGACCACCAGAATGAATCTTTTTTTTTATGATAGCAAATTCGTTTCCTGCTGCAAAGTCCGCAATAATGTTGACGCTATTGATGGAATTTCTAATTCCCGCGTTAAAATAATTGATCTCCTATTTGAATTTAAAAATAAATAAATAATAATAATAAATAAACAAATAAATAGAATAATAAAATAAATAAAAAAGTATCTTGCCTAAAATCATGCAACTCATACTTCCAATTCTTCAAAACATCCCAGTTCTATCAAAGGAACTCCGATGCAGTAATTAGTCGTTTAATATTATCACTTGTGCAAACTCTATAACTTTTTTTCATGCATACGTAAAATTGCCAAAATGATTGAAGCACTAAGAATGTTTAATACATACTTCTTAAAAAGTAGTTTAAGTAAGAATTTGTGTATTCAAATGCACTTCAGCAAATGTTACCCTCAATTTTTTTTAATCTTTCTGGTTGACAAGACTTATCATTTTTCTGCAGCATTTATTCTTTGGTAATCATCTTTTAATTTAAAACATTTAATTCCAAAATATACGTTACACCGTTCTACCGTTTTAAAAACTGACTATTATGTGCATTTATATTTTTAAAATTTAATAAAACTGGATATGTCGCTCAATTTTCTTTATATGTTCTCAATTTTCTTGTCAATACAATTTTCTAGTTAGACAGGTAATTTTTTTTTACTCGTGAACCTAAAATTTTACTGGATAAAATTCATTTTTCAATATTTTAATTAATCTTTAATGTTATATTTAATCGAATTATTCATGCTAAATAAACATTTTCTATTATGATTCCTTAACTTTAAAATTTATGTATGTACTACATATTGTTTTTAAATTAAAAAAGAATTTTTTTACTGAATTTCTTCATTATCTTCATTTTTACTTGTAAATAATAATAAATAATAATAATCAATTACGATCATCCCTATTCAAAAGGCAGATATAAACACAAGCTAACAGATAGACACACGTATAAATACAATTTATAAAATGCATAGTTAAATTTGATATATGCGCATTTTTAAGTAGTAAAATATTTCAAAACCTCGTCTTTATAAGCAAAATCCTCGTTCTTAATTTGATGAACCTTGTATAGAAAATGTTATGTATTTTGTTCCACTATTACAGTGAATTTGAAAGTATTTTGAATAAAAGGAATATACCTCTGTAATTTGTAAACTGCATTTTGCTATGGAATCAAAAATTGGAAAAAAATCAACCAAAATATTTTTAATTTAGTTTTTTTTTCAATTTTAGTACAACCAACCTTTAACAGGTAAGCTGACAGTACATTAATCAATTCCTTGTGCGTGTACATACAAAACATTTAGCTAACAAGTAGCAGTGCGCGTAATTGCAGTTCGAAATGGTCGACAGCATCGCAAAAATACTGTAATTATGTTCATCATTAAGCACCGATGTGCTAATTCCCTTACGGTTGTTGCTGATAACATGAAGTTTTAATTTAATAAATTACACTGCCTGCTGGATACTGTCTAAAATTCGTTGTTATTTACAGTTTAAAGATGAGTCGATATTAAATTCAAGCTACTGACGCTCGCTTACAAAAACAAATATTTATTTTTACTTCTTTGTACGATATATAAGTAAGTTATGTGATCGCGAAAAATTTCGGTAGCCAGATTTTGAAAGACGAAAAAAAACCTATTTTGACTCCTTCTAAATTTACTTTTAAGAATTGCTGTGATGCATGACATCGTACGAATCTATGCATGCTCATATAAATGCAATTAAAACCCATTTTGACTGACCGCGAGTCCATTTTGACCAGTTCTCCCTTGACCTCTGTACGTACGTATGTATGGATGTAACACGCATAACTCAAAAACTATTGTTCGTTATTGCTATAATGTTGAAACTTTATATTTATGACTTTGCTAACATCTAGTTACGCACCTCCGTTTTTGGTCTCAATCGACTGGACAGTTTAGTTACAGGGCCGCCCGAAAGATTTTAAATACATTACACGCAATGGACAAAAATTCATTAAAGCGTATTTTAGAGGTATTAGGCTATTTCAAACGACTCAGAAGTGATATATGTTGCTAAGTGTTGCAAAATGAATCTCTCCGTCGAAAATAGTGTCTGCATCATTTATAGTTCTGCTACAGGAGCACTCAAAAAAATTTACACACTATGGTCAATAACAGTTTTAGAGACCATCCATTTCAAGCAAATTAGCGCGCTACCATGCAGTTAGGTAATGGTGGGACCACGGTAACGCGCCGGCCTCAAAACTTCCGCCAAAAGTCTCAAAACTTGGCGACTTTTGGTATTTGCGTGTATGCGTTTAACTGTCATATCTCAAAAACCATTAGTTGTAGAATACTGAAATTTCATATATATGATTGTTGTAACATCTAGTTGTGCATCTCGATTGTTTTTTCCAATCTACAGGAGAGTTTATTTACAGGACCACCCAAACGAATTTCAATACATTAATGTCTACGGACATCTTCAATATATTACGTCTGTAGTCAGACATTGCTTGGTCCATCCCCAAAATCTTGCCAAGCTTCGAGACAAAAATAATTTCGTATTTTGCATAACTCTAAAACTTTAACCGTAGAATGCTGAAATTGTGTGTTTAGAACTATTGAAACATATAACTGTGCATTTCTTTTTTGATTGCAATCGACTGGGTAATTCATTTACAGGGTCACTCAAATGACTGTAAATAAGTTAAGGTGTATGGTTACATTCAAATAATTGAAACCCTGTGGTCAATTTAATCTCTGGCTATCCACAAACTATATCAAGCTTGTCGGTTTTTGGCGGAATGTCGCCCAATTAAGTGTCAAAAACATGTTTCAAATTGAACCCAGCTTGGCGATATCGGAAATATTTGTCTAGAAATCACTAAATCTCAGTATTCAGTATTTTATCTCTTTCAAACAAAATAAGTGAAGTGCGCCGAAAATGTTTTTTATTTAATGTTTTTGGCGTACAAGGAAGTCATGTGGTGTCCACATCAGAATTTTATGAGTTGTATAGAATACCTTTATATGATGATTATTTATTGATTAATCCTGGAAGGCTGTAATTCTTATAACTTGATTTTTTTATTATATAACATTTACAAAATTGAAGGTCTATATTATTTTTTCCAACCTTTTAAAAAACTTGTTCAAATTTTAGAGCTGTACTTAAGTAGAAATAATTAGTTTAATACCTAATATATTTCGCTGATTTTGATAGTGAAAGTTCAAAAATATATATTTTTATTTTAGAAAATCGTATCAACATGCATATGAAATATATTACTAATATATTATTCTCTTTAGTTGCATTATTTTTGATTTTTTTAAGTATAAGATTTTTGATAGAAATTTAGAACAAAATTTTAACAATTTTGATGCCTTTAATAATTATAGCAATGCAAAATGATTGATACTCGCATGATGATAAAATATTGTGTGTCCTATTTTTCACATTATTTTTTATTCTATGAGGTTTAAATGATAGCATTTTTTAAACTATCATGCAGCAACGTTTGAAACATTTTTGTAGTCGCTGAAATACTGTCAAACGCAATATGCAGGTAAAAACCACACATAATATTTTTCAGAAATGTTCCATCCAATAGTTACAACTAATGTTCAAAAATCATTTTTCCCCGTTTACGCTAGATGTAACCAGCAAAAGTTAAGAAAATGTGAGTCATAATAAATGAACTAACATTCATGAATAAAGGTTTGCAAGTATAAGTGCTTTTCGTCTTTTTCCTGCAAGAAAATGACACTAAAATCCCTACATTCCTGTAATCAAAGGTATTCAATGACAGTATTTTAACTGTTCTATAATGGTTTCGCTGCAGGCCATAAGTAAAATTTAAACACCCAGTTTTGTTTATTACCGTGATGTTTACGACAGTATCAGTTATTTTTATAATGCGAAGCAATTTTTAAAAATAGTAAACAAGCTACACTCCATGCAATTTCTTTATTGCCTGCATTAACCAAACTAAATGTAGTTTTTCTCCATTCATAATCCATAATGATTAACCAAAAATGTGTACTGTGGAGTTTGAAAAATGTACCATTTTTTCGATAGTTTATACATAAAACGAGCTATTTTCTTTAATTAAACACTGCAATTTTAAAACAATAAAGCTACAGATTTGATTATAAATCGCTTTCCAACAACTAATAACCGCTTTCTTATTTAAATTGGTTTATTTTAGCAAAACTGCTATTTTATATAAAACCATTTAAATATATGTTCTGTTATTATCATGAAACAAAAAGAACAAAGAATATCAAGCAAAACATTATGAAATGGACTTTTAAATCACTCCTTTTTATGCCCGAACAAAACAAAAACATTTTTTTACAAATCATCTCTTCCACAGAAGTCTTTTTCCATTTTCCATAAAAGAAAATGTAAATAGAAGAGTTATTATTTTGTCCTACACGTGGATTTTTCCACTATAGATCGAGGGCATTTTTGTATTGCTAGTAAAATATCAGATTGCAAGAAAAATTCTTTTACTCCATAATGATTCAGTAATACTAAATCTATAGAAAATACTAGGATTATAAAGAAAAGAAATATTTAAAAAAGTAAAGTAAAAAGCTTATCGTGAATTTTTAAAATCTCCTCCATAGTTTACATTTTCCTAAATCCTTCATACTATTATTTAAATAAAATAAGCTTTAAATGAATAACAAACTACGGTCGTTAAGAAAGGAGTCTACAGACAAACATTTTTTTCAATTCAAAACAAGCATTCTCTTAGCTTTCCTCATTAGACTATTGGATTGTGCAACATTTTCAAAATTTTCTCTTCGAGGATATTGAATTTTTAGAGGCGGTCGTTAAAACTCCTTATTCCGCTGCGCGATATTCCGAAACGTGGAATCTCAAGAGTTAAATTCGCAAATTGATGTTCTTCAAGAAGACGGTCCCATTCACCAGTTCCTTGCGCATTACCCATTTCGTTCTTATTATTGTCCATAAAAGTCAAGATTCGTCAGATCTCGACTCTGTCTCCATTCAATAAATGTTTATTAGAACGAAAACTCTTTTTGAAGGACGTCTTTACGAGTTCAAAATGCATTAAGGAATTCAGAATGCATAAGATAATTACCGTCCCTCCGAGTTTTATTAAGTATAAATAAAACTAACAATAGAATTCTGTAAATTCGGAGATAACTGAATTTTATTTTGATAAGACATTGATTTCGTATTCCACTTCAATTCGTTTTTATTATGTTTATGCAATTAATTACGAACGAGTGCACTATGAAATAATAAATTTTAAATTACGTTGATGTTAATTTAAGGAGATGATATATTGCAATTCCTAAAATAATTCTCTGATTTTAACAGCAGTTCATGTTCACAGACCAAAATTCACAACCTCAAAATACGAAAGTAGGCACCACCATGGCCCAGTGCTGAGTCGGCCATGGTGGCGAACATGGCCAAGACATGTGCCCTATCATGGACCGAGAACCGAGGCACGAGACATGTACCCCACCATGGGGAACATGGCAGAGACAAGACACTGAACATGGTAGATGGTTAACTGTGGAAGTACCGAGTTCGGGCCTATCGCGAGGCCATAGATATAACAGCGTGGAGTTTGGGGAGGTCTTCTCCAGAATGTAAATACACGTTAGAATTCCTTAAACCGTCCTTCGCCCAAGGCCCTGGTCTATATGCAGATAGCTCGCCAGTAGCTTTACCTTACACAATACAAAAACGAAATACCGAAGTAAGGCACTTCACAGGCACTTACAGAGAAAGAATGCTAATGTAAACTACTCCTCTGGTTTCACAAAAGGAATTGTCAGTACATCTGTCACCTTCTGATGACAGGGTTAGTGCTACTCTTACAGAAATCAATCACTTAATTTGACAAAACAAGATTGATATCGTCTTTATAATCTCATAAACCTTAAATATTTTAAATATGCACACTGATACAATGAAGCCATTTAGTAGACCAGAAAGAATTTGAACAACCGATTGTGTCTGCACAAATGTAACTTAGTGGACAATACAATTTAAGATTCAGAAATTCGTGATACCCATTAGCATTACACAAGATAATTCTGAAATCTTGTAGAAAGTATGGAATGGGTGGTCGTTTGAACCAAGACAGTCCAGAATCACATAGCAATGTGAGGTCGTAAACGTCGTTTCCATTTACCTGTTAATGAACATTATAATAATCAACTTAATATACAGTCCTATAATCAATGTATAATCTCTACTTTAATAACCAATCATGTTAGTAACCAATTTTAGTGAAGTGCTTTCTCTAAAAAATGCATTAGTTTTTGACGAACCATGGTCGGAAAGTTCACTATTATTTCAAAGGGATCATTTACAGGTATATGAAGACAATGTTAAAGACCTCACATTTCTATGTGACTCTGAACAGTCTTGGCTCCCGCAACCATCCCTTACATGTTTTTTTACAAGAGCTCTGAATGGTTCTGTATGATGTATTCCTAATCTATTCCAAATATTCCAATTGAGAAGAATCTGTCAAGCATCGTCTTAAATTTGTTCACTCGGTGTGTCATTGAGAATAACATGTAATTAACAATACAAAAATTAGGCACCTTAAATGCATAACCAGCTAAAATTGTACCAAATTTCTAATAATATTAGATACATATAAATTATTTATATTCATGTGATGACTTTTAGACTTGAAATTGAATGTCATTGCTTGTATTAAAAAAATAATTAATCTTTTTCATCCCAAGCGAAGCTTTCTTATAACTTTCACATTCAGGCACTTTGTCTTTCTAGCTATTCACCAATGCTTTATCTTATTGAGATTCTTGCAATTTTAGAAATGTTATGACAGCAATGTAAAATTTCCTTTTTACATTTATGATACTATATATAATTTACAAGAACACAAATAAACTTATTTTATCATTTGACGTATTCTGATTTTTTTTTTAAGTGTGTTATTAGATTGAAGTGTGTTATTAAATTCGATATTTTAAATGAATGATCCCAATGTTCAAAATATAGTACATTTACTGTAAACCAGAGCTTGTAAGATGCTATAACATTTATTAAATCGCTTTAAGGTATCCGACTACGTTGAAAAAGCCAATTTTGACGAAAGTTCACATTTATGTTTTACTGTCTCAAAGAAAAGTACCATGCATAGATATTCTAAAATGGCTTTTATTTTAATTATATATGCTTGTAGAATTCTAGTTATGGTCATTTAAATAGTAAGAGATGGTTGTCTAAATTTTAAATGTTTTTATTAAAAAAAAATTTTTTTTTCGCAGTTAACAGCCCGAAAAACATGATTTCTCAAAAACTAATGAACTATAAATGATTTAACCTAGCATGCATATTTTTGGACCTATGTGAGTGTAACAGACCTCAGGTTTTGATGTAGATCTATTTTATTATGTTTTACAGCTTTTTTATTTCAGAAAATAGAATGAATTTTGAGAAAAATGCATATTCACTACACTAAACTAATCATACATACGAAAGTTTTGTAAATACAACTTAAACTGCGGTCTGTTACATTATCAACAGTTAGTTGAGTACACATGAGAAACTGCTTATGATTATTTTGAAAATCATTTTTCGTAGCCCGTTTTTTCCAAGATGAAATGTTCATTAAATTTTTCAATAAATTTAAATTTTAAAAATAAATAAATATAAATATGATTTAAATTGTTATCATTCTTAAGTTTTTTCTTTGAAACACACCCAAAAAAATATTCAGAATGTTACATATTAGTTATTTTAAGAAAATCGTCTCCCAACGTAGTCGGATACCTTAACTGAATAATTGCTTTCATTGCTATTCATATGAAGGAAATTTTGACTGTAACAGAAATCAGAAACGAAAGCAATTGAATATTAAATCCACAATAAGTTCACTGTATTAAAATGGAATCATTATCATCCACAACTGTTGTAATATGTGATCACACATTTATTATTTAATAAATGAAGCAGTGCAGATTAATCATACAGGGGAACGTGGCCCAAAATGATGCTACCGGGCAAAACGGACCACACGCTTTCTTCCAGACAGGCTGCGCTATCTACCAACTAACACATAAACTAGTTGTGCGAAGTCTAAAAGAAACAGCGCTGGTATTTAAGCGATCGGTGTATTACGTGTCAGAGTAGAATTCTTCAAAACACTAGGTTTTATCGCATATCTGATATGTTAAGCATTAACTTTCTTATTTATTCCGAAAGATAGTCTTTAATGGGCAGAAATATGATTTGGTTTACTGAGAGTATGATTTCAGATATGAATTACGCTTAAATAGTTTGTTATGTTTCTCGGCGTGTTCCAGTAATATGAACTAAAGTGGGAAGCCATATTGCCGGATAAAATGATCCCTCGACTGAAGAAACTGCAGTATCGGGTCCTGGCGTCATGCTCAAAATGCATTACTCTTCATTGCATTATTTAATTTGTTTCTTCGTTTATTGTGGACCACAATTTTTTAATTATAACTTAAAAATACTACATTTTATTTTTTGTGACCGTTTTTTATTTTTAAATTTTCATAAAATAAGTTATGCATACTATGTGATCGTAAAATTTGTTTTATTTCATTATGTATAGTCATAATCACTTTTATATATTTTATTTTGCCAATAAAAAACATTTTTTTTTCAAATGAAGGATCATTTTGACCTTTCGTAGATGGTAAAATGATCCTTTAGATACATTCTAAATTTTTTTTTTCATTACTCATTGTGCTTTTAAAATATTATCAAAATATGTTTATGATGTAAAATATAGTTTAAAATGTGATAGTAAAGGTTCAAAGTTTCATTTAAACATTTTTGTTATTTTATACAAATTTTAACCTTAAGTGGATCATTTTGGACCACCTTCCCCTATATTTCAGAATATGGATTTTGAGTGAAAATAAATTATAAGATGTGCATGTATTTTAAACTATATAGGTCTATTAATTCTTGATGCTTGCTATATTTACACGAAATATTTGTTGAAATTGATTCCAAAGGGTAATTTGCTGCTCAGACGATTTGCACACCTATCGCTACAATCTGCCATTCAAGCGGTTTGGCCTCGGGTCAGAATCCCGTTACCTTTTGGATGTTTGTGTTGTCCCAGTATTGTGCTATAAAATTATACCTTGCAATGAAGATGATCCTGTACATAAGAACAGTAGAAGTTCAAAAAAGAGCCATAGATCTCGATAAACTATCGCTTCTAAATTGAAGTCTAAATTTTCTTCAAAAGATTCCATTTAGATGTTCGTGAAATTGAGAGATATCCTCAATCAACATTGTTCAAATTTCATGAGTATTGGAAGATCAAAAGTAAAGTAGAAAATCATTTTGATATTTCCTATATTTTCAAATTATTCTTTTACTTTGTGTGTTATAAGGTCAGGAAAATACTTTAACAGAGGGATATCGAACCCTGTATATCTCACCATGTCATCAGATAGAAATAATTAAGTGAAAGCAATTGATTTTGAGAGTTTTTTATATACTATTCATGAGATAAGAATTCAAAAACAATGTTCATGTAAGCTATGATACCAGTGTGTTAATTACTGAATTAGTCTAGTGATTTCACTTAAAGTACTTACGAACGGATGTAAGTAACTTTATACTGCTTCAAGAAAGACAAAAACTTTGCAATTTTAGTCTATTTTAAGATGTATAAAAAATTGAAAATACTAAATTGGAAGAAAAGAGAAAATAATAAGATAGTTCACATAAACAGACTGCTGAAGACACATGGTAAATCAAATAAATATGACTAGAATAATACTGATTCCTTAGATTTAATGAAGACATAAAGCTAAAAGATAAAATAAATCAGCATTTCAAAGTCATGAAACACAATATAAATAATAAATTATAAAATAAAGTGTGAACGGTGGTTCACAAAAAATAACATGTTTAAAGTTAAGTCAACTTAATGTACATTTCTCTTAACTGTTTATATAAACAGCCTCTACATAAAATCGAAGAATATTCATGAAAATTATTATAAAGCAAATAGTTACTTAAGAAATTTTATTAATATTTTTAATCAATTTTCTAAATTAACTACTAATATCATTGTTCTAAATTAATACCACGAAAGCCCGAGAAAACCAATTAAAACTTTTTGCTGCAGTGAACTTAAAAAAAATAATAAATCATAAGCGCATGATAAAGAAGGAAAATTCTTTGCTTCTTATTTATTTTTTCAAAAAGCACCATTATCTTTTACATAATTTTTTGTCAGTTACCTCTTCAAGATATAATAAACTCCGTTTCAATTTTAATTTTGCCTATCTAGTTAAATTTCGAAGTTTCGAGCATCATTAAGAGGACCTCGGTTATTAAACTTTTTAGGTTCTTGAAATTGGCAGCATTAATTCCCGCGTAAAATAATTTTCAATCATACAGATAAGTGCGTTTATACCATGGGCATAAATTAAATTCCTCCCTCGATCGTCTGAGTATTGAAAAAAGAAAAGAAAACACGAAGAAAAAAAAAAAAAAATGGGGGATCTCAAAAAATACCCTCATCGAAAATTAGCAATTTTCTGTACATAATGAGTCGATAGTCAGGAATTAAAAAAATAATAAAAAAGGAACCTCAACAAAATAATAAATGGATGGTAATAAAAACTTTTCTTACCTCGTGAATTGAATCGGACGATAGAGTTATTTAAAACTCGATCCTATGATTGTTTTTAGTTAATTCTTGTCTTCACAATGGGCTTCCATTACGGATTTAATAAGTTCACCTGCAATAAAAAAATCGGTAAGAAATAAATTCTTTATTGCAGTAATTAAGTAATTTAATGGAATAAATGCTTTTTTCAAAATGCTTAGAAATGCATTTTTATAGAGCATTAGCTTTATTTAGTATTTTTTTTTCTATGTTGAAACAGACAATGAAGCGTGATTAGCGCGATTATGTTGTATATTGAAAATAATTAAACTTAGATTTCAAATTATACATTCAAGTAATATTAAAAATCTTGATTAAAAAAATGCATACATATATATGGGTCATTCCACAAGAATAGGGTAACTTCGTGAAATTGTAAAAAATTTATTTACTATTCAACATTTTTAAATTTTGAATAATGCCCATTTATAGTCATCATTGATTCTGTTTAGGAGCATTTATAATAGTTTGCAATTTGAAATTTTTTTTTAATTAAAAATTAGGTTTTTAACCCAAAAAAATCAGTCCCCTGGCATGTACCACTCGAAAAAGTGAAGAGTTAAGTGCTAATTATTTTTAAACTAACCGATTTAGGCAACAAAAATGATCGTTGTTATGTTTTGAGATAGTTATTTAATAACTTGTTATGCGTGTAATGTGATTTTTTGAAAATTTTCATCACTTTTTTTCAATTTTAAGCTGTGTACCCCTACTTTGCGCGTCAGTCCCCTGGCTCATGTTAAATTCCAAAAATTTCTGATATTATCTATTGTTGATAACTTTATTGCCTGTTTCATATTTATTTATCATATAAAGATGGCATTGACGACGTTTATTTATACATCAGCCATTTTTATTCAATGTTTTTCGCCATTCTTGTGTCTACAAACAGAATGCTAACACTCAATTTGTCAGTCCCCTGGTATGTAATTATTTAATAATTTATAAATAATTATTATTGATGTATGTTGATTTTAATGTCTTTTTATTACTAGATTTAATATTAGAACATAATAATATGGCATTTGCTTCCAATAAGTAGATTTTTTGAGTTTTATAGTAAAAACGTCAGTCCCCTGGCATCAGTCCTCTGGCAGTTTTCCATAAGGAATACTGCTTGTAACTGCTTGGATAACTTGTAAAAGAACTGCCGACCAAGTAATTGCTCAAAAAGGTGATATAATGAATTTGCGGACATATTACATAAAAAATGCCCAGCAATAAAAATTTCTATTATTGAAGATGTTGATATTAAAACAATGGATGATCTGATAAACGAAAACCAGAATAAGCAAATTTCCTTTCAAGGAACACTCAAGGTACATGAAATTTGTGGTGATGTACAACACCCTAATCGTCCTATTATGAAATCATTGCGTTGTGTCTGTGATCCTATAATTTGCAGTGGCGGCTCGTGGGATACAGCAAGTACAGCCGGGCTGCACTTGAAATTATCAGCACATACTTTAAAATAATTTATTCTACTAATTTTCCTAAATTGAGGTTAGAATTATGGAATTCCTACGGTAAATTAAAAAAAAATCTCCGAAAAAAACCAAACAAAAGAAAACGTATTGTGGCCGGATTGCTCATTCAGAAAAAAAAGCATTTTAATCTTCCCGCAATTCAATTGGGAAAATCTTTGGTTCAGCCCAGAGCGCTGATAAGAAAATTGGCAGCACCGTTGCCATGACAACGGTTACGTAAGCATTTCCTCCGGCATAGGCTATAATGGGGGTACGCAGCTAAGACTCAGCTCATTCAAGATTTTGAAAGGTCGGCAGCACCTGTGAATTCGACTCTCTGATTGGCTCGAGAAGTGAGGGAGGGAGTAAGGAGAATATTTGTTCGGCAAACTCTCGACTTTATATTGCTGAATTTATCAAGATGGTAAGCCTGAATAGACGCTTATGAATGGACAATTACCCATCAAAGCAGTATTGTTTTTAAGTAAGCAAGAACTGGCATTTAGAGGACATGGCGTGTGAAAAAATTCTTTAAACATAGGAAATTTTAAAGAGCTTTTAAAATTATTGATATCTGAATTAAAACAACGCCTTTTTATGAGGGCATCACTGACCGATTCGCAAGTTTAAAAGAAAGGAGGATTGATTTGACTTATAAAAAATAAGTACGTTTTCTTTTTTTTTTCTTTTCTTCTCAAGTTATCGTTACAAAAGAAAATTCTAAGGAAACTTCGAATCAGACACGGATTAATGCAATTTTGAGGATAAGAGCGGCTGGTTTAAATTTATGTCCATTTTATGGAAAAGTAAAATAGGATCTCTTACGTTTTTTATGTAATTTCTTTTTTTTCCTCGGTGAGGGCTTAATCCGCCAGCTTTCGAATTCAATAACAAAGATTTTCCATTCCTGTCCGGTAGAGGGGGGGGGGCTCATATGTTTCCGGCTGCACTAACAGTTTTGACTACGGGCCGCCACTGATAATTTGTGAAAGTTACAAGTTGGGAACAATTAAATTTGAACAAGATCAAAATCTTTCAGGGCGCCGTTCGACACTCACAGCTTCAAAAAAAAAAAAAAAAAAAAAAATGTGAGAAGCAAAGTAAAAAAATTTACCAGTAAGCAACAGATCAAGTTCACTGTTGGTGATTTTATCCTAGTCAAATTTTTAGTCAGAAATAAAGAAAACCCGAGTGTTGCAATTTCTTCGTATGTTAAAGAAAACGAAGAGAAGTTGACTGTCACATTGCTCATAAAATGTAATGATAAAAATACTTTATTTCGATTAGATGAAAATGATATAGCTGATATTTCGTTTGAGCATGTATTGGAAAAATTACCAATACCTATTTCAAGTACCAAGCGTAATAGAGTCACTTATACATTTAATAAATTTATTGATGTTTGCGAAAAAAAATTACTATTATTTTTGCTTTGATGTTAAATTTATGACTTGTTTTAAAATGTTTTATTTAAAGTTTAAAAAAAGTTTTAAATAGTATAATTAAAATAAATAATTAAAAATGTATTAGTTAAAGATGATTAAATAGGAAAATATATGTATTGAGGTTATGTATGAAACATGTTTTTATTACTTCTTTGGATAATTATTATTAATTATTAATAAAAAGTTAGCATTATTCATTAAAAAGTACATTCAAGAATGAAATCACCTGTTCCCGTCAGTCCCCTGGAATCTACTTTTTGAAAAAAATCGATTTTTTCAAAAATGTTCAAATAATTGAGTGTTGCTGTACAAGTACAATAAAATTAACTTATTTTTCATAGATTTTATCAAAAAAATTCTAATCTGAGATAAATGTAGTATGTTTCAAATTCACCTCTAAAGTTACCCGATTCTTGTGGAATGACCCATATATTATGTGTATGCTTAATTGTTTTATTTAATTTTTTGCTAAGAGAAATTAAAATAATTATGCATCATTATGTAATTTTAATATAAATCTGGTTTTTAAATGGATGAATTATTAAGTCATACTTTTTATATTAAATCAAACACTGTCACAATGGTGCAATTGTTGCATGAACTTAATTTATAGTTAAAATTTTAAAAAAAGAACAGTGTAAACATTTGGGAAGTAAGTGAATCTCGGCCAGGTTTTTATGGCCCTATTCTCTAAATATTAAACCGGTAAGTTTTTAACTCAGTAGAGCGAGTTAGGTCAAAGGTTAGAGAGGAAAATGGTATTTACCATACTTAATAAAACGATTAGGATGCTATGCAATGACTTATGCAATCTATGAGTTGTCTCCGAGATTCAAACCAACAATCCAGGTTACCTGACTCGCGAAGTTATGCCATTTTAATGAATACCGCTGTTTGGGGATTATCGTAGCGAGTTTCGGTTTGTACGCAGGCACCAAAATACAAGTGCTCTGAAAGAGAACTTTAATATGCATTCCATATGTATGATTCGTGCCTCACCAGCCTTCCACGTTATCGATCCCTGCCGATACCCTGACGACATCGGCACTGATTTTAAGGAACGAGAAAGCGTATTGGAAATTGTGATATTTCGGCCTCTGTTTGGATGACAGCACTATTTTCATAAATTTACGGAATTTCATTTCGCTAAATTTCTCAAGAAATTGCGCTTCAGAGAGGATCTGAGCCTTGGCATACGAAAATTCTCCTGTATTCAGATATAAACGGGGAATTTCCATAAAAGTTTACGGAAAATTTCCAGTAAATGTACATTTACTTTCTAGAATGTGTCGTCTTTAGTACCGGGCTTCCTGTTGAAACTTTCACGATTTCTTTTATTGAATACACCCGTCAGGGAAAGTTTATCACCTAAACTGTTCTCGAGTCAGAAGTAAATTTCCTCGTGTATGTTCCACCATATAGAAGTATGTTTACTTAACCCTTTGAGGCGCAACCCTTTCCCAATGCTGAAAAAAGGGCAGTCGTTGCCATCGCTCGACTTAACTACCAGCAAGATGGCGGACGATCGAAACGTTCATCGCGTTCAAGAGACCCTGATCTCTCGATCTGTGGCACGCGATGAACGTTTCGATCTTGCTGGTAGTGAAGTCGAGCGATGGCAACGACTGCCCTTTTATCAGCATTGGGCAATCTATCCGGATGTTCTCGCGTTCTTACATTTTTCAGCAGATGTCAGTGCTGTTAAAAAGAATCGTGACCATTTTTTGACGGCAAAGGACGTGCTAAAAAGTAAAGGATTCTCGTGGAGCTATGTCACCCGCAACTATTTTTATAAAAATCAAATCTATTCTTCGTGACTGGCAACAGTCAAAACGTCAGAGTTTGGTGTTCCCAGAGCGGGATCACTGCGCCTTAAAGGGTTAAAGGTCTAAATGATCGTACACTGTAGCTGAATTTTAATATTTAAGTTGAATTTTCTCGGCATGTTCATTTTTTATTTTCTTGAGGCTTTTTCCTGAAATTTATATTTCAGAAAAATAGCATAAAAGTAACCTTCAATACGGTTTTTGATGCAACTGTTCTACGTTAATACTTAAGTAGTCTTACAGAGGAAATTTTATTACTTTTGGTGAATTTTCCTGACCTATTTTGTATTTTAAAGGCATTTTCTAGACTTTCCTTATTTTCCTGACTTTTAGACACTCTGATATATATACGTAAAGTGTTCTTATTTTATTATTTGCAGTCGCTCATAACGGTATCATAGCTACGCTAAGCATAAATTACAGTATGTATTTTTTTTTCTCCTTTTATTGAACATCTCTCCATGTCAGTAACACATACTTATATAATTAAACACTACGGAAAGTTTCTGGTGGTACAAAAGTCCCCTTCTTCTTTTAGCAAAAGAAACTTTCTTCTTCCACATGGTTAACTCACTTTCTGCCTTTGCTGAAGGAAAAAAAAAACATTTTACAGATAAAGAAATGCGGACTCTTTCCATCCCCAAAAATAGATCCACACTTCTTAATTTTTTATGAGATACTTATAAAAATCTTTTTAAACCAGTGTTTAGAGTGTTCTTATTACCTTATTATGTTTCTGCATTTTTTTTTACAAATTTTTAAAACCTAATTTTAAGTAAATGTTTCGATTAGTATGCATAAGCATAAAGTAATACTAAGCATTATGTGTATGATTATTTAAAAGTAATATAAATAAGAAATGTTCAATTATTGTTTTCTTACAGCAAAATGCAAATGCCTCTTAACTTTAAAATAAAAGATAAATTATGAAGAACTTTTACACGATATTCTTTGTGTGGCATATAAGCAATTATTTATCGATTAATTTTTAGTTTTAGTAAGAATTTGTAATGCACATGGCATTTACAAATAGTTATTTATGCTGGTATTTAAAATATATTTATTCCCTGATTGATAAAACCTAATTAAATACTTTCAGTCTCATAATTTTCAATATCTGGATTTTTGCAATCAATCACTGTACTGAACAGAAGTTCAATGATTTAGCGTCAGCTTCTTCAATTGAGCCTTATAGAAATGTTGTAAAGAAATGTGACTATATAAATTTTGATTTTAATTGTCTTGTTAGAAATAATATAGACGTTTAGGTCTAAGATGAAATGAATTATAATAAGTGCAAGTTTAAATCTTAGTAAACATCAATTTTAGAACTATGTGCAGTTAAATAAAAATATACGAAAAAAAAATTAGTGTTCACTTATCTTTTTATTTAGTGTATGAGTTGAACAGCTGTTACAAATCTTTTTTTTTCAATGAAAAAGCAAGTAAAAGAAATGAGTGCAAACCGAATAAAAGAATTAACTCCTATCACGTAAAACATCCAGTGAATCTCCCTGAATTCTTCACAAAATTCTTGAAAGATGAACCAAAGAAAAAATAAATAAATTCAATTTTTCCCTCTGTGTTTTTTGTATAAAAGTAACTGCGACGCGTTAAGACACTTCACACAAGTCACTAAGAACACTGATGAAAAAATCATTCCGGTTGTAAGTGAACAATAAAACCAGGGCTTCACAAAACAACGAAAGAAACAAAAAACAATCAGACAGACCAAGAGGTTCTCTGATCGAGTGTTTTCTTTCTTTCTTTCTTTCTTGTAGTACACTATATCTGTGAAAAATACTTTTCGAAAAAAAGTACAACTGTGTGACCAAGGTACAGAAAAAAAGAGAGACGAACAATGCGACTTTGTTTATATATCCCCTTTGAGTGAAATTGTTCAGCCCTATTCCTCAAAGACATTCTTTCACTTTCGTGCCTTCTCAAACCTTCTTTTCTTCTTCTTTTTTTATTGTTTCTTGCTCACTTATAGATTCTCCTCCACTTTTTCACGGGTTTTTGTTCTTTGGAATTCATATGTTCCCTCCAGATTTAGAAATAAACTGTAGGAAAGATATTTAAAGCAATGTTACAGTAACCAGCAGAACTGTTTGATGGAATTATGAAAAACCTCATGTTACGAAATTATATTCATTTATTATGTTCACTCATTGTTATTGCATTTACTATTGCTACGAAAATTACACAGTGGTTGTATGTTAAAGTAGTCCAACAAGCTCAAAAAGCGAGTTTAACATCTTACTCGAATCAAAGCACCAATATCTAGGGAAAAAAACAGAATTCAGTAACACATTCAACGGCAAAGCATCTTTTATCACCGCAATATCACCATTAAAATCGCAAGTTCAATAGTATAGATCTGCTCTCTATATCGCCTGTTGGTGCTCAACAACGAGAAAGACTCGCAATTTATAGATTTCTGACCAGGACGTGGCGACATGTAAGTCGTGACATCATATTTCTCGATTTTTCTAGTAACAACTTCCCTAATTGAGGTAAAATTAAACCCTAAATGAGGTTAATTTAACGGCAAAGCATCTTTTATCACCGCAATATCACCATTAAAATCGCAAGTTCAATAGTATAGAACTGCTCTCTATATCGCCTGTTGGTGCTCAACAACGAGAAAGACTCG
Organism: Cheiracanthium punctorium; assembly: GCA_038373885.1. Taxonomy (NCBI): domain Eukaryota; kingdom Metazoa; phylum Arthropoda; class Arachnida; order Araneae; family Cheiracanthiidae; genus Cheiracanthium; species Cheiracanthium punctorium. The sequence continues at coordinate 33,394 of JAWZYV010014373.1, read as the reverse complement.
CAATTTATAGATTTCTGACCAGGACGTGGCGACATGTAAGTCGTGACATCATATTTCTCGATTTTTCTAGTAACAACTTCCCTAATTGAGGTAGACACAGAATTCCATTACTTTCGAGAACTTTCTTTTAATCGACAAGGTCGCCGAATTTGTCCGCATGCTTCCAAAACGGTCGCCAAGCTTGTCGGCATGGTCAAGGTCTCATTTCGCTTGCAAGAATGCCTGTACAACTATCTTTCTAGCAACACACATTAATGCAGGAAAGCAACATTAAAATTTTTTAAAATTATTATAATCATAGTGTATTGCAATCGTCAATTTCATCAATTACAATAATCGTTTTTTTTTTTTTTTTTTTTTTTTTTTTTTTTGAGTAGTGGGGTGCTATTTCGTTCAGTCCGAGATTTTTGTCTACGCGATTTAGTCTACACGATTTGTAGACAGGTTTTGTAGACATTAACTGTCACAGTGAAGATCTTTTGAAATGTGTTTGCTAGATAACGCGGTGGGGGGGAGGGATCAAAAACTTGAAAGTTGCACAAGGTTCGCAATTTCTGATTACTGATCGTCAAGTATGCTGCCAAAACATAACTGCAAAAGCGAACCGAGCTTGAAAAGTATGCTTATAATATGCGTGCCGAAGATTGTAAAATAGTTTTAGTTGCCGATTTTTATATAGATTTCAATTCCAAATCTGTGTTTTATGGAACAAGAAAGTAAACAAATTACGGAATTCTAAATTACGGTTGCCGCATAAATACAAAAAAAAATGGTAACTGCATATTTTTAATCATCGCCACCTTGGCGAGAATAGACGTTAAAGTAGACATCAACCCGAGAAAGCCAAATACGGCACACTCATGGATTATGATGCACATTCAAAATAGTATTTAAAGCGGTGAAGTAGAGTTGGAATATGCTTGGCGAAAATTGTAAAACAGTTACATTAGGCAATTTTAAGATAGATTTCGATTCCAAAAATGTGTTTTATGGAACAAGAGAAAACATTACGTCACACTTATGAATAATGATACACTATTAAACTCATTATTGAATAAGGGAAGAAAATGGAGAAGACGCATGGATTATGATACACTTTTAATATGTGGCACTTTAGTATGCATTTAAAATCTGAAAGTTTATCCAATTTTCTTACTTTTTTCTTTTTTCTCCCACTAGTTTCTTCTTTTACTTGTGACCTTACTTTTTTTTTGTTCTTATTTTACTAGGGGCCAAGTCCCCTAGACTCCGGTCGCCTTTCGTATGAGGCATTTGGCGCCTAATAAGGCTTATTCGTAAAAAAAGCATAATTTCAAGAGGAAAAGCCAAAGATTGGATCGGATAGAATATACCCGAGCTACACATTGTTTGGTTTTTGCATGTTCCTTGGAACATAAAAATTTAAACTTCAGACTATTTTTAATTATGTAAAACCTATGGAACACCTTGCGTATTTGCCAACCCATGACAAATTTTCATAAATTTGGCGATTTGCATATATATTTCGTTAATAATTTGTTTAAGAAAACAATACTTCACATGTTTTCTTTGATAAAATCTACGGAATAGATAGGATATAGCTTGCCACAAATGGCGAATTTTCGTTATTTGCGATTTACACATGCTCATAACCAATAATTACTGCTCATGTAAGATTACTGGGAAAACCGTTATCCATATATTCATACACATAATCCTTTTCAGAATGGCGTTATAATGTCATAGTTAACGCCGCCAAATATTTCTACTGGTCGCAAATACCCAAGCTGAACCTAATCGGTTTTACTATAATCTGTATTTTAATTTTCATTTTGAAGATACTGTTTGCTAACATTTTGGAACACGCGGTTTAGATTCACCCTGCTTGGAGAGGTTGCCTTTTGCCAGATCGTACCTGATGAAAAAATGGCGCTTTTTAAATGAGTTACAATTAGTTATTCTGTTTTAGAAAAACGAATAATCGGTAGTTCTAAACTCCTGTTTTCTAAGAGAACTTCCTATTTGAAATTTGTCAACTTTGTGTAACACACTTTGACTTATTTATTTCACATACTTTTTTAATTTGGCATAAAATTTGTTTAATTCTACTTCATGATTCTCAATTTCACTGGATTCTATATACTTGGAATCGCTTTGTTGCAAAGGAATTAATGATTTTATGCTGGCGAAAATTGCGAAACCTGGCAACCATTACACAGGCCTGCGATGAAAAAAATACAAGGGAACTGAAAGCTGAACTTATTATATTTTTTGATGCTGATTTCAAAAATAGTAATAAAAAATTTCTATCAGGTCACGTTTTTTTGAAAAATTCGATTTTATTTGGATTTTTATCAACATTTACCATAAAAATGTTTCGGGTTGAATTTCTTCGCTCCCTGCCTGACCATAGATTTATTTGGGTCATTCTATTTATTTGTGATTGACCATCATTCTACCATGATGAAACTGAAACCTACAGATTACCCTATGTGATTCCCCCCCAACCTTCGCCATCCCTCCCTTCACGTAGCTGTACCTCTATAACTAATAGCGTCGCGCAAATCTTTATCTCAGATCTTCCTGTTGGTTCGCTGATCTCTTAGGAGTGTAGTCTTATATAGTATCAAGCATTCTCTGACATAGTGACAAGTGGACATCACAGAAATAGTTTTAACATTTGCTTTTCTCTGTTATTTTCGTGAAGCATGGCTTCGAGTTCGAGACGTTGTGAAAATTTGCCAGATGACTTTTGTTATATATGCGATGAATATAGTGTTATCAAAAACCATATGAGGAGCATTACCGATTATGTTAGACAACTTTATCTTGCGTATTTTGGCATGAAACTCGGAGACCAGGAGAAATTGTGGGCTTCTCATAAAGTTTGTGTGAAGTGTCTCAATGATCTGCGAAACTGATTGAAAGGGAAGAAGCCTGCTTTACGCTTTGGAATTCCTATGACATGGAGGGAACCAAAAAATCACTATGATGATTGCTGCTTTTGTTCCTGCCATGTTCGTGGGTTTAACCGGAAAAATTACAAGCTAATTTCCTATCCTGATAGCATTCCATCAGCCATTCGACCCGTTCCTCATGGACCCGGTGTACCAGTGCCTTTGCCTCCAACTGAATTAATTGCCAGTCATCACTTCAGGGTCTTCAGACCCAGAACACCTAAAAGTTATTGGCTCTGATACTGAATATAAGCCCTCTGGAGGTGATTCCCCTCAGCTTTTTTCTCAGGTTGAACTTAATGATCTCACTCGAGATCTGGGCCTTCCAAAAGGGGCCGCTGAATTGTTGGGCTCCAGATTAAAAGTAAAAAACTTATTGGCCAAGGGAGCCTCTTTTTATTGGAACAGGGATAGAGAAAGGAATTTGTTAAGTACTTTGAGGAAGAAGAAAATCTGGTGTATTGTTCTGATGTTCCTGGATTGATGACCAAATTTAATATCATTTACAATAAGGATAAATGAAGGTTGTTTATAGATTCTTCGAAAAGGAGCCTTAAAGCTGTCCTTCTTCATCGCGGAAACCAGTATGCATCTGTACCAGTTGGACACTCGGTGCGTATAAAAGAATGCTACGAAAACCTGTCTCTCGTCCTCACCAAAATAAAATATGCCGACCATGGTTGGGCCATTTGCGGGGATTTGAAAGTTATATCCATGCTACTTGGTCAACAAGGCGGTTATACAAAGTACCCATGTTTTATTTGCGAGTGGGACAGCCGTGATAAGAGTCAACATTGGGTCAAGAAAGAATGGCCAAAAAGACAAAACCTTGAACCAGGCATGAAGAATGTTATCAGAAACAGCCTAGTTGATCCAGAAAAAGTATTATTATCCCCCTCTCCATATTAAGTTAGGTGTAATGAAGCAGTTTTTTAAAGCAATTCCAAAAGATGGCGAATGTTTCAAATACCTGTGCAAAAAGTTTCCATATTTATCCAAAGCCAAGTTGAAGGAGGGAATCTTTGTTGGTCCAGATATCCGCAAACTTATGAAGAATAAAGAATTTGAGATTAGCATGTCAACAAAAAAAGAAGCTTGATTTGCCTTCAAAAATATCGTTAGTAAATTTCTGGGTAAATACAAGCATCCTGACTACAAAACAATTGTAATGAATATGCTGGACAAATTTCAAGCATTGGGTTGCTCCATGAGTCTCAAAATGCATTTCCTTCACTCACATGTGGACTTCTGTCCTGAAAATTTGGGATCAGTCAGCGAAGAACAGGGTGAGAGGTTCCACCAAGACATCAAAGATGGAGCGTAAATATCAAGGAAGATGGGACAAGAATATGCTCGCTGACTATTGTTGGATGTTAACACGAGACAGGCCTGCTATTAAACATAAACGAAGAACTTCGAAAAGAAGTTTCAAAGGAAAAAGAGTGCGTACTTAAACAGAAACATTTTTTTTATTTGTTTTTCTCTTTGCTCAGTTTAAAATTTGCCTCAAATAGCAATATTGATATACATACATTTTCTGCTCTTGGTCAATATCTTTTAATATTAACAGTAAGATGCTTTAATAAAAACAGATTAAAATAGTATACTGGTGATTCCTTTTCTAGAGGCTGTACCATAATTTGATTTTAAAATTTTAAAATCGGGGTAACTTTCTGTTCTTTCAACCAGAGTCGACTCGTGCGATCTGGCAACAGTAGTTTTCATCCCTTTAAACTAATAAAAAACAAATAATAACATGAAATGAGGAAAAATCATTTTGCCTCACCAAGAATAGATTATTTTACATAGATTTAAATGGATAAAAACTAGTGCTGCTTTATAGTACATGCAAAATTGTTCGTGAGAATTCTTTTTCAAATAGGATTTTACAAAAGTATCGATACTGATGTAACAAAAAATCCTGATGTGATGGGAAAACAATGAGGTCATTTTCGAAATCAGCACACCAAATAATATAAAAATAAGCAAATACATCTTTTGTATTTTTCAAAAACTTCAATTTCGCAGGCGTGTGTTATGCTTATTTTTTCAGTTTATTATTAATATCTTCTGAAATAATTGGAATTTCAAAATTTAAGTAAGCTTATCGTCTTCCCCGGAATTTTCCGAATCCGTGGACAACGTCGTCGAAACTCAAATCCCCACGGTTTCGGAGGAGATGGCAGAACAAGCTTTTTACAGCGGCGGCGGCAGCGTCTGTTACTTTTCTTTTAGAATAGAGAGATAACTGAGGTATTTAACAATCCTAAACTATTAATAAATATGAGGTATTATGATATTTTTCTTAATCGTATTACTTTTGTCGGTTTTCACCTTCACATATCTGCTATCGAATTATCTACTATTGAATATTGTGATAAAGAAATAAGTTTTGTATGAAAAAATTCAATGGAGATTTGAATTTTCCTTAATATTATGAAAAGAATCAATTAGCAATTACATCCAGCAAGTGTTTCTATATTTGTGACTTGCACAAAAGACGAGTGATGATAATGTTTGATAGAAAATACGTCAATTATATTTTTAACTAGCTGAAGTACCCGTCCTCGACGGGTTAGTGAATGCAAATTTCCAAAAAGCAAGAACTTTCGTCAGTATTGTAGGAGTACACAGAATGGATGGAGTATGTTGCCAAAGTAAAGAAAGCGAAGTTATCATTTTTATGTATTGTTAAAATATTACAGGTTAGAGAGTCACTAAGTAATATCATTTCATTCGCTTTAGTCGTAATTATGTGATGCGCGAACGAATATTTACACATATTGAAATAATTTTCGCAAAATCTCAAAACTTAATCAACATTTTTGAAAAATTGGAAGCCTAGAATTTAAGTTGAATGACAACCCATCCTGTCACCCAATTTCGTTTCATTCCCTGCTGTATTTATTTCGTGATGCTGGAAAAAAATTTCAGCATTTTGAAACGATTTTCGCAAAATCTCAAAATGTAATCAAAATATTTTAAAAATTCAACGCCTATAAATTAAGATTAGCAGCTACCTATCATATCACTAAATTTCGTATCATTCGTATTAATCGTTATTACGTGATGTTCGAAGAAATATAAACGTATTTTGAGAGAATTTTCACAAAATCTCAAAATCTAATAAAAATGTTTAAAAAATTGGACACCTATAGTTTATGTTGAGCAACCATCTATCATGTGACCAAATTTCATGTCATTCGCTTTAGTCGTTATTACGTAATGCGGGAACAAAGATTCACTCAGTTTTAAACGATTTTCACAAAATCTCGAAATCTGATCGATTTTTTTTTAATTAGATGCTTATAGTTTAGGTGAGTGACCACCTATCATTTCACCAAATATCATTTTTTCACCTTTGCAGTTATTACGTGATGTGCGAACACAAATTTACGCAGTTTGAAATGATTTTCGCAAAATCTCAAAAACTAATAAAGATTTTTTTTTTAAATTCGACTCCTATGTTTTAAGTTGAGTGAGCACCTATCATGATACTCAATTTCATACAATTCGCTTCAGTCGTTTTTGCGTGATGCTTGAACACAAATTTACGCAGTTTGAAAGGATTTTCGCAAAATCTCAAAATTCAATCAAGATTTTTTAAAAATTCAACGCCTATGTTTTAAGTTGAGTGACTACCTATCATGACACCCAATTTCATATCATTCGCTTCAGTCGTTTTTACGTTATGCTTGAACACAAATTTACGCAGTTTGAAACGATTTTCGCAAAATCTGAAAATCTAATCAAGATTTTTTAAAAATTCGACGCCTATATTTTAAGTTGAGTGACCACCTATCATGACACCCAATTTCATATCATTCGCTTCAGCTGTTTTTACGTGATGCTTAAACAAAAAAAGCGTCACTGAAAGAATGACAGACAGACAAACTTTTTTTTGAGGGCCGCATCGGATACCCGGGTGCTTGAAACGGATAGAAATCGCAAAATTTTTCAATTCTAAGAAATGTACAGACAAAAGTCTAATTTTATTTATATAGATTGCAGTCGATTTAGGTCAATTTTATATCTGATACAGAGTTAGCAGTGAAGTTGCATTATGTGAATATCCTTTGTTGAAGATCAGTGCTGTCAGAAAAAATATGGAAGGGAAAATGATGGAATTTTTTTTAGTAAAGATAAATTTAATCATCTTTCTGAAATTAATTCAACTTAAAATAAAAAAAAAACTAATTATGTCATTATTTGTATAATTAGCCTCTTTCGTGACACATAACCTATTTTAACCCTGCAGTGCATGATTTTTTTAAATGGGCTGAAAATAAAATTGTAACTTCACTTACTTCTGTTCACTTACTTCTTCACTTCTTCACTTACTTGTTCTGAAACGTGTAGATACCAAATTTCACTCGAATATTCCCGGTAGTTTTCTCTCGAGCACCCCTTGAACACTTGCAATTTAATTATGGCCACTCTGTACTTAACAGTACTTTAACAGCATTTTCGCACATAACTAGTGAATGTTCACAAAGAAAATGTGTCAACTGGATCAAAACAGTTGAGAAAGATGGAAAAGCTGATAGCAAGTGTGCTTGCCAGTGTTATGTGCTAAAATCGATACAATTTGACAAAGTTTTGAATTATCCAAGTTACTGACTTAATAACTATTATAATAGTCAATTTTATGTTTTAGTTAGCACTAGTACACTTGTAATTATTTAAGCACTTAGACATCAGTTTAAAAAATATGTTTGTAATATGTAAGAAGCTATTTTCCGTTAAATTTTTTCTATTAAATTTTTGCATTTTGTTTACTTTTCCTATAATGTAAAATTTGATATTTTAATACATGAAAACAAGCTTGATGTTATTTTACTAGAAACAAAATTGCTTTGAAAGTGCACAAGATACTGATTATTTATTTTGTAAACAAAGAAACTGTACTGCAAATAAAAATTTGGCGCTAAATTATCAGAATCTCGAAATAGTAAGAATAAGCTAGAAAATTACTTTTGAATTTCATTTTCTTCGAAAAATATTCCAAAGTTACTGAATACTTGAAAGCTTTTCACATAGGAAATCTTATATCTGGTGAACGAAAATTGAAATTCCTACAAGCATTCTGAGGAGGGGATTTGCGCACCGTAATTTATTTTAGTGCTAGTAAAGTTCCAAGCTTATGATCTGATTCTTTATCGCCCTGTAAAAAACTGTTATATTGCATGTTGCATCGCTAAAATGATTTTTCATGTCTCTCAAAATGTAAATTTTATACACGATGTAATTTAAATGACTTCGCACGAATAATTCAAATAAAGCGATATTTATTCAGGGATCCCTCTGAAAGTCACCATGCTATGATAAAAATAAACTTTTCTATTACTGATTTCACCTCTATGAACATTTTGGCGTTAAAAATATTTTCACTCATTCCTTTAACTATTTAATTATTACTATTAATACTATTCAACAGTTTAATTACATTATTTTAGCCATGTAATTTCTTCTTTTTATGAACATTCATGAGAGCCCTTTCAAACACATTGTTTAAGGAATTATCCTTAAACAATTCATATAGGAGGCATACATCTCAACCAACAAAGGTGATGACGCTTACATAAAAATATTAAATCATATATATATATATATATATATACGCATGTATGTATGTATGTATGTATCGATTACTCGAATATATATATATATATATATTGTATACTGTAAAATGTGCTCAATATAATTAATAAGGCAAGTCTGAAAAAAAGTGAAACTAAGGGAATTAAACTAAGGTATATACTGAAATTCAGAGCTCGCTTCTTAAATTTTACCTCGAAAATTAAACGCAAATATTTTTATTCAGTTTTTACTGTACAATTTTCCATTGAAAAAAAGTAACATTCTTTTTAATGTCTTATTTGAAAAGTACGCTTCGATTTACAAGAAGATATACCTTCTATATTATTAAAAATAAATAAATTTTATTTACGGTACTTCAAATTCAACACTTCACCTCATTGGGGGTCTTAAAAACTGTTCTAGGTGTGAAAAGAGACTTAAAATTGTTGAACAAAAATGCAAGATATATTAGATTGCAAGCGAATTATCAATCTCACCAGTGTGTGTAAAGTTACAAATGATTTGAACATTTTTAATGAGCATCATTAAAAATAGAACTAGAATAGATGTTTTACACATTTACATTAAATAAAGTTACTAAAATGAATAATGTATAGGTAGTTGAAAACTGTTACCTACTTTTGTGAAATAAAAGTCTGCATAACATATATATGAAGGCAAAAAATTTCAATTAAGTGTTAGTAACTCTTGTTTAGTAATAAAAAAATTCTCCATAGAAATATTATAAATTAACTAAATAATTCCATGATATGAAATAAAGAGTGGAAAAAATTAAAACTAATTCATATAGAATAGAATTTTGAGATAACTTCTATCTACTACGCTCACGTTCAACCCTCTTGCATTCGGCTGGAGTATCTCTTTTTGAAAATCCATACTTCAACATCGCAGTTGAAGAAAATTTCATTTTCTTTCCTTGAAAAGGTAAAAGAAATGTATCAGAAGGAATTAAGAAGAAAACTATGCATCGAGAAACAGTTCTTTGATAAAAATGTCATGTTTATTTTTGTCAGTGGTGAATAAAGAATGCCAGCTCTTTCATTTTTCTCAATTAGTTTTACACTGTTTATGTATAATAATGTAGTTCATCAAATATTTGGTTTCTTAAATTTCTTCTTTAAATGCACGACGTGACATTTTTAAAAGTACTTGCACAAATTGATCCAAAGTTTGTTTTGGTTTGTTTTGAAGTTTAACTATTCTAAATAAAATAAAATATAAGTATGTTACATTTACAACTTTTAATGCTTTAAAAGATACTATAATTAAAATGAAAAAAATCTATAATTTAGCAGAAAGGCGTTATCGTAATAATTATTACTGTACTTTTATTAATTTTTTAATAAAATACATAAGGACAATCTAAAAGTTTCTAAACCTCATAGATTTTCTTTATCATTGTTACTAAATAAAATTAAATGGAAACCAGTAAAGTTTGTATTTGGGCTGACTTTTTTTTTCATTCATTGAATTTTAGCAAAAAGTAAAATTCATTTGAAAAAAAATGCACAGCACTTTTCTGCATTTATTTAATAAAGAAGAATTAATAATGCCAGTAGCTGTTTAATAACTATGAGAGTATTGTTACATCATAATTGAATAACTTTGTTAAGAAATAATAATTTCAAGCTTAAAATTTGAATTTTAAGCGCATTAATTCTTAACAAAGATTTTCTGCAAAGTTATCTAAATATTAACAGTTTTTCTTTATAAATAGATATTTTTTAGCAAAGAATTCAAGTTTTATTTATAACTTGTGAAATCACACTGAAATGAATTTAAAAAAAAGTAGCCTGAATTTCTTCTGTTTGCCTGTAAATCTGGTTCCTGAGCAATAAGATAGTAATTTCAAGAAACCAACAACTAGGCTGACTAAGATCTTTCCCCATAGATTGAATCCAGAGTTTATGTGACATATTAATAGTACAAAGTTTTATTTAAGTCAAGTGTAGTTTTGCAGGATCTATGAATTTTTTTTATACTGTAAATTCTTTGATCTGATGAGATAACTGCTTGATAAACATTTGGAAATTATCCAAAACATTCTTAGAAATTAGAATATGTTATTATTAAATTTCACACGGTGATTTTAAAAATTAATAATTAATTAAAAACCTTCTTAAAATGAATAGACATTGAGTAAATATAATTAGATTCTTAAAAAAAAAAAATCGCGTTTCCGCAAAGTTTTCAGAAGGACAATGTTGAAAAAAATAAAAGGTTTCACGCATGATTTGACAGTTTTTTAATCTACAAAGATCGTTTATTAAAAATAGTTTTTCTATAAAAATATATATTGATATACGATAAACGATGTAAAAACAAAATAAAATAAAAATAACTCGCCATATAAGTATATAATTCATGTTATGCTATTACTGTATCATAATAATTACGTTCATTATAAATAAAGATTTTTTTTAGGAACATAGATTAAAATTTTGAAATCTCGCTACAGATATTATCTTAAGATAGTAAAATTGAAAAATATTATAAATACTGATCTAAATTACCAAAATTGTGTATTTTTTATTATATAAAAATTTATTTTGCTGTTGTGCTTATTTTTTAATGAAAAGTAACTCAGAATATTTTTGGGATTTGGAGCTTGAATCTCTGTATTTAATTTTTAAATTAAATATCCGAAATTGACCATATTTTAATTTTTATTTGCCTTAACAACAGTTTTTTAAAATTTAGTTTGCAAATTCATTTTTATTATAAGATAAATAAATAGTTCCTTCGGTCGTTAATTTGTTATTGAATATTTCCCCCCCAAATTAACCTCTAAATCAGCTTTATTATGCAACTCTCAGTGATGATCTTAAAATGCACATTGCACATAAATATCAATATCTGACTTGATTTACTTTTTTTTTGGCGATAAGTTTTACTTAATTTAAAAAAAATTATTTTTTTTCTTCCTAAAACTGCAAATTTCAATATATATATATATAATCAGCATTAGAGTATGTTCTTGCAGATAATTCTGTGACAGTGACGTATACACGCACATCGCTTTATCAAGCTTGATGAGAGAGGAAGGGAAGTGTGGGATTCCCTCCGCGCCCGGGGTTTCTGGGGGCCAATACTTAAACATATTTTTTTAAAAATCTGTATAGACGGAATAGAATTCTTGAAAACCAACAAACTAGAATAAAGGAAGCCAATTCGTATATCCCTTCATAAGGGTAACGTTGACCGACCATTGGGTGCTCCCATAATAAAATATCCTGTACATTTAGCATTTATAAATATTTTACAATATAATACTGCTTACAATATTTAAAAAAAGATAGATACATTTTTCTTTTAGAAATGGAAATAGTGCTGTTGGAAATAATAGCTATCAGTGATGCATTGCTGAAGAAATAAAAGTAATATATTTCGTAGTTCAGTAATAGAATAATTTGCATGCAGCCAGTGTGTTATATTTCCATAGCATATCCTATTTACTTCTCTTGCGTTCATCTATTTTTCTGAAACAAAGTATTCCAGACAAAATCTTATAAAATACGCTTTGCCCAGTTCTTTCAGCCCAACACTGCAACACACCAGATCAATTCTTTGAAGGAATTGGTGCAACCGATCAGGGCAAGAGAAAGTAAAAAACAACAAGGATTTCCTCATAAATCCTGTTTTGGAGATACAGTGTCATCATCTTCCTTTTTGCTATTTCATCCTTTTTTTCACGAAATATTTCGGGAAAAACCATCTTTACCCAAACAAATTTCATATTTCACTGGCAGATATAAAGAAATTCATTTTGTGTCTCAAGATAAGTTAGAAAATCCCCGAAGAAAGTTAAGCGGCTGGAAAGCTGCGTGCGAGTTCTTACGGAGCTTTCTGACTCGTGTACTGTACTTCGCCCTAAACTAGGCTCTAGACTTTAGTCCCGTGTATTATGTAAAATAGTAGTGGTTTGGCAGAAACTTTAAGATGGTTCACTAAACATAATTTAACAATGTATAGGATTCTGGTTTCTGTAACATGAATACCTCGATCAAAGTAAATTTGATACAAAACATGAGATTATATTTCAGGAGTTACAATAAATTCTTATTCAACCACTCATTTTACTCTATTTTGAAGTAGATATCTCAAATACTTGATAAATTTTTATTTTCATTTTTTAAGGAAATTTTTATAGATGGAAATGTAATAAAAGGAGGATGCTTCGATAACTTAATTGTAAAAAAATGGTGGTTGCGTCCAGAGCTTTTATTTATGACAAAGCAATATTGGGTAGGATAGACATCTGTGCATAATTTTTTGAAAATTTCTTATTTAATCTATCAATTTGTACAGATGTATTTCTACTGTATTTAACCCAGCAAAAAGGTGTTTAAATTATCATCTAAATCATCTTTCATAAATAATTAAAACATCTATTTGTGTTATTTTTTACAAGGTTTTGAACTATTTATTGTTTTAAACACCAATTTCTTTCTTTCTTTCTTTCTTTTTTTGTTAAATCATCTTTGACCACGACAAACGCATAAAATGCCACTAGAAGGCTGAATTTGATTTGCTACTCTAAACGATTAATACACTAAAGCATTCGATAGCTTCGCTTTGAATTTTTTTTTTTCTGTTCAGAACAAGTTTTTCTTGTACTTAAATAAATATCAATTTTGTGGTGTTTCACGTAGTATCTAGTTTATCGTGCGGTCACTCAGCTACATCAGTTGAAATGCACTGTGAATCAATCCCATGATCCCCTACATTAACTGCCACGTAATTCTTTTGTTACATTTCCCATCTATAAAAGCTGTTTGGAAAATAAGTAACAGTTATAGAACTCAACGCTCTCATACACTGGATAATGTATTGAAAAAAATCTGAATTTATTGACAAGTAACAGCGATACTTGTGGAAGATATCACTTGATATGCAACAAAATGTGCCTCATAATAAGAAAAAGTAATCATGGTTAGCATTTTAAGTTGTGCAACTGGCTAAAAAAAACTTTTTTTTAAAGTTATTTGTTGCTAAATTAAAGTGTTGAAAATCTCAAAAAGCTGAGAAAAACTGTGATAAATGTCGGAAGAACCGAAATTCACATCTACTTGTTCGTTTAAAAAATATTTTCAAAAGTAAACTCCTTACAATTCATTCATCTAGTTTTGTTCTTTACTTTAAAAAAGTTCACTTAAGAGATATTTTTATGCTATTTTGCTGTTTTGCACTCTAAAATTTCCGAATTTCACCAAACTCCTTTAAGTCAAGTGATGAGAGATCATCTTTTGTATTAGCTGGATAAGTCATTCATCGAAAAATTGCGAGTAATAAAGAAATCAGCACTATTTGTACTCAGGAAATCGTTTATACTTTATACAATCTAAATAAAGTATAGACCAGTATTTACTCTTAATAAAATACTTTACTGACTTTCATTTATCATAAAAAATGATGCTGTAATAAAGTTTAGTGCACCCAAGACAGCAGTTCATAATAGGATCGTGTACCTCAAAGATAATCTGTAGAAGCAACATACTGGTGGAATACACAATGATTTCGTTTCTTTTGAAAAATGACATTAAGCATACATAGCCAGAAAGAAGTAAATATTTATACCTGTTTATAGTCACTAGCCACTAATAGGCAAGATGTACTGGTTGACATATTATGGAAACACCTAAGACTCCTATGAAGGTATGTACAAAATTATAACCTAGCCTAGCGATACCTAACCTTCTAAAATTGTGCCCCCAAAGAAAGAATAGCTTACCATAAACTCCCCCGCTCCTCCTTCACATTCCTGAGCATATACATACCGTTTTTTGTTCTTCAACAATAAACATTTAGTCGCCTTTTCCACAAAATAATGCTATCGGCCAATTTTGAAGTAGCATTTTAAGCGAAAAAAGTATATATCATTTGAAGAAAAAATGTGAATAAATAAGATGAATTTTTAAAACATGCCTTTTCACTTGCTTATTCCATGCTTTCTTCATACCCATCTTGGAAACGATCTGCGCCCCAGCGTTAGGAAACCGCTGCCCCAGCTCGGAATCGAAGTGTGGTATAGTGGTCCTCTAGCCACAACACAACCCGAACAGCCAAACGAAGTAAATGTTTGAGGATTGCAGCTATACGCAATAACATTTTTGCTATTCTATTTATGTCACTTTTATCTTTTTGGATCACTAAAACGCATCAAAATCATGCCAAAAATATCCAATTAATGCCCTATTTACCACAGCATCCGATATTAAAAAGTAAGAGAGAAGAAAGAAAAGAAAAAACAGATTTATTGATGTGAGAGAAAAAGAATACAATCTCCAAACGAAGAATCGAGTAACACTCAAAGTAGCTTTAGCAAAGAAATTAATACTAACTAAAAACGTACAGAAGAGTAGAGAATAAAAATTATATTCATTCCTTCTCGTCTATTATATCAGAGAAAATGAAATCAGGAGGGAGATGGAAAAATAAAGCCTCTAAGTAAAAGCTAAAATACTAATAGATTGCATTCTCATCTGAAATAGAACTCTAGAATATTTTTTTTCGGGGAGACATAGTATGAGGTCTACCTCTTTTCCTTTCCTATTTTTACCATTTATGAGGCAAAAAAAGTAGAAAAAACAAGCATAGAAAAATGTTGTGTAAATATTACAAATGAGATATACTTGTAATATTGCATCATTTCTCTCGTAATGTTAAAGCACAAGAATTTCAATAAGGCCATTTTTCTTAAATAATTAAATATTTCGTATATTTGAGAAAAAAATCAGAAACATATTTCAAGGCTATACATTATTTTGAGGGGAATGCTATAATTTTATCTGAGTAAGAATGCAATCGATGTAGCATAAAGTATCTTAGTCAATCAATTTACAAATTTTGAATCACAAAATATGTTTATATGAAAGCTTACAGAAATTTATTTGAAACGAATGTCATTTTCTATTTTTAATCACTTCGAAATATAAGGCCAGAAAAAAATTGTAAAAGAAACTAATTAAATAATTAAATAAAGTCGCCAAACTAAGTTAAAAGAACTACCAAAATTTGATTTTACAAATTTAATATAGATTTTGCATGCAATTTCAATACATCATGAGCAATATTGTTATACACAAGCAGTTAAAATATAAATATGAAAATTTAATGGTTGATATAAAACCCCCTTTTATTGATCATAACCATGAGTATTAATTTTTTAAATCTTTCGCATACACTTGTTTACATATTTTAAAACACCTTTTAAATTTAATTGCCATTCTAGATCGTGCATTAAAAATATAACATCGGTTATATATTTCCTCAGATATTATAAAGGGAAAATAAACTTTCGACGAAATATTCCCTAATCTTCTCTCAACTATTTCTTATAGAGATATTATATAGTATGATTGAGATAAGCGTAAAAGTTGCAGTTTTAAACTGCGTTGCTGCTTTTTTTATGGTAAAATGTTAAAACGTTTTGAATACAGGTTAAAAGTTAAAAATGCAAGCAGAGAATTCTGAAATTCAGAGAGTTAAAATTATATGACTTTTTATACTATATTAAAAGAAAATTGTTTTTTCGTACAGTAAAATTGGCAGTTTTATTGGTACTTACCTACCCGGCGGTCATTCCCGAGAAACTACCTTTTCATCAAATGTGCTGGCAAACTGTTGCTAATCGTATTCCGAACCATCAATAATTTTATGTGTCCGGCATTTATCGTGGCAAAAAATCGCTCTTCTTGGCAGACAGCCAGGATAATAGGAAAGTACAGTTTTATTTATTTATTTACTCATTTATATATTTCTTATTTTTTTTAAATTTCTTATTTTATTTTTACTTTTTAGTTCAGAATTTTAAAGATTTATAGATGTCTCAATGGTTATATTTATCATCATTTCTCAAATTCACATAGAAATTTAGACGCACAAAACATACATATTTATAAAAACATTCACAAATAATGTACTTTGATAATAAAATTCACTATATAAAATCTTACTGTCTTGAAGCTCATGTTCATTAGAAAAAACTCATTTATAAAGCTATAATAGCAAATCAGGAGGTATAATTACTTATCTGTATAAGTAAAGGCATAGTTTCTCAATAATGCAACCGATAAGATTGTTACTATATTAATTTTTACTCTATAATTAATGTTTTAAACTCTCTGAACTGATGTTTTTATGCTTCACATAGACTTTAACATTGATTTGTTTAAAGAACTCAGACATGGCATTATAACTTTATTTATTTATTTATTTATTATTAATGTTGTTGATGTTGTTTTAGAAAATATGTATTTAAACTGACGGTCTTCAAACTTGATCTGCTAAATTCTCGCCAAAGGGTTGCATTGAACCATATTGCAACAAAGAATCTTACACTTTTCACACTCACTCGAAATTTCTCTTCTTGGCGGATCGACGGTAAAAGACGTAAGCACTAAATATCCTTATTGAAACATTTTTTCAACAAAAAATAATAATAAAGTACTTAAGCTCCATTAAAAAAACTTATGCGTAATATACTTGTGAGAAGACTTGGGCATATATAAAATTAATTGTTTTTTAGATGTGCTATAAGAGCGTTGATTTTATACATGGAATATTCAGATTTCCAAACAGTTTGATGAGGGAGTAGTTTTTAAATAATTGACCTCAGCTTTCAATTTCGATTAAAAAAAAGGTTTTCTGATGACATATATTTTTATGCCATATATTTTATCGTATAAAGGAAGGCAAAATATATTTTAGGGTGACTCCGTATACAAGAAATTCCAATTAGAAAAAAAAATGACTGTCCTCTTTCACGAAAAATTACACAATTTTGAATGTGACATGAAGACATTAGAAAACATTTGCTAAATGGAAACAGTACAAAACTCAATAGTTTGAAAAATGTTCTTCTTATCAAGCAATTTGAAATGGCCGATTTAAAGAAATAATAACATATGGATAGGTCTACAATGTATTACATATGGGCAATAACTGTTTTTGAATTGACAGTAAACGACATATTCTGATAAAAATAAATGAGAATGTGTGCATTAGAAATACTTTAAATTATGTGTATAGTTTAATAAAAATACATTGGCAACTTAAATATATTGAAATCTTTCTTAGTGCCATGCAATTAAAAAATGCTTTAAATATACATTTGTAAAATCTTTTCATTATTGCACCCCTTTCGTGCATTATTTAATTATTTATAAGTAACTGCAAATATTCTTCAGAAAATATTAGTCCTGGCTGAATAAGATTGCAAAGGAAAAACAGAATTTTTAAATTAAATACTCTAGCGCGTATTGTACTGTTCAACACTTCACCATTCTGCGGGAGAGCGTAAAACTAAATCTACCGAGATCCAGTGAAAGGTAGCAAACAAGCCTGAGATTGATCGGCTATTTGGAATGGAAATCTCATGAGATCTCACAAAAACAGATCTCTTTCACTCAGCTGCCATCACCACTCCAACACCTGAAGTTCTCAGGGGCGTAACTATTTCACAGAGGCATAGGTGGCCCTGGCAGCTGGGGCGTCCGAGAAAAATTTTGCAGTCGTTTTCGTAGGTAGGGCTTTGTTTTCCATTTCTTTTTGTTCGGGGAAACTCGAAAATAAAAATTTGGAGGTGTGATTGTTCAAAATCTTTCTCTCTACTATATATATATTTTTTATCCTTGTCGTTCAGGCTTGGGGTTTTCGGTCGATTAATTTTGGGCTGAGCTTTTCCCGAACTGCTTTCTGAAAAGAAGGAACGTATTTATTTTGAACGGGAAATTGCTAAAGTTTTGGAGATATTTGTCTTGAAGAAATATGGTAAATTGAAAATTTTCTGTAGGTTCTATTTTATTTTGTAATTATTTTTGAAAGCTTTCTGCACGTAATTTACAGTTTGGATACTCTTCAATTTTACATTATAATATTTCCTTCGAAATATTACTGTTAGATACCATGAAAATGAAAAAAATATATTTGCATAAATTAATTTTAGAATACAGAAAAAAATTCGATCCACTAATAATACAGAGCATATTTAAATTTTGATACATTCACAAAACCATCGATTATGGTCCTTAAAAGTTATCTCTCACAGATTAATTTTATAAAATAATAATGTACATTACATGTAGCAGTTTTTAAAGAAAAATGTGTAGCACACTATTCAGAAAGTAACTGTTATTTTCCCCACAATCTTACAGTTCAATATTAATGTATTAATTTGCAAAAATGACTTTTCTTTTCGAATCACATCAAAACTTGATTTAATCTGATTCAATGAAATATATGTTTGTCATTTAAGTAGGAAAATTAAAAAGCAACTATAAAAAGTAAGTATCTGGTGTTCTACGAATTTGGTTTTATATTTTACCATGTTTACTAAATGATCTGAAGCACTTGCAAAGCATGATTTTAAGTGTTACATTAAATTTTCCCTCTGATTTTTTAGTTTTTCATTTATTTTTACGAATTATTAGTTAACAGGTCTTATAAGTGCTTATGAAGTAAGTTCTTAGCGCGTAATTTCTTGATTAATTTTTGTGTCCTCTCTAAGACTGGTATATTCATGATATGTTACAAAAAAAGTACATTTACTTAAAATGTACAAAGTATAAGTACATTTTAAGGAAAGATGCACACGAGTATTTGAATGTGTAGTATAATGAGTGAGTGCACAAAGGCAATGCATACCTTCTTTATAAAATTTATTATGTATCTGTTAATTATACGTTCTTTATAAATAAACGCTATAATTGTAATGCAACAATGCTTGGCTGATAAATGATACATAAATTCTGTCATGTATCATATTTTATGAGGAATATACACTATCTACGATTCCAGCTTGTTTTTTGCACTCGGTTGCGAGAGACAAGAATTGAACTTTGAAGAATACGGAAATTCCCATAAAAACACGATATGCCCAGTTTTTCAAGAGTTCGTTGAGAACATCCACACCAGACCACTAAACTGACATAAGCAGTAATATGAATTAAAATTAACAAAAAAATTATAGGCATGCAAACGAAAATTTAAAATATATATATTATTTTTAAACGTTTTCTTTTATCTCATTCATTCTGTTGAAATTGTGCAGTTTGTCAACAAACATTGTAAACCATAAAAATTGTGCATGGACATAATTTTTTAGCTTTCAGTCTATTAGTATTTAAAAAAATAGTTATTTTAAGAAATGAAAAAAAAAGAAAGGTTTGTTGAATTTATTACAAAAGATAATTTACTATTTATTTCGAGTAAACCAGGGTTTTACAGTGCAATAATATAACAAACAGTTTTTCCTCTCGTGTCGCTTTTCACGATTTAATTTTTTCTTTCCATTATCCAAATATTTTTTAAGCATACATATACTAATTCAAATACATTTATCCTTATATGAACAGGTGTATTTCCACACTTGTGTAGAATTTTTACAGTTGATTCGCTTTTCCCACACACTTGCTGATTTTTTTTTTCTTTATTTTATTTACTGATTTCCTCTACGTATGCATTTTCAGATTCGCAAATCATACAATTACGTATATTTATTTTTCTTGAATTATCTAGAAGTTATCTTTAAAACTTTCAAATAAAAACTCAAAAACCGGCCCATCCGTATAATATAAGCCAGCTTTAGCTTCGCCCTCAGAATAATAACCAAGTCCAAACGTCCACTACACCTCGAAGCTATTCCTAAAAGACATCCAATCCTTCCGAAACGCAAAGGAACGGAACCGAAGTCATTTACATCCATTTACAGTCTGCCATCGAAACGCTACGCCGCATGTCTTTCCAGAAATCCAGAAGCATCCCTTCCAATTTAGAATTTCTCCCTTCCTTTTCCGTCTTTAAGAGTCTCTTCGCATCTCGACAGAATGCCAAAACTCTTTTCCGCATTGCTCTTTTCCCTCTCTCACATTTAACGAACCTCGCCCGATCTGTCAATCTGCCGGGTCCCCATTTAAATCGAAAACTTCACACGCCAATAACCCGGCCCTCTTTAATACCCAAAGTAAACTTTAATTTCCTATTCCTCCGGTAGCGATTACAATTCGATTTTGTAGGGAAGAAGGGAATCGAATCGAAACTCCGCTCCCCCCTCGTAACCTCCCCTTCTTTCATTAGGGGGGGGGGGCGAACAGGGAGTGCGCATGCGATAAAAGGAATGGCACGTGACCTGGGGTGGTCAGAAAGGAATGTCCAGCCACCAGCAACCGTCCGAGCGAAAAATTGTTATTGTCCTATTTGAAGGGGGCAAATACAGAGTTGCAAAGCTATTGTTTGTCGTTCAAGGGTGTGTGTTTGCAGTTGGTGCACAATGAATAAGCAGTATGGCTGGATGACCTTTTATCATTACATACTGCATGTATTTGTTTTATTCTAAACTGCTAGTGAAGACATTATGCCACTACTACCTATATCTAAGTTCTAGAAAGCACTACCATAATTTGAAGCGGAATCAGTGAGAGCTATGAATGTGTTCGAGACATATTTACTGACCGCAGTATGTAAGTTGCATCAAAACCGCATTGCGAACTTGTAAATTTCCTTTAAGAAAGTTTAACCGCAGTGAACCTGCTAGTGAAGAAATTATGCCACTACTACCTATATCTAAGTTCTAGAAATCACTACCATAATTTGAAACGGAATCAGTGAGAGTTATGAATGTGTTCGAGGCATATTTATGCAGTATGTAAGTTACATCAAAACCGCATTACAAACTTGTAAATTTTCTTTAAGAAAGTTTAATCGCAAGTAAAATAAAAGCAGATATCGTAAACACGTTACATTAAAAGCTGTTATACTATAGCAATAGACGTAGTCAAAATTTTTGTTCTTTGTAAAAAAATGAAGAAACAGAATAAAAAAAAATTCTAGAAGAAAACGTTATATCGTCAAAGAAAAATATGTAGTTTGAAAGATAACAAACCACATATGTGCATCGCAAAAAGAACACATTCAAGGCAATAAAGTGAATAGTACTGAATTGGGACGTCACTAAAGCGTCATTACATGATATAAGTATTTTTATTGTTGCAGAAAACTATGATTAGTTTTCAGGTCCGTAGCTTAAAAGTCCAGAGTCTGTGGATAGTTCCAGTAAACAGTACAATTGACAGGGATAAACAAATATTTTATTGGTTCTAAAAATTCGAATAACCATATTTAGTACACAAATCACAGAAACTAACAAAAAATAACTCATAACAGTCAGATAGCTATTCATAGAAGCTTTCTCAAAAACTGTATTTCGCATGCAATAAAATCCTTCCACATTCTAAAAGGGGAAAATCTCGAGCGGAATTCTCCTGCTCCTCAACATACAACAGTAAAAAATTCACAAACAGACTTAAAAAAATAGACTTTTTAAAACAAGCAAAATATTGCTTATAATACCGCGATACGAAGAAGCAGAGAACTTACGCTAGCGTATGCACAGCGAGGAAGGCTCACAATTGAACTGAACTCTGAAGTTACCTGCTCTTTTACACTTTTCGCTGACATTTCGAGAACATTCTGATTTTTGTCGAGTAGTACTTTCAAGAAAAATCTCCATTTGTTTGCGTTACACTAATACTTTGCTTAATACCAATGCAGGAAATCATTCATTATAAGTCCCATTCATGAAATTGCGCCAAATGTAGGCAATCTAGGCGACTTAATTACCAAATATTACCAAGTTTGGCCCCAAAATAGTTCCCGAAAACTGAAGTTAGCTGAACTATATCCCCCAATATTTAGTGAGAAATCGCCAAACTGTATGATAAACAATAGGGAAATCCAAAACTATCTCACGTTCTAGTAAACTGATTTTCATGTAACAAAATGCAAATTTTAATTATAGGACGTTTAGGATACCAATTTTACCTTAAATTTTAACCCAAAACAGATCACCCCCAAAAATCGCAGCAGTATGAACAATGCTGCAGTAGGTGGTAAAAAAACACAAAAAAAAGCAGCAAATTCATTTATGAAGAGTGAAATAACTATTCCAGAAAATGTAAATGCTTTAAACCACTTTATCTTCACTTAATTAATTTATGACATGGATTTATTTCAACTATATTTCTTGGTATGAACCATAAGTTTGTACACAAATGTATTGTGTAATAAACTAAAATGGTATTTTGAAAAGTGTATTATTACTTTTTTTATCTAAACCCAAACATTCTAAAATTGTTTTTTTTTAATGTCTTAACACATACAAAGAGGGAAAAAAGAAGCACCTTGAATTAAAATGAACACACAAACTTAAATACAATGTATAGTCTTATTAAAGAACAAAAATTTAGAGGAAATATAAATATACTGAAAATATAAATTAAAATATGGTTTACTCTTGTCACTGTACTTTAGTGACTTACTGAAACTTTCCATGCATTTACATACTTAATTCTTAACATTCAGATCTATTTCTATCAAGATGTGAACACTGTGAAAGGAAAAGTTCATAGAGGTCTTCAGTTGAGAGAAGTTCAAAACATGTGTATTTATTGACAAAGAATGGCGTACCGAACATTGAATGAACTTCCATTGATTGTTTAAAATGAACCTAAAATAAGGTGTATCGAATTTTCAAAATTTTCAAAACATTTATGCTAACATTGCAGTTTTTGATCCGGACTTCCAATGATACAGGAAATGAAGCAACGTTCTGAATTCACAATAAGTATTGACTTTTTTTTTTTCTTTCTTTTAGAAAGGATTCTGAAGTTTGAATTTTTACGGTGACAATTTTGGCGTAAGGTTATATGTGAAAGCTGTACCAATAAACATAGAATCATAACATGGAGTCAATGAGAAAGAAATTTTCGTCTACTCCCAAAACACTGACTTTAACCTCAGACATACTGTTTATCTATATACACACACACAAATATATATATATATATCTGCTTATAACGGAAATATAAATATATATACTGAGACGAATTTCAGGTGGGACATTCGGGGTAAGCGCCCGGGCACCCAACCAAAAGCGACCCAAATTATCATTTAAAATGAAAGATTTGGACATTTTGATTTTAATTTAAAGCAAGAGACTTGGGAATATTTAATATTTCGTACAATTATTCTGTTTCAGAATTATATTGCACTAAAAAAAAGCTGTACATTGCTTTCATGGTATGGCCATGCATAGTGATCATATCTAGCTACACTTATTTTCTATATTATATTCCCATATTTATTTTCTATAAATTAAGAAAATTACATTTTTTCCTACTATTTCACATGAAAAGACACGCTCTGCTGGTTTTTTTCCAAATTCTAGTCTGCTATACAATTGAAAATAAATAAATAAAAGTCCTGATAAAAATATTAGTAAACTAAAAACAAAAATAACTCTGGAACATGTTACTTGAAAAATTGAGTAGAAATTAAGACTGGAAATTAAACAGCACAGTTAAAATATTATTACCTTACATAACGTTATTCCCAAAATATTCCATTCCACTTGATTTAAAATCCCGTTTCATGTTTTTAAAACATCCCTTTTCAATAGTGTGCTATGAAAGTTTCTCAATAGGGTATAAGAAAGATCTTCCGTGAAGAAGGAGACCCCACTGAAGTTTTTGCCCTGGGGCCCATTTCTGTAAATCGGTCCCTGTATGTATGTATAATGAATTCAATTGTAATTTATCGTAACTACAATATTTATACTTGCACTGATTTTCAGTAAATTTATCAGAAGATGTTGCTTTACAGTATCAGCAAAACGAAAAAAAAAGAAAATTTCAGCTAGTATCAAGGTTCTCTTAAACTAAACAATATCGTACATGACATGCATATTATGTGCGTAGTAGTGACACTGTAACAGCTGTCCAAAATCAAAATAATTTAATAGGAATTACTTTTAGAGAAAAAAATACATATATATATTTATACATATTCTGTAATACTGACATCCGGTAGAAACTATTTAATCCTGCATTCGGCAAGCATATTCGCAAGCAATACATGGATTATCTTTAAACGAGTAAATCGTTCATATAAAACAATTTTTTCTTTTTCTTTTTTTTAATATTGTACGAGATTTAGTTGTAAATTTGGTTTGAATTCGCAATTGTATAATATAATAGTCAAAAATATTCTTATAAATCAACAAAACTTTAAGAAATATTGGATTATTTTTTAATCGAATAGCGGCCCCTTGCCGTTTATACGTATTGGATACTAACAAGGCAGGAATTACTGGTCTCTTTATGATGAAGGCCCTTAAACCCTTTAGCGCGCAGTGTTCCCGCTCTGGAAACACCAAACTCTGACGTTTTGACTGTTGCCAGTCACGAAGAATAGATTTGATTTCTATAAAAATAGTTGCGGGTGACATAGCTCCACGATAATCCTTTACTTTTTAGCACGTCATTTCCCGTTGAAAAATTTTCACGATTATTTTAACAACACTGACATCTGCTGAAAAATGGAAGAATGCGAGAACAGCTGGATAGATTGCCCAATGCTGAAAAAAGAGCAGCCGTTTCCATCGCTCGACTTAACTACCAGCAAGATGGCTGACGATCGAAACGTTTATCGCGCGCCTCAGATCTAGAGACCCTTTTTTGACGCAGCTGGCTGTGCGTCAAAAAAGTTTCTCTAGATCTGTGGCACGCGATGAACGTTTCGATCGTCCGCCATCTTGCTGGTAGTTAAGTCGAGCAATGACAACGGCTGCCCTTTTTTCAGCATTGGGAGAGGGTTGCGCCTCAAAGGGTTAACAGGAGGACCAGTATGCCTTTTATGAAGGGACAGACGAAATTACACCTAAGCCCGTGCAGGAAATGTAACCCGGACCCGTGGCTTGGTAAAATTGCTCTCTAACCCCTCCACAACCCGAGCGGCATATTTGATCTTACTCGTTATACGAAAAAAATATACCAATAGCAGCAATATAGATCCGAAGGCATTTCTAAGCTTTTCCAAACATGTGTTCTTTTATTGAACAGAAAGTCCCTACTAGCGCTGAAGCAAAATAGCAGAGAGTCTATTAGCAGGGGAAACGGGCAGCATCTGATATAGCCCCATTTATCCCCCATATTGCTCACATATAAACACAATATCATAAGACTGGCGTTTTATAGAAGAGCATACTGCGGACATTTTCGATAAGAAAGAGGTAACGGTAATTATTTGAAAAGATCGGAAAGCTGCCTCACATGTAATATTTTGAGAGACCGGTCTAACGAGAAAATACGAGTATTTTACAATACTTTTTGTTAATCGAATGTGAAATGCCTTACAAGTGCAGCGCATTTTATTATCATAGACATAACACACATCTAATCACCTCACATATATCTAAACCACTCCTCGGCTTGAAATGTTTCACGATTGTCCTAAAAGAAATATGCTGCCTTATAAAACCTGTTGCAAGTTGCAACAATGTGAACGTCCAAAGAGATTCACAGTTTTTGGATTGATTGAAACGTTTTACTCGAAAAATAGTAAAAGGTTTATTGCATTTGACTGATCGGCTTGCAAATTTGCGCTTGATTCTGTGGTTGGTTAATCTTCGCTTTTCGCTGATATGACATGTGATTTTTTGTCAAATATTATTTTACAGCTTTCATTGCAGTTTCTTCCACAACGGGCTACATCTGCTAATTATTCATATGGCGTGAATGAAACCGAAAAATATTATAATTTTTATTGCATTTGACTGATCGGCTTGCAAATTTGTACTTGATTCTGTGATTGGTTAATCTTTGCTTTTCACTGATATGACATGTAATTTTTTGTCAAGTATTGTTTTGCAGCTTTCATTGCAGTTTCCTCCACAACGGGCTACATCTGCTAGTTATTCATATGGCGTGAATGAAACCGAAAAACATTTCTTTTAATATTCATACCATCTGAAATTAGTCCAGTTGAAAATTAACTCTAAAATTCCACATTTTACGAAACATCTAGAAATTCCATCGTCCACATGTTACGAACTATGCACTGAAGGAGAAACCGGAAGATTCCCGCAGTCTGATAGCACCATTTATCATTTCTGCAACAAACAACGCATGCGCACTGGCAACGTGCTTGCACAGCATTTCTCATTCCATACAGCGGGCATGATTAATGAGCAGCTCTCCATGAATATTAAAGATCCATATACCTGTTCCATGGGCGGCCATACGCTCACAAAAGTGCGCAAGAAAAAAGCCATTTCTTTGTATCCCTACCGCAGAAGTCCATTAGAAAGATTCACAAAAGGAAACTGTCTGCACCGGAATCGTTCCTGTATCGTGGAAAACTACTGCCGCAAGATGAATGGATCGGAGAAGCCAGCCTTACAGTGACACAGTGGCGTCATTCTGATGCCAGATTCTTTTCTTTTTTTTTTCTTTTTCATAATACGCTTCCGTCTACGGGCTTCATCTGGCAGACAGAGGTGAAAACTCCGGTGAAAGGAAAGCCCTAGCATTGGAAGTAAATGTTTCTTTCTTTGTACACAAAACGTGTTGATTTTAGCATTTAGGACGGATCGTTCAAAACGACAGTTTGCTTAAGGGAAAAGAGATGGATGCTGTATTTGTTGGAATTCGCTTTATTGTTTGATACGAGAGAGCATCTATTTGAGAAAGAAGTTATGTCCTGATACATAAATTGAATTAAGGATCTCAGACTATAGTAAATGTTGAAAAGTTACTTGTATTTTAAATTTCAGTAGCAATGTATTTCACAATGGAAACGACAATGAAGAAGAAAATATAGAATTTTTTTTTTTTAATTTTTAATATGATGTACAAAAATAGGCAATTAATGGAACGCATAGGTTGATGCCTGTAGTAGGTGGCATAATCTCCAAGGACAGTAACAAAAAATGGTATTTCTACGTTCAAGTTACGAAAAAGAATTACGAAAACAGGTTTGGTTGTCAGCAGCTTACGCAAACATTCTTTAAAGAGGGAGGGAGGAAGGTTATGGACATTATATTAAAAAGCTTAATCTTTATGTTAAACATTAAAATTATATGGAATTAAGGATAAAAATTTTTCAACAAGGGGGAGAGTGGCGGATTGACTTCCGACAAACCCTTGCTTACGTTCCTGCTGTTTGTATAGGATAAATGGTATTTCAATGCACTGATTAACTTTATTTGGAAAAAACTGGCTAATGCCATTAGAAAGTTCAAAATTTTTCCACTGTAACCGTAACCATGAGAGTTAGTTGTTTTAAACAATTCAAATCTCGGGCGCATACTTCTGAATAACTATATCTCAAAGCTCATCTCGATTGATTCAAGAGAATGGCGGGCCGGACAAAATTTCATGTATCATTCTTTTATTCGTATGCATCAGTTTTACAAAAAATACTTCGGGTGGTAAGATATTTTAAACAGACTTTTGCTTCAATGTCTTATGAAATAGAAAACTTCCTCTGTTACCAGTGGATGTGAATCCTACCAATAAAGCACCATTCAAAGCATGAAATTTATACACAAAATAAATATTCCTTGCGTAATATATAGAATTTCCCTTTTTTCCCTGCTCCCCACCCTTTTCCCGCGCAAGAAACTGCAAGTGAAGTTAGTCGGAAGAGAATAAAACATCCTCCCCCAATGGTCATCAATTCAGCCTGCACCATACGCAGGCATGTGATAAGGTATTGTATTCATACTCCCCTTCTACCGTGAAAGCATGATTAATAAGATGGACTCCGTAGCGTATTAATCAAAAACATACGTTTTCGTAAGTGGTCAGCGTCTATTGGACAAACTGTCTGGATAAATCAATAGCGCAGTCAGCTTCAGCAAGTTTTTATTTGCAAGTGATGTTATGCAGTGAACAACGTAGCATCACGATTATTCAATAGGTTTGATTTCCTGAAATTGTATTAGACAATTATAAAATAAAGTATTGAAAACTTTAAATATGAAAAATTGTACTTTTATCTGCAATTTATGTTATGCTGATTGAATGAGTATTCAATGGTGTTAGCTTTTTAATAATAAGTATTTTAAGTATCGTAAACATTAAATACTTTTTTTTAAACGGGCGAGCACTTGCCGATTAGACATTGTCCACTTCAACTGCCCAAAGCTATTGCGGCCATTTTATTATGGGGCAACCAGTGGGCGGCCAACGTTACCCTTAAGGGACGGGCAAGCTACCATCCATCCTTAATCCAGGATTTGAACCTGGACCTAAGGCACGATAGATTCTTCAATTTTTAAGCCACTACATCACCTGGGCGTCAAACTTTAACCCATTTATGCCTAGTGTCCCTTTTTTGGGACGGCATTTTCGCTATTATTCGAAAACGTTATTTATTTTTCCTAGCCTTTATTCAGGAGTATTGAGTCTCAACTCTACAAAATATTTTAACATGACCAAGTAGGATGTTGATATTTCGATTTTTATGCATGATGATTTTAAAAGAAATCATCCCTTGTTCAAGAAGTTGACCTAAGAAATTTATCTATTATTTCTGTTATCAGTAAAAATTGAAGAAAGTCGCAAAACTATCCAGGCACAAATGGGTTAAATACTGAAAACGTTTCAATTTTTATAATCATTGCAGCATTTTATTTCTTTCGCTCCCAAATATTTGATTCTAGATCCATTTAACACAAATCAATATGCAATGAATTTTATGAAAGATGGGCAAAATTTTACTTATTGATACACATCCAAACAAACGCAGATAGTACACATCCAAACAAACAACTTTCACCAGAGAATGCAATGCTGGAATTTAAACGCAAAGGTCATTGAAGGCGCCAGAGATGCTTTCCACGGATAAAGGTACTTTCCCCAGAATCAATATGTATGTGGAGACGTAAATTCACATGTGCATCAACAATGTTTTTCTATCAATTTTGGCAAGAAAAATCAACGACCACTGTTACGGATCTATTTTCGTCCAGAACGTCTTAATAAAGAAAACTGCTCCACAATTCTGCGAAACTCTTCTGCAACATGTGCTTGGTAACGTGATGAACGACATTTCAAGCACTTTAGGCAGTTAATGCGTGGCTCCGGCAGAATGGATCAAGGGTCCATAAAGTACGAGATGTGCGAAAGTATACGAACGTAACCTTCCAGAACCAATGGATTGGTAAAAGTGGGCCTGTAGTTCGGACGCCACGTTCGCCAGATTTTTATGTGTCGATTTTTTTCTCTGGACAGCGAAAGGCTTACATGTGTTCAACTCCCATTGCATCTGAAGATATTGTCGTGAAACTTCCGGCTACAGCAAGGGAAATTCGCGATAGGTCTGTAACGTTTATGAATATTTGGTAATATTTTTCTCGTCGATTTACCTCTTGCAAAGCCGCTGCCAGTCACTGCTTTGAAACTACTTATAATCGTATGCCATTAAACTTCCTTTTGTAACTTAACCCATTTGTGCCTGGATATTTTTGCGACTTTCTTCGATTTTTACTGATAACTGAAATAATTGATAAATTTCTGATGTCAACTTCTTGAACAAGGGATGATTTTTTAAAATATCATTATGCATAAAAATCGAAATATCAACATCCTACATGGTCATGTTAAAATATTTTGTAGAGTTGAGGCTTAATACTCATGAATAAAGGCTAGGAAAAATAAATAACGTTTTCGACTAATAGTGAAAATGCCGTCCCAAAAAAGGGACACTAGGCATAAATGGGTTAATCGTTCTTTGTGTGCTTTTGTCTCGTATAACAATATTACCTTTTGATTGATCTAGCTCCTTTGCATTTAAATTCTGACCATACATACTTTGATGAAAGTTGGATGTTTGGACATGTACTCTATCATCATCTTTTAAAGTTTTACCCATCTTTTTCAAACACGCTGTAGATAACAAAATGCAAGTGATGTTTTTAATGTGTGCCACTGTATTTCCACAACTAATTAACATGGCTCCCTGGAGGTTGTGATAGTCCACCACCATCATCTATGGAGAAGGTTTCGGTTAAGAAGTACTAGTATTGGGTTAAGAAATATAGGCGTCAAAAGAGTATATCACACTTCACACATCACTTGACACCCATATTAATCCCTTTAATTCTTTCGGTCTTCATCAGAAAGATGAAGACCGAAAGAATTTTTTGGTCAAAACTATGGTCACATCTTATAAGTAACATTTTATGTGTGTTTTTTTCACAAAGTTTTTATTTATGTTATAAAATAAAATTATTTATTCGGAACTCAACCGAAAACTAAAAACCGCTATTTTTGGTTGAATGAAAACCGGAACTGAACCGATATATTTTATTTTAGTTGAGCCGGAAAGAACAAAATTAGGGTTCGAAGCCCTGCGCAAAACTAGTTTTTTGGACATTTAGATACTCAGAATACCAACTGTATACACAAACATATTTCTTCAATACCATTTTCCGCGGCAATGATAGAATAATGAATGGACATGGATCCATAGGTGGATCCACTGGCGCTTGTGGAGAATTCCATCATGGATCCACACGTGGATCTATTTTCACGGAAGGAGTTAGCAGTAGTAGTAGTAATAATAGTGTATTTTGCAAAATGCGTAAATGAAAAGTCTACATTCATTTTAATCAATTGAAGAATTTTATGTTATTATTCATTGTTAAGGTTTCTTTTCCTTCGATGATGCAAAATTCTTCGTAAAGCATCCACATTGATTTATTTATCATTTACACTACGGTTCATTATTATTTTTAATCGACAATCACATTTTCAAGGAACTACAGCGCAACTATTTAAAAATCAATGCATCCGTTTTAGCATGAATAATTATGCTTACAAATTGATCGCTTCCTTCATACAATTTTAATCATGTACAGTCGTTTGTAATTTATTAATTAACCGCGCATTATCAATTAAATCAGATTTATTATTACAAGTATTATAAATCAACGTTATGGTAATTTTGCTTCAAGGATCATTACGTCTTCCCGGAGCGACCATTAGTGTTGTCCGTACGCAGATTAATTATTTAGAACTTCGTTGCATTTATAAGCTACATCTGCTGCTATGAATCCGAAATTTCTGCAATTTATAACGAGGGAATTAATTGCATCTGATTCTTTGCAATCCGCTGTAAGTAACATCACGAAATGCATATCACAAGCTCAATAAATATGCATGAAATGTAGTTCGCAAAATTCAGTAACACATTCATATTTTTAAAAAATTGTTTGCCTTAAAATGCAGGAGAAAGGCACAGGTCGTTAGTTGTATTTTCTGAATTAATATTTATTGAACAAGTCTGCTTTGCACTTATCTTTCTTGTATTGAAACACGTCTATATTTTATTATTTAATTCTTTATATTTTGGTCACTAAATGTGCCATAATAAATGATAAAAAAATTATGTTTCCTTAACGGAGAGCTTATGTAATAATTATCGTTATACACTGTCTATCAATAAATAATTGGACATCTGTGATAGAAAAGAAAAACTAACTTTATTCAAAATCAATAGTTGATAGAGCCTCCACGAGAGGCAATTACAGCGTGAACCTTCCGGGGCATACTTTCCACAAGTCTTTGTATTACAGCTAGTGGTATTGTCTTCCACTCGGCTTGGAGTAGACATGGAAGTTCCTTCACCGATTTTGGACGGGTAGTGCACCCTTTAATTCGGCGATCCAACTCGTCCCGGAGGTTATCGATAGGGTTCAGTCTGGGCTCTGGTCAGGCCAGTCCATTCTATGAACTTCATTGGCACCATACCAAGCCTTGGTTAACCTCGAAACATGACAACTGGCATTTTCGTCCTGAAAGTAACAGGGGCCTAACCCGAAAACTGTCACAACGTGGGTAGCACATTGCCATCCAAAATAGTGCAGTAGGCATCGGCGTTGAGCTTACCATGAATGGGGACCAAGGGTCCCAGTCCATATCAGGAGAAACACTCCCAGACCATAATTCCACCTCCGCTGAACTTGACTGTTGCACAATGCATTCTGGCAGGAGACGTTCTCCAGGCGGACCCCAGACCCTGCCACCCGAACGGTAAAGGGTGAATCTTGATTCGTCGCTCCAAAGAACCCGTTTCCATTGATCTACGGTCCCATTTCGATGTGTTTTGCACCACATTAACCGAGCAGTACGGTTGGACTTTGTTATGAAAGGCTTATGGGCAGTAGCACGACCATGAAAACCAAGCAGATGTGCTTCCTTACGGATGGTATTCATTGAAACAATATTCCCGAATGCCTGTTGAAACTCCTCGCGGATGAGACTCATCGGTTGGGTGCGGTTCTTCCGAATTTCTCTGGACAGCACTCGGGCTCTATCTCCCAGTTTCGTTGGTCTGCTGACTCGGGGCACATTCCGACAATCACCGCTCACCTTCCACTTCTTAATCACATAGGCCACTGTCGATTTTGGTTACTTCAGATTGCTAGATATGTCCCTTAAGGATCGGCCACATTTGTGATACCCGATACTTATACCTTTCTCGAAATCAGAGAGCTCCGAACTGCGCGGCATCTTGCATGCGACTCATGCCGATGCTGTTTCCTTCACGATATATACCGGCGGAGGCCGTGACGTACCTCAGGACGCAGATATTATCATTTGCATAGGTGTCCAAATACTTATTGGTAGACAATGTATACTTCAATTATTCCACATAATCACATTGAGTGGACTAAAAAAATATCTAGTTATTTTGCTGAATTCGGTTTCAGTATTAAATTATCGTAACTCTTAAAAAACAAAGATTCCACAACCTTGCAATACTCATTTCGCTGTATTTGATAGGTGATTTTTTTTCAGAGATAAGAATAATCTATTTTGATGAACATATGAAGATTTTAATATCTCATAAAGCATTGTCAGAAATCTCTGTAGCGATTTTTTTATTATTTCCTTTCTTTCATAATATTTTTCTAAATTTTCCAAAGTCAGTGCACTATAGGGTCGATATTTTTACCGTAATTTTGTGTGGAAAATACTAATTAGGTACAAGTGAGTGCATTTTATTTTGAAGCA